>PVIH01001093.1:0-129762 GCA_004025045.1 Sigmodon hispidus | reverse complement strand
GTATTTTTTCACTTTTTGTGAAGTATGAGCATGAAACAGACATGATAATTACTTTTAGTAAATTATTGACATCATTTAAGTGTAGCAAATGCATGGCTTTAAGCATACCCCAGTTTATGTATCTTCTTGTTACAGAAGACATAATTTTCGCTTTTACTTCAGGGTAGTTTCTTGTACTGAGGAACTCTAAATCTTTCCTAACCCATAAATACGTGAACATAAACCCATGATTTATTGCAATTTAGCTTCTGTTCCTGTGGAGGAGGTTTACTGTGCTGAGAAAACTCATTAATCTCATTCACAGCTCATAGTATAAACATAACCTTTAAAATATATAACAGGACAAGGTATGTGTTTGAGTGATTTCCTGTTTCTGTTTTGGAAAAAGAACAAGTTGTGGTATTTTTTCTATTCTTAACTTTAATATTCATTTATACATTTGTAGAAATAATACAAACCAATTATGAAATGTAGTGTTTTTACTGTAGCATCGCTTTCATTTGTATTTATTATAGCAATATAGATTAGAATGTGCTTTCACATAGAAGAAACCTCAAAGAAAAATACTACAGAGTAATTTGTGGTATAAATTAGTTTTTGATAGTGAATGTAATTAAAAACCCAAATTTGCATGTAAATATCTTCTAAACTCCATTTCATAAGAATTTATCATAAAGTGCCTTTACAAAACATAAATTTAAAACCAGTATTATTGCACAATAATTTCTTTATTATACTATCTCTATAGCCTTGCTCTGGCATTCTGTATTGTGTCCTACTGCCTCATCTTACAAAGTGTGGATTTCTCTTTTGAATTTTGTTGAAATTTATTTTTTATCCACATCATTTCAAATAAACTTTTAATTTTGTGCAATGTTCTCTTGATATAAAAGTATTAAAATATAAATACAACCTTCAAATTTTCATATTTAACAACCATTCTTTAAGTACAAAATCATTCTAGCAGCATTTAGTAATTATACAGTAAAAACTATAAATTATTAGTAGACAGAAATATTGTTTTTAAAATATATAACGTAGAAACCTGATAACTTGTTAGCATCAGTTTCTAACACGTGACTAGTTCAAGTATTATTTAAAGTGTTAAGCAATTTGGTTAATATTTTGATATTTGGGCTAATAAACTAACATTTCTCTTTGGCCTGGTGCTGAATGGATATTATGTAAAAGAAATGTAGAAAATCTTTAAAATTAAACTTCCAAACAAATTATGTAAAGAAAGAAAATCTATGTTACTTTTTCTGAACTTGATTCAGAAATAGAATATGAAAGTCCCTTCTCAGGTGTCAACTAGCCTCATGTTACCACACTTTCTAGCATGTCAGTACAGAGCACCATGAGAATGTGAGAACAAATGCTGACAGTATTGGGTGTTATGCTAGAATATTCAACAAAGAAAGAAGTGATCTCATGTTTCAATCTTGAGTTAACCTTAATTTACTGATCCTTGAAATTAGAATAATCTGCAATAATCTGATGATGCTTGCCAAATGAATACTGGGTATTCACTTGGCCAAATCTCAGGCTCTTGGCTGTTTGATTGAAACTTTTCTGAACAAAATGTGGACATTAGGCCACTGTGAGTCAACATATGACTGGATTTCTGCTCTCAAAGAACTTTACCCGTAATGTTCTGACAAACTGTGATTCTTCTTATATGCCCTTTGTGTGTGTGTGTGTGTGTGTGTGTGTGTGTGTGTGTGTGTGTGTGTGTGTGTGTGATTCTGGATTGGATACAGCATATGGTATATCATAATAATTAATTTACTAAGACTCGGATTCTTTCTGCCAACAACAAATTACTTTTGGAAGATAAAATCTTAAAATCCAGCATACCACTACAATTATGCTGTCTTCAAAGCATCTCAAGCTATTGTTACATGTCAATGACAATTTCCATGCTAGATTTAAGCTAACAATAGTAACAAGTATGCTTCAAGTTATAGCTTCAATGTTTGAATGCTTACTTTTAAAGTTGCTTTGTACATTGTAATTCTAATTCTGGAATGGGAGCAAGATTTTCTAACCAGTCTCTTAAGTATATTACCCAAACCATTTCTAAGCTATGTACATTGAGCAAATTTTTTCAAGATTCTAGTAGTTGCTTGGTTACTTGTCGTTTTGTCCTATTGACTGTGTCCTTGGCCTTACAGAAGCTTCTCAGCTTCAGGAGGACCTACTTATTGATTGTTGTTCTTAGTGTCTGTGCTACTGGTGTTATATTTTGGAAGTGGACGTTTGTGCCAATGCATTGGAGGGTATTTCCCGCTATTTTTTCTATCAAGTTCAGTGTGGCTAGTTTTATGTTGAAGTCTTTGATCCACTTGGATTTGAGTTTTGTGCAGGGTGATAAGCTTGGATCTATTTGTGTTTTTCTGCATACTGCCATCCAGTTATGCCAACACCATTTGTTGAAGATGCTATCTTTTTTCCATTTTATATTTTTTTACCTCTTTGTCAAAAATCAGGTGTTCATAGGTGTGTGAGTTAATGTCTGGGTCTTCAATTCAATTCCATTGATCCACATGTCTGTTTTTATGCCAGTACCAGGCTGTTTTTATTACTGTAGCTCTATAGTATAATTTGAAGTCGGGGATGGTGATGCCTCCTGAGGTTCTTTTGTTGAGCAAAATTGTTTGGCAATCCTGGCTTTCCTGTTATTCCAAATGAAATTGAGTATTGCTTTTTCAAGCAATTGTGATGGGATTTTGATGGGAAGTGGGCTGAATCTGTAGATTGCTTTTGGTAGAATTGCAATTTTAATATGTTGATTCTACCTATTCATGGGAGATCTTTCCATTTTCTGATATCCTCTTCAATTTCTTCAATGACTTAAAGTTTTTGTCAAATCTGTTACTTCTTTGGTTATAGTTACTCCAAGATATTTAATGGTATTTGCAGCTATTATTTCTTTTCAATCCTTTCGTCTTTAGTGTATAGGAGGGCTACTGATTTCTTTGAGTTAATCTTGTATCCTGATACATTGCTGAAGGTGTTTATCAGCTGTAGAAATTCCCTGGTAGAAATTTGTGGATCACTTATTTATACAATCATATCATCTGCAAATAGAGATAGTTTCACTTCTTCTTTTCCAATTTGTATCCCCTTAATCTCTTTTCGTTCTCTTATTGCTTTAGCTAAAACTTGGAGAACTATATTGAATAGGTAAGGGGAGAGAGGACATCCTTGTCTAGTTCTTGATTTTAGTGGGATTGCTTTGAGTTTTTATCCATTAAGTTTGATGTTGGCTGTTGGCTTCTTGTAAATCGTCTTTATTATATTTAGATATCTTCCCTGCATTCCTGATCTCTCCAGGACTTTTATCATAAAGGAGTGTTGGAATTTGTGAAAGGCTTTTTCAGCGTCTAAGGATATGATCATGTAGTTTTTTTCCTTCAGTTTGTTTATATGATGGATGACATTTATGGTTTTTTGTATGTTGAACCATCCCTGCGTTTTTGGGATGAAGCCTACTTGATCATGGTGGATGATATTTTTTATATGTTGTTGTATACAGTTTGCCAAAATTTTGTTGAGAATTTTAGTATCAATATTCATGATGGAAAATGGTCTGTAATTCTCCTTTGTTGCTTCTTTGAGTGGCTTGTGCATTAGGGTAATTGTGACCTCATAAAAAGAGTTAGGCAATATTCCTTCAGTTTATACTCTGTGAAACTCTGTTTGAGGAGTATTGGTATGTAGTATGGAGAAAGTACCAGATGTCATCATAGATGGTTGTGAGCCACCATGTGGTTGCTGGGAATTGAACTCATGACCTCTGGAAGAACAGTCTGTGCTCTTAACCTCTGAGCCATCTCTCCAGCCTGTGGAGTATTGGTAATAGCTCATCTTTGAATGTCTGGTAGAACTCTGCACTGAAGCCATCTGGACCTGGCCTTTTTTTACTTGGGAGGCTTTTAATGACAGCTTCAATTTCCTTTAGTGTTATAGTTCTGTTTAGGTATTTAATCTGATCTTGATTTAATTTTGGTAAATGGCACCTGTCCAAAAAGCTGTCTGTCTCTTCTAGATTTTTCCATTTTTGTGGAGTATAGATTTTCAAAGTATGACCTGATAATTTTCTGGATTTCCTGAGGGTCTGTTGTTATGTCCCCCTTTTCATTTCTGATTTTGCTGATTTGGATACTCTCTGCTTTTTGGTTAGTTTGGATAAGTGTTTATCTATCTTGTTGATTTTCTCAAAGAACCAACTCTTTGATTCATTGATTCTTTGTATTGTTCTTTTTGTTTCAGTTGTATTGATTTCAGTTCTAAGTTTGATTATTTCCTGCCTTCTACTCCTTCTAGGTGAGTCTGCTTCTAATTGTTCTAAGGTTTTCAGCTTTGCTGTTAGTTCTCTAGTGTGGGATTTCTCTAGGTTTTTTCATATAAGCATCTAGTGCTATGAATTTTCCTCTCAAGACTGCCTTCATTGTGTCCCACAAGTTTGGGTACATTGTGGATTCATTTTCGTTAAATTCTAGGAAGACTTTGATTTCTTCCTTAATTTCTTCCTTGACCCAGAGGTGGTTCAGTTGAGTGATGTTTAGTTTCCATGAGATGGTAGGATTTCTGTGATTTTTGATGTTGTTGAACTCTAACTTTAGACCCTGGTGGTCTGATATGATACAAGGGATTATTTCCACTTCTTTGTATGTATTGATATTTGCCTTCTGACCAATTATGTAGTCAGTTTTAGAGAAAGTTCCATGTGCTGCTGAAAAATATATATATATATATATATTCCTTTGCATTTGGGTGGAAGCTTCTATAAATATTTATTAAACACATTTGCATCATAACCTCTGTTAGACTCCTTATTTCTTTGTTGAGTCTCTGTCTGGTTGACCTATCCAAGTGTGAAAGTTGGGTATTGAAGTCTCCCACTATTAGGGTGTGAGAGTTGATGTGAGATTTGAGTTTTAGTAGTGTTTCTTTTACATAGATAGGTGCCCTTATATTAGGGTCATAAATATTCAGGATTGAAAACTCATCTTGACCAATTTTTCCTGAGATGAATAGATAATGTCCATCCTGGTGTCTTTTAATTGATTTTAGTTTGAAGTCTACTTTGTTCAATATTAAGGTGGCAACCACAGATTGTTTCTTAGGGCCTTTTTCTTGGAAAATCTTTTCCCAATCCTTTATTCTGAGCCTGTGTCTGTCTTTGAGGTTGATGAGGTATGTTTCCTGTATGCAGCAGAAAAATGACTTATGTCTTTGTATCCATCATTTTAGTGTGTGTCTTTTTATAGGTGAATTGAGTTCATTGATATTAAGGGATATTAGTGACCACTGATTGATAATTCCTGTTATTTTTGGTGGTGGCTTGTATGTATTTCCTTTTTCTGGGTTTTTCTTCTGTGGGGTTATTGATTGTGGTTTCATGGGTGTATCTGGGATCCTTAGGTTGGAGTTTTCCCTCTAATGCTTTCTGAAGGGCCGGATTTGTAGATAGGTATTGTTTAAGTCTGACTTTGTAATGAAATATCTTGTTTACTCTATCTATGGTGACTGATAGTTTTGCTGCGTACAGTAGTTTAAGTTGCCAGCCATGCTCTTTTAGTGTCTGTATAACTTCTGGCCAAGACCTTCTTGCTTTCATTGTTTCCATTGAATAGTCAGGTGTTATTCTGATGGGTCTGCCTTTATAGGTAAGTTGGCCCTTTTCTTTTGCAAGTCTTAAAATTTTTTCTTTGTTCTGTATGTTTTGTGGCTTATTATGTGGTGAGCTGATTTGGGGGGGGGGTCAGATCTATTTGGTGTTCTGTAAGCTTCTTGTATCTTTATAGGCATTTCCTTCTTTATGTTGGGAAAGTTTTCTTCTATGATTTTATTGAATATATTATCTGTGCCTTTGACCTGGAATTCTGCTTTTTTCTATTGCTATTATTCTCTGGTTAGGTCTTTTCATGGTGTCCCATATTTCCTGAACATTTTGTGTTATGGCTTTTTGGTTTTAGTGTTTTCTTTGTCTGATGTATTTATTTCTGCTATTGAATCTTCCACTCCAGAGATTCTCTCTTTCATCTCTTAGATTCTGTTTGTTATGCTTGTATCTGTAGTTCCAGCTTTTTTCTTCAGGATTTCTATTTCCACCTTTGCCTCATTTTGTGCCTTTTTTATTGCTTCTCTTTCACTTTTTAGTTCCTGGAATGTTTCATTTTTGGTTTTCCTTTTCTTGGTTTTCTTTCCAGGATTTGTTCATTGCTTCCAATTTTTTTGTTTGTATTTTCTTCTGTTTCTTTAAGGGAATTTTTTATATCCTCTTTGAAGGATATAAAAATCTTTATAAAGGTGTTTTTGCTATTGTTTCCTTCTGATTCCTCTTCATTGCTCTGTTCAGGTCTTGTAGTTGTAGAACCATCAGTTTCTTCTGGTGTTGCCCTTTGTTCTTTATATTGTTATATATATTCTTGCACTAATGTCTGCCCATGGTTTCAGTGGTTCACAATTAGTCAGCTCTTAGTTGGTTGTGGCCAGAGGGCTTGTGTATCTCCTGTCTACTCTGAGCAAGGGGTCTGTTTGATCTTTGACTCTGCTCTGGACAGGGGACTGTATTTTCAAAGCCCTCAGTCCTTGTCTGATGATGCAGTTTGCCCTGGAGACTGGGCCCAGCTGGGGTAGGGCCTAGAGTTTTCTGCTGGGAAGAGTCTGGGATCAGTCCCTTGGGTGTGAGCCCGATCCCAGAGAGGAATTCTCTGGCCTGGGGCCCAGGAGGTAGGATCTGCTCACCTTTGACTCTGCTCTGGATGAGGGCAGAGTTCCAAAGCCCTCGGTCCTTGTCTGATGAGGCAGTTCACCCTGAGGGCCCAGCCTGGCAGGGCCTAGGGTTTTCTTTCTAAATGCTCATTTTTATATGAAACCTCCTTTTGTTTTTCTCAACAAATTGTGCCCCTTTTCAGTAATTTTATTGTTTTAAATTATTTTATTTTTTAAGGAACCATTTAAGCTTTGAGAAGCCCTACAGAGGCAAGGATTGAAGTTGAGGTACTTTGCTTTTGGGGTCTATGATAGCACAGATCATTTTATGCTGGGGGGCTGGTTTGTGATGGGGAGAACTGTGTCGTTGTGGTGATTTGAATAAGAATGCCCCCATAGACTCATGCATTTGAATGCTTGGTCCCCAGGGAGCGGCACTATTTGAAAGCATTAGGAAGCTTAAGAGGCAGGGCCCTTGTTGGAGGAAACATGTCACTGGGGGTGGGCTTTGAGGTTTCAAAAGTGTCTATGTCTCTGTCTCTCTAAGCCTGTAAATCAGGCTGTAGCTCTTAGCTGCTGCTCCAGCTACCACCATGTTGGCAATGGACTAAACCTCTGAAACTATAAGCAAGTCCCCAAATTAAATGCTTTCTTTTTATAAGAGTTGCCTTGGTCATGGTGTCTCAGCAATAGAAGAGTGACTAGAGCATTAAACATAATGAAAGATAATTTATCTGTCATGTTTTGGTTTATAATTCTTCTCTTGACTTTCATAGTTGCCAATCTGACAAAGCCAGGACTGTATTTTACAAATGTATTTCATGGTGTTTGGGTTTGCCTAAGCTCCTGGGACAGCATCCTTTGTTAAATCTGGGCTTTCTAAGAATAGCCTCTACACAGTGACACCATTTCTGTCTGTACACCAGACTGTATGAAGCCTGTAGACTTTCAACTATAACAGAGATAAAAAGAGAGCATGAAGGATATTTGACCTAAATGTTTTAGGTGCTAACTTGAGAAGATGAGTTACCTGTGTGGGGTCAGCTTAGTCCCTGGATGTTGTCAACCCTTCTCAGTGTATTCATGCCCCAACCCAGGCTCCTTTAAGGGACCTGCTGTGATGCAAATACGTTATGTCTTCAGTGTACACTGTCAGCCACAAGTCTGCTAATACTGCCAGATGGAACCCATCTCCTTGATTAGGGGACCCATCTCCTTGATTAGGGGACCCATTCCAGCAGCACTTGTAGGCTTCAGGTCTGGACCCTTTTTCCCTCCACACTGGCTCTGGAGGTCACAAATTATTGTGGTAAAGTTACTTTTTCAGAGAGAAGAACCTATGCTTGGTCTCACTTTCAGAAGTAGGGGATTGGAACTAAATGAGTTCATATTTATGCCAAATGGCTCCTTTTTTAGGATGGATGCCTTGACAGATCCTCCTCATAAAGTGAGTGGTTCCAGTCCCAGAGATTTCCACCTTGTGATTCTGTATCTTTTAGAATTCTCTACCAATCTCTCTGTAATAAGTTCATTTTTTTTTCTTCTGTTTTCTAACAGTTCTGGGGACTGAACACAAGGCCTTGCTCATAGGCAAGTACTCTGCCACATTTCCTTCTCTTAGTAGTTCAAAGGAAAATATCCCTGTTCACATTGGATGGTCAAGAACTTTAGATTCTTCTGCCTCAGCATCCCAAGCATGACTACTCCAGGTGTAGTGCTCTACTTGATTTTATATTTTTGTGCTATGTGCATGCATATCTATGTGCCATTCTGCACATGCATGAGTTTTCACTCAGAAACCAGAACAGGGCATCAAATACCTCCCACTCTACTGTCTTTAGACAAGTGTTTCTCATTGAACCCAAAACAAATCATTTTGATGGGTGCAGTGGATTTGAACTCAATTACTAATGCTTGTAATAAGCATGGTTACCCATCTGAATTTTAGAGAGAGAGAGAGAAAGAGGAAAGACATGACTGGTTCCGGTTTCAGCACCAGATGAATGGAACAAAGACATAAAAAAGGAAGGAAATGACTGCTCTTAGTGTGGTGGAGGAGAAACTTCATTTTAGATAAAAGGAGAACATAGCTGAGGTAGAGACATCTGGGAGAGTCCAGAGTGGACATGAGCTGGGCCACATGAGGAAAGGGGAGAGGAGAGAGCCAGACCTCAGGAAGGTAAAGGGCAGAACAAAAGAACCAGGTAACCAAAATGACTGGATTGTATAGGGAGGGCGGGTGGGAGAAGGGCAGTCCAGTCCCTGGGCTGGAGAAGTTCAGAGTAGTGGGTGGCGTATGCCAGCCAAACCCTGTAACAGGTAGGAACTAAAGGGTACTAGCAGAACCTGGTGGCCGAGTCCACTTTGATAAGTTAAGTAGGTCCCAAATTTGAGACCTAACACGATCTCCCCATCCCTTGCCTTTGTTTTTAAAATGCCCTGAAGCTTATAGTCAAATGCCACTATAAGCTTCAGGGCATTTTAAAAACAAAGATAAGAATCCTCTGGGGACCTGGAAAGATGGCTCAGTTGTTAAGAGCTCTGGTTGTTTTTCCAGAGGTCCTGAGTCAATTCCCAGCAACCATATGGGTGGCTCACAACCATCTACAGTGGAATCTGATTCCATTTACATAAATAAATCTTTAAAAAAAAGAACCCCTTGGTAGGGCACAATTACAGATTTGTTTTACATGACTGAGGAGGTGGGTGTGTGTGTGTGTGTATGTGTGTGTGTGTGTGTGTGTGTGTGTGTGTGTGTGTGTGTTTAAGCGGGGGTGTCTTATCATCATCTTAACAATACCAAGAACTCTGGGTGCTCCAGAAATAGTGATAAGGATGCACCTAAATTAGAACTTTCAAACAAAGAAAAGTATGGCTTATTGTCAGAGTACCTGTCTTAATAAGCTCAAGGCCATGAGTTCTAAGTCCAGTACTATACTTGAAGGGATGGAAGGGAGATCTTTGGCAATGTGGAGAATTTGTTCTAAGGTGAGAAAGTCAAAATATAATCTGTAAGATAGATGGATGGATGCTTAAAATTTAGGCCTTTGGTTGTGACTGGCTTGGGAATATTTTTGAATCAGGCAGGATGTGTCATTTATTGTATGTCCTGAGTATCCTGGGTGGATGTGGAAGATAATTTGTCTTACTTTCTTCCACAGAGAGGGGCCAGAAAAAGTATACCTTTTGGATAATTTGAAAAGCCATGTTTTTAGAGACCTCATTATGTGTGTTAGGGTGCTGGGTAGGTGGGACCTGAAATGTCATAAGTATAGATGAAGGTTTTTTCCTGCCCCTTACCTGCTCTCATTCACTAATCCCTTTGAGCATCTCTCTTTTAAGATTTCTTTATTTATTATGTATACAGTGTTCCACCTACATACCTGTATACCAGAAGAGGCTACCAGATCTCATTACAGATGGTTTTGAGCCACCATGTGTTTGCTGGGAATTGAACTCAGAAAGAACAGCCAGTGCCTTTAACCATGGAGCCATCTCTCCAGCCCCTGCTTAGCTTCTCTTGCCATGTGGCCGTATCCAGTGCTTTTCATAAGCATATCAATGCAGGTGTCAAGATTGAGCCCTTGGTTTTAGAGCCATTGAAGACGAGGGCCTTGAACAAATCATCTAACCGCTTCATGCCTGGGTGTTCCTTATGTTGGAAATGGAAGGCCGTGATGCTATCTGCCTCAGAAAGTTAAAATGCAGATGACTCATTGAAAAATCACCTTAAGTCAGTGCCCAGCACAGAAGCAGAACCCATCAAGTGTCAGCCATCATTATTTCCATCTCTTACACTCACTGAAGGAAACATCATTTCCTCCCATTTCCTTGCTAAGGACATCAAGGCTCAGAAAACCAAATGTCAGAGCCAGTTTTCAAATTCTGGTCTGTTGTTCTCTGTGACGGTCTGGTTAGGGTTAGGTTGTCATATGACCTTATCATCCTTCGGGCTGGGATTCCTAGAGATTTCACCCAAGGGCTTGAGAAACCTAACTTGCAATTATCCCAGAGTGACAGGGTAACTCGGGTCTCCTGACAGTCTTAAGAATGGGGTTGGCCACCTCGTGTGTCAACAAGAAGCACTTTCTGTCATTTCCTGTCCTTGAAATGCTGTGTTTGTAAACAGCATTTTTAGGAAGTTCTCCTTCCTCCCTCCCTTCCAGCTAACCCCCCCTGTTCCCTTTCCTTCAGGAACTGACACTTAGATCAGTGTTCTGAACTGAGATAAGCATCACACCTGTTTTAGTGGGACGATTTCCAGGAACAGAATGTAAACTGTGGGCGCTGTTGGTGGATGTGCGTGATTCACAGTGGAAACTCGTCATGTAAGATTAGCTGGCTTTGCGTAAGGGAAGTCCACCCCAGGCATGTGTATGATGGCATCCTTTGTGCAGTGGGTCATGCGGTGTCCAAGCCCTGACAACCGACCCCCTTCCACAGCCTTGTGGAGATCCACCCCTTTTCACTAAGTGTAAATCCTGCTCCGTGTTCAGTAGAGGGCTCACCCCTGTGGGGAGAGAGAGGTCACGTTAGAGTGCAAGATATGACCTGTCCCCTGTTGGAGATTCTATCCTAGTAAATCACAAGATGTTCTAGGTGTGGTTCTCAGAAATTGTTGTGAGCTAAGACCCTGTGGATGGATTTGTGACTGTCAACCACAGGAGGAGGTTTGAAATAATGGTGGAAGGAACTGGAGTGACATGGACCACGTAACGTCCCCTCCAGTCTCCCACGAGATGTTCAGATTCTCCAAATACAAATGTAAAACAACAGAAGATCCGATAGCTGTGCTTAGTAGTATAAAATAATGATACTGATTTAAATAAGGCTTGAAGAAAGCAATTTCATTACTTTTTAGCCAGGTCTTATATTAACTTAGTAAAAGGCAATATCTGATCATGTGACAAAATACTATTTCTCTGTGTTCCAGGAGGTAGGAGACACTGGACAAATCAGAAGGAAACTTGGGAGAAGTAAGGTTTTGGGAGAGGACAATGGCCTGTGTAAGGAGGAGTAACTGTCCCCTGGGGGTATCTTCTAAAGGGTGTCAGATATTAGCCCTAAAGACTTTAGATTTAGTGCCACGGCCACTAAGGTTTAGGGGTGAGAGAGTCAGGGACTTTCTGATGAGCTGGCTTGGCATTCAGAAGTGGCTTCCTAAGCCTGGAGCTGGGAGGAAATCAAGAGGCAGTTTATCTTAGTGGTGTTTCAAAGTGTATGGATGTGTGGCAGGGGCCAGGATCCAGATCCGCCAAGGAGGCCTTGGCTGGGCTTTAACGCAAATGTGAAACATGTAATAGGAGTGAAGCATTGGCCAAGAGAATAACCACCTTGTAGACAGATCCCAGGACATGGTTCCTTCATTCACAGCAACTTTTTAATTAATTATAAAAGGTTGGCCTATAGCTTAGGCTTATAACTCAAATCATCCCATTTATATCAATCTATATTCTATCACATGGCATTACCTCTCTTCAGTCTTGTACCTCCTGGTTTTTTCTCCATGTCTCCTGGCTTCTCCTGTGTGCCTAGATTATCTCCTTCTACTTTCTCCGTCTGCCAGAAAGTCCTGTTTTTACCTCCCACCTAGCTATTGGCCATTCAGCTCTTTATTAAACAATATATCTTCACACAGTGTACAGATATCCCTCAAAACCCATCAGTTGTATGTCTCTTGTGGTTTCTTGCTGAGCAGTTGCAGTGCAAATGTGCATGCATCATCTGTGCTGTGCCAAGGTTATGCAGGACCCCTCCCTCTTGCCACAGAGGGAGAGGTCTTAATCACCTGCAAACCTATTGTTTCTGCTACCCTCTTCCCGATCAGGACACACTGTCTCCCCTGGTGACCTAAGAACAGAGGTGGCTTTTTAATAACCCAGAGGGCTTACAAAAAATTAAAGTCATCCATTGGTATTGGTAATGATGCTCTCTTTTGGGAGATGGCTAAGCTTATGTGCTGGGCCTATGCTCAGCTGCATCAGCTATTACAAACTTTGTTCTAAGGAGCTGTGTTATTGGGACTGTCCCATCATCACAATGTTAGGATCCTGCCCCACTTCCTAAAGCCCTGGCAGATGGCAATTAGCTAGGCCTTCCCAGGGTTCTGATTCCATTAAATATGGCTCTCCACCTTCGACCCCTCCCCTTGTCCTTTCCCTTCTGACACCTTGCCAGAGGGTGCTCTCCTCAACCCTTGACCTTCTCCCTTCCTCCCTCCCTCCCTCCTCCCCCCTCCATAACAATAAAGTCCCTCCACATGAGCCCAGACTGCTTCTCTTTGCCTTGGGTCTCCACCTCTGTCACCACACCTGCATGGGGCAAGGGGCCACCATCCACTGCCATCCACTGCCAGCCACAGGGTATACTTACTCAATAACATAACAGGCATTGCAATCAAGACTGTCATGTATTCCTGTGGCCAGAAAGCAACTGGCATTTTAATGCTGTCCTTCCTCAGTGGGACCCAGGAAACTGCCTGTTCCTTTGATACCTATTACACAAATGAGTCCTGTTTGACAGAACTTGCTGATGAGCAGGGTGCTTGGATAGGAGCATGCCATCCCATTCAAGGACACTTCCAACCCTGCCACTCATAATTAATTGGTAGTCCTGTCTCAGAGGGTAGGATTGGCCCTTCAGTGAAGCAAGTCATCACACTATTTGAGATATGGCTGTCTTCCATGATAGCAGTTTCTAGCAAAATTCTGTTTTCATTTCAGCCACAAAATCTGAGCTCAACTGCCCATAATGGGCCTGTATTTCAGCCTTGTAATCCTCACTGGTAAACAAGAAGGATCAGTATGTCTTCCTCAAATCCTGACCTTTCATTCTCGGAACAATAAAAAGTTTTCAAACCAGTCTAATCTGGTTTTAGAGCCAATAATCCCAGAACTTCTTGCAGTAGCCCACATTTCACCTTTCCACACCAACCCAGGTAAATCAGATAAAAGGATAGATAAGAGGCAGAAGATGAGGGGCCAACGCGTGAGAGAAGTTTATTGAGAAAGAAATGGAGCATGTCTTCTTTAACAGCACAGTGTGTTAAGTGGCTGGTTACAAGAAATGACCTCAGTGAATTTGTGAACAGCTCTGCCAGCTCCAGAGAGCCACCTGATAAAGGGGATAGAACTATTCATTTCTAAATACAGTATCCATTCAACTCCACTTAGATTTAGATTTACTTCCTGTGAAGAATACTGATGTTTGTACTTCAAATTTCAGAGTCAGTGGTCACTGTGATGCTTAGTCGGTAATTCAGTGTCTTTTTCTTGTAGTTTTCAGGCACAGGTGGCCAACACTGAGCATTCGTTTACTTTCCTGCTATCTTTGGCACAATTTCTGGCTTCTTAAATATAAAACCACAGGTTTAAGGTGGCTAACGTCACAACAGAAACACAGCTGTTAAGAATCTATATCCATGTTCAGTACAAGTTTTTTGTTGGGCTTTATTTACAAGATGAGGACAGAAGTAAAGACTTTTCATAAGCCGTCTTCAGAAATGCGTAGGAGAAAAGCAGAGGATTCCAAGCAGCCAGGCCAAGATTCTTCGAACAATCCTTTCCTAAGGAGGCAGAAGGAAATGGAAACATTTTTCCTGAACCACTGGTACCAGTAGCTCATGGCCTGGGTTTTATTCTGTGAGAATATAGTATAGAGCTGGGCACACACTTTTCAGCCCCACACTTAGGAGGCAGAGGCAGGAGGATCTCTGTGAGTTTGAGGCCAGCCTCATCTACAGAGTGAGTTCCATGACAGCCAGTCCTATGTTGAGATGTCCTGTCTCATAAAAAAACAAAATGTAAAAAATAAAGTACAGGATAAGAATAGCTTGGTCACGTGGTTTTTTCAATTTAGGCAGCCCATTTTGAAACGTAACTTGTGTGATGACTCACCATTGCTGTTTCTGCCCTGGTGGGCAGAGAGTACCAAGGGCAATAAAGGGCAGCCTTGTGAAGCTGGCCTGATTGTATTTAAGAATGAAGCCTGGAAGCCTTCTGTCTGGGTCCGAGCTCATCCAGCCTTTGGCAAAGCTGCCTTTGTAAATGCATTTATTCAGTGTCTGCAGGGACTCCCTCCCTGGGGCAGCCTGAGCTTGGAAGCTGTAAATGATTGGTCGTACCACTGTGGAGTTTCTTCATAACATATTTCTGTTTTAGGGGCAAAGCCCAGTAACCCAGCAACTTGATTTCTCATTCTAGAACTGCTGACAGCCTTCTGGTGAGCTCCAAAGTATACCTCAAAGGGAATTGCATGAGCTTTTTTGGTTGGTTGTTTGGCTGGTTTTGTGAGACAGGGTTTCTCTGTGTAGCAGTTCTGGCTGTCCAAGAACTCACTCTGTAAGCTAGGCTGGCCTTGAACTCATAGAGATCTGCCTGCCTCTGCCTCTCAAGTGCTCAGGATTAAAGACAAGTGCCACCACTGCCTGGTTTGGAATTGCAGTTTTGATTCAAGTACAAGGAGAATGTCTTATTTCACATTGATAGTTCATTACTGATCTCTGTCTTGCAATTATATGAAAATAATAAATATAGACACATATACATATATTTCTATACTGAACACTGGCTAAACAGCTACCAGCATCCCAATACAGTACATTGAATAAAAAACCCTCTCCCTTTCCCCAAACCCACAACTATCTTAAAACTATTATTGCAGAACTATGCCCATCCTTTTTTTTTTTTTCTTTTTTTTAAGAGTAGTTTGAGAGTGGCTGAAGATGAGGTCAAAATGGGAAATTTGGCACTTTAACTGGGTAGGGCTCTTCAGATGCATTATAATCTATAAAAAGTGAGAAGGCAAAGGAGGTCATGCCAATAGAAAGCCTGAGTAAAAATTTGTAGCCAATAATAATATTGTTTAAAAACCCCAAACACTGGTCTATGCATGAGAAAGTAATTTCTCTTCCATATCTATTACCTAGTTCCTACAGCTAACTACTTCTTATACTTCCAAACTTTGTATTATGGAATTAGAAAAATCCAGATAACACAGCTTTCTTAATTTCCTTTCATTCTACCCCTCCCCAGATTCCCAAGCCCAAAGAACAAAGGCTATAAAGCCAAATATAGAAAATAATCTGGAGGTCTGTTTATCAAACTAAATGTACAGTTGACTCTTAGTGTTTCTCTCATTCCTTAATGTTAGAGTTTGCTAAAAGATGGCTCCATGGAGATATCTGTCCTCATTCCAGACATTTAAAGCAGAGCCTCTAAAACTGTGAGGTCTGGGTGAATGAGATGGTATCAGATTTGTCCACTGCAAAGCCACCGTTGACATAGGACTTCTTGGTATCCGTGTCTTCATTATCCAGGATTGTGGGTTCCAAGGCAAAAGGGTTTATGATGTTGACTTCAGATGAAACATCCATCTGCTCTAACTCTTTCTTAGAGAGCTTCTCCACAATGCCGGTTCCAAATGCATCACCCAGAACATTCACCATGGTCCTGAACCGGTCCCTAGGAAAGAGATAGGAGAGTCAGAATGGGCCTAGATTTTGTGGTGTATGAAGGAAAAAGTTCTGATAAGTTCAGTTAAGATTTAAGTCAATCAGAGTGCTGTGCTCGTCCCCCTCCCCCCCCACCCCCGCTTTGCCAGTTGCCTCATTGGCCTGGAGAAGAAGATGGAATGAGAAAATGGTCTCCAGAAGGTCTCTCCTTTCTTCCCACATAAGAATCAGGTCTCCAGAGATACTTGGAGATACCAAGGATGGCTCAGAACTCAGTAAGTCTTTGTGGTCTCACTGCTGCTTTGTGATTTTCCTAGGTGTTATGCACTGGCATTATGGGCTCTCTCTTGGCTAAGGTGGGGGAATCTAAATATTTGGCTGGGATGGATGGTGCCAAGTATGTGGACCTCAACTGTGTCCCTGGTGTACCCATTTCTTTATAAAATAAGGTTACTCCATGAACAACTCAGCAAAGGCGTGGAAGAACGTGCATCCAAACAATACAGCCAGCCTGGAAATGGATTCCTCTTTGACACACCCTCCATTTGTCTTAATCCCAGACAGGTCAGAGAAAAGGCCATGGGCAGGAAGGCCTGCAGTGAAGGTCTACAGCGAGTGTCCATTTCGATACTAAGGACTTAGTGAGAGAACAGTGAGCATGGGCACACTTGTGAGATGACACTGAGAACCAGGAAAAGACAACAGTGACCTGCACATGCCACCATGGATGCCCTTCCAACAAGGGAAGTGCCATAGATTACACTGGCCAAGCATCCTTGTATCCTATAGTTTGAACCATCCACTCATCTTGGTAGTGAAAGTCACTGATTCTAGGAAAAGTCAGGGTTCAAGTCAGCCTGATTTCTTCCTTTACGTGAGATGGCCATTTTTGTGCATTAGCCACAGCTTCCAAGCTAGGTACAATGTTGGAACCTCTACAGCATGACAGCTTCCCTTTCTCCAATCGTTTTATGAACTATATACAACCCGGTGTGTCTCTAATCTGAAGTGAGGTTCATTATGGAGCTATACTTCTGATGCTAAGGAGCGGAGCACACCTTGGTATTGGCAGGTACGTGGTATGGAAGGTTGATGTATCAAAAATAAAGCCAGAGACCAGGCTGCTGCATTTTGAATTTTGGGCATCAAGGTGGCATCTTCTCACACTGATGTTCTGAGTATGGGGTATGTGTGTCTAAGATAGAAGAGAGCTGTCTGGAGCTAAGTGGTTTGACTCATTGCCATCCCAACAATGGAACTCTCCCCATGTTGAGCATATACTGAACTGCCAGGAATACTTCTAGACACTTGGCTCATATGAACCCCTTCGGTCCCTACAACAAGCCACTGAGGTAGGCATAACTTTCCCCATCTCATAAATAATGCTATTGGGCCTCAGAGGGGTTGAGGAACATGCTCAAGACCCCAAACCTAGTAAGATGCCAGGTGAGGGTTTAAACACAGGCACATGCTAAAACCTTTGCTCTTGTCACCAGCCCAGGAGATGCCGATTTACCTGGGAAGATGCAGTGATGTTGAAGCAGGTGGTGCTGTGTTTATGAAGCTAACATGGGGCTAGGATATGTGGGGATGGCTATGGGGCCTTGTCCTGCTCCTTAACTGTATTGTCTTGGTTTTAATCATGTCCCATACCCATCCCCTGACCTTAAGCATCACCAGGTAGACTGTGAACTCATGGAGCTCCCTGGCTTCTGTGAAGTTATGAAGAGTTAAATTTAAGCATGTTAGCAGACGGCTTGGCTCAAAGCAGCCACAGATGGTTCATTAGACAATGTGAGGAGAAAAGCTGAACACAGCAAAGATTCTACCTGGCTAGGAATCTGCCTGCCCAACCAACAGAGGCAAGGGTATTTATTCCAACTCACAGGAGCCAGTCCACAGCGATGATGAGGGTGACATCCTCAGCAGGCAGACCTACAGCACTCAGCACGATCACCATGGTTACCAGGCCAGCCTGGGGCACACCAGCAGCTCCAATGCTAGCAGCTGTGGCTGTGATACTGCAACCAAAACACAATGGCAGGAAGGGTTAGAATTCTATTTCTCCCATCAAGGCCTGAAACAGGCTCCATGGGTGTTACTGTTATGTTCCTATAGTGGACAGTTAGAAGTTATTTGTTAAATATCCACATGTGACTCATGTGTATCTATTTATCTAATTGCCTGTAATCCATCTATCATCCCATCCATTTAACACACACACACACACACACACACACACACACACACACACACACACACGCATGCATGATGGGAGCAGCTGGGGCTTACAAGGAGCAGGATGGCATGGCAGCAGGAGAGGGTTTGGCAGGTCACCCTAAAGCAAAGAAATATAGAATAGCAACAAGTGACATCATCACTGAGGCAGAATTACTCAGCAGGATGATAGGAATTGACCAACAAGACCTTTTATACAGGCTTTATCTACCTATCCAATACCCGGATCCCTCTACCGTGTCCTCCCCTCTTCAATCCATTGCTCAGTCATTTCCAGAGCACACAGTATGTGCCAGGAAGTCTGTGGAAAGGTAAGTAGAGGGACAATAGAGGGGATGTGCAAGGGCATCTGAGGTGAAGGCAAAGGGAAAGAAAACGCAATGGTTAATAATTTCCTGATATCACAAGATTCCGGCCTTCTCCAAGAACACCTGTTTAGAGCATTGAGTTTAGAAACTGTGATTCCATCCAAGGTACAAACATTTCTGATCCTTCATTCCAGCAGATGAACTTTGTGCAGGAGGAGAGATCTGGAATCCAGGGTAGGTAGCCAGAGAAACTTCATTGCCATGTATTTGACAAGACCCTGCTGAGCACACAGAATAGGGTGCAGGATTTTTCTCCTGGCTACATGCAGTTTCTCAGCAACAGCATGCTTATTTTAATGGGGTCATTTTGGAGAAATCAAGATCCACCATGCCCTGAAAGTTCTTTGACTTGAATGAGCAGGCAGGGACACCCACAATGCTTTCTGGAGCTACAGCCTCACCCTCAGGCTAAAGTACCATTTCCAGATGTGGGTGGGCTGAAAGGCACGGAAACTGTTGAGTCCAACTACAGGAAGCCCAGATCGAGCCACAAATCCAAATTCCTCTGGGTCCCAAAGGTGTCTGGATTCTCAGAAAACAGATTTTGCTGCCTGTTCATCCATCCAGGGCTATGTTCTAGAGGCTGTACAAGGGTGAGAGGCCAGTCAGCTTCTTTGCCTAGTATGTGTTCCGTTAGTGGCTATGGCTCCAGGTGTACAGTGACTTAGTTCTGGAGCTGGACCAACAGCTCTACATGTTTTAGGCTCATATCATCCATCAGAGCCGTCCTTCCTAAATCCTCCTTCGAAAAAAATCCAACTTTCATTTCAATGATGATTGAAAGAAAATTTAAACAATGCATCAGTGGGTTTTCTTGTCAGAATAGACATGTGCCCAGGCTCATTGATCCCTCTCAGAAGCCTCGATATAGCACAGGTAGCCATGTCCTTACAAGCTCAAGTCTGGGCTTCCCAACCCATTATGTCTGCCCTTGAGCCTTGACCTTGCTCACAAAACTTCTGTCATTTGACTGGCTTTGGTGAGACATTCAGAACATTGTATCTTCAGATAAGGGGAAATGTACACAAGCCTATCCATCTGCTTCAACAATATCCTGCTTCAGCAAAAGGGTTTGCAGCTTTGGAGGCACAAAGTTCCCTCCTAGCACACAGGCGCAGCCGGATTGGAGGCTGGGCCGTGAAGTAGGGTGGACAGTTTTCAGAGTCAGACACATCTGGCTATGTTCCTGGTTCTGTCAATTTACCATGAGCATTTTCTTTAGCCGGGTGTTTCTTTGAATCTCAACTCCTTGCCTGGAGCTGAGGGAGTAGTTATCTGCGAGGCTTTTTAAAAAAAAATATTATGTATACAGTATACAGAAGAGGGTACCAGATGACATCAAAGATGGTTGTGAGCCACCATGTGGTTGCTGGGAATTGAACTCAGGACCTCTGGAAGAACAATCTTAGCCTCTGAGCCATTTCTCCAGCCCCCGTCTGTGGGGCTTTTGTGCAGATGAAGCCTTAAAGATCAGGATAGTACTTGAGCAGCAAATTAAAATATGCCACTTTTGCTGTTCTAGAAACAATACACATGACACTCTGAGTACAGCAGTCATTACCAACGGCTGGTTGAGCATACGGAGGGAGGGAGCAGAGTCCTAACAGATGTCTGCTATGCAGGCAGACAGAGCAAAGAGGCGCTAGGTGTATTAATGTACTTTCCCTTAAGCGTTAAGATGACTGACTTCCTACTCCCTCTTTAAAACAAAGACTTGATGGCTTTCACACCATCAAGGGGGACTATCCAGTGTTGACTTTTAAATAAGGGAGGGGCTCTGCTGGTGGGCACCAAGAGCTGGATTACCCAATCCATTGCAACAACCCAAACCAGCCAATCCTGAGGGAGGAAGGGAACTTTCTATTTGGAATAAAATCTGGCCGAGTGCTAAGACCTTGATTTCTCTGTCCTTTTATTCTTTAAACCAACAGAGAAAGGGACTCTGTTTCTGCACCTCTAGTCAGCCACACCCTGATGATACCAATACATAATGTGGAAATCCAATATCCTAAATGTTCCCAAATCTAAGACTAATGGGATAGTATGAATGGAAAATTCCACACCTGATCTCACATGACAGATCACAGTTAAAAGCACCCTGTAAACATTTCACATGCATATGAGTATGTATGGCTATGTATAATATGTGCGTGAGACATAAACAGGTCCAGTTTCATTAATCCTGGCCTGAGAGCATCTGGAATCCCAGTTTGACACTCATACTCAGTGCCATCCAACAGAGCTGTCTGTCGTGATGCGACTGTTCCCATCTGTGCTACCCAGTTCAGTCAGCCATTGGTCACACAGGTGACTATAATGCAGCGCTAGGAAACACTCCTGTGGGACTCACCAAGGCCATTCCTCCCACGCCTCAGGCTTCATTTGCCATGAATTCTTTCTGACATCTGACACTGAAGCATTTTAATCCTTATAAATAAACCACTTGTCTCTGGGTTTCTTTCTACAATACCCCCAGCTCCCTCCCCCCCTCCCATTCTCTCTCCTTTCCTCCCTCCT
The DNA here is from genome assembly GCA_004025045.1 of Sigmodon hispidus. Lineage (NCBI taxonomy): Eukaryota > Metazoa > Chordata > Mammalia > Rodentia > Cricetidae > Sigmodon > Sigmodon hispidus. The sequence continues at coordinate 108,465 of PVIH01001093.1, read as the reverse complement.
TCTACCTCTAATAGGATTCTCGAGGCCTTGTCCTCAGTTTCCTCTTCTCTACAAACTCTTCCAGCATATCGTCACCCATTCCTCACATTTACTGGGGTCCTCATTGTGTAAACACAAGACTTTGTACACGCCCTCTCACAGCATATTTGAACAAATCATATGCACTACTATTTCCTCCTTTCACAGGTGAGAAAACACAGCTTAGAGAGCTCGAAAGCTCGCCCAAAGTTGCACTTCTAACTAGTCACGGTGTTATATAGAGATTCAGACGCGAGCTCCTGACTTGTCACCCACATGTCCTATGACCACTGTTAAGTGGCTGACCCTGACTTTTGGGTGTGTAGTTCAGAGCTACAGTCTCAACCATGTCTGTATTCGATTTTTCCTTTTTATTGAGGCAGGGCTTTACTGTCTAGCTCTGGCTTTTCTAACACTCCCTTTGTAGACCAGGCTGCCCTCAAACTCAGAGATCCAGTTGCCTCTGCCTTCTGCTGGGATAAAAGGAGAGCACCACCACTACCTGGCTTAAATTTATCATTATTATTATTGTGTGTATGTGTGTGTGTGCGTGCGCGCGCGCATCTGTGCGTGCATGTGTGTTTGCATGCACACGTGGATATGTGCAAATGAGTACAGGTGCCTATGTAGGGCAGAGAGACTGGATCTCCTGGAGCTGGATTTCTAGGTAGTGGAAGCTACCCAACATGGGTAGCTTCTTGAGTCCTCTGGAAGGGCAGTTGTCCAGCGCCTGGAATTCTTTTTTTTTTTTTTTTTTTTTACTTTATTTATTTATTTACCTTGGTGTTTGCCTGGAACTGAAACTACAGACAGTTGTTAGCTGCCATGTGGGTGCTGGGAATTGAACCCGGGTCCTCTGGAAGAGCAGACGGTACTCTTAACCGCTGAACCATCTCTCCAGCCCCCGCGCCTGGAATTCTTAAAGGTATTCACATTCAATGTGTCAAGAAGTATAAACTGTTTTCACTTGTTCTGATGAGCTCAAAGCACCATCTCAGCCCTTTCCCGTCCCTTGTTGACTTAGTTTGTGGTCCCTGCTCCCATCCAAGCCTCCTACCACACTGCTAGTTATCTCCTTAAAATGCAAATCTATCCATGAAATGACAAACTGTTACACTCGATCCTCATCCTCCACACAGGGCTCTCTGTGGCCAAAGCCTCCTGACTCTGATGAGGTTCTGAGTTACTTCTGCTGCTCTGAGCTTTTCCTCTTGTCCTTTTCCTGCCACATTCTTATTTCTTCTCTGGAATTCACCTCTTCTTCCTGCCCTCTAGGAATCCTTCCCTCCTCTTCCCAGGGAGAGTTGATCCTTACCTCATTGGCGCCATCCTGTAACACCCCACCCCCAATCATTTTCCCATGAGAGTCCTACCACAGATCCAACATTTATTTGGATATCTAACCCCTACCCACCAAGGACTCCCATTAGAGCAGGGACTGATGCCTATTCAACATTGAGTCTTGGGTGTCTAATCTGGGCCTGACACTGTCTGGCACCTATTGGGTACGCTAAACTGAACAGAGAGTTGCTTCAGCTATCCAGATCCTGAGGCAGGAATGTACCACTTGGATAGTGACTTATAAACCAATAGAACATTCCATCTCTGGGTCCCTGTTGGCCTGTCTTCACAGATCACGTTCTTGAGATCACCACGTAGCAGTGAGGCAAATGAGAGTGACACTGTGCCTCACCTGATGGTGATGATCTGCCCAATGCTCAAGTCCAAGCCATTCAGCTGTGCAATAAACACAGCTGCCACAGCTTCATAGAGTGCAGTGCCATCCATGTTGATGGTGGCGCCGACGGGAAGCACGAATCTTGTGATCCTTTTGTCCACCTGGTTCTTTTCTTCTGCACATCGGAATGTAACTGGTAGAGTTGCTGAGCTGTGGGGTCAAGGAGAAAGAATGTAGGTCTAAGAATGCCAGGCCTCAGTCTCCACCCAAAAAGATACCTTGTCTTCCAAATCATGGGCCCCCAAATCATGCTGGTAATTAAGAAAATAATTTATTCTTATTTTTATGTGAATGACTGTTGTGCCTAAATGCATGTCTGTGTGGCTGGTGCCCTAGGAGGCCAAAAGAGGGTGTTGATTCTCCTAGAATTGGAGTTACAGACATTCATGAACTACTTTGTGAGTGCTGGGACTTGAACCCAGATCCTCTCCAGCCTGTATGCTGGTAGTTTTGGCCAGTCCAGGAATCGGAAGGTGCACTGACCTCACTTACACCAGAATATTTTCTGGGTATCATGCCACAGCAAGAGTATAGGAAATATTCAAAAAGGCAGAGAAATACATCTAAGGAGAATATAGGTACCAGCTCTCAAAGGTGTCTGTCTCAACTCCAGAAGCTGGAGTCAGAGTCATCTTCACCAAGTGAAGAGCGGACGAAGCATCGTCTGGAGGCTCCTCCAAGATACCCCTCTAGTTACCTGGAAGATATCATGAGAGCCGTGAGAAGAGCCTGCGCCATGCCCAGGGCAAACCGGAAAGGATTCTTCTGCACAATTATGAAATAGATCAGAGGCAGTACTACAATGGAGTGGATTGCAAGCCTGCAAACAAAAAGAATACCTCAATACCACTTCCTCACACTTGAGCCTGGTTTTCAATCAGTTTTCAAAATTGTGACATCTTTAAGCTTTCATAAAGACCGAATGAGGTGGGGATGCTGACATTGAAACCATGTCCCCATTCCACAACGGGGGATGTCAAGGCTCCATCAGCAAATTAGACACCTGTCAAAGTTACCAGCAAATGGTGCAGCTGAATACATTTCCAAGCTAACAGAGGGGCTTCACATCATCTGCATCTCAGCCATTCCTACATTCCTGCTCAGTGCGCAGCGATGGCCCTCTCTGCCACCTTCTACAGAGTCAATCTCTCTCTCTCTCCCTCAAATCTCCTTCTTTCTACACCTCTTCAAGGTCACATTTGTCCCCAATGATGACACCTCATTATAGTTTTAATCACAGCCCTGTCCTGTCCTCTGGACTAGGATTGGGAATGGTGAATACTATCCAGGAGGGAAGTCAGAAGTGCAATAAGGAGAAACTTGTACTTTGGATCTGGCCCTTCTTCTTCTTCTTCTTCTTCTTCTTCTTCTTCTTCTTCTTCTGCTTCTGCTTCTGCTTCTGCTTCTGCTTCTGCTTCTTCTTCTTCTTTATTATTATTCCTGTCCTCCCAGAGTGCCTCTCACAGGTTACTCTGAATGGGGCAGACTAAATGACCGACTAGCAGATGGAGTATACGGGGAAGTGGCCAGCTGACCGTTCATTTAGACAAGCCTGAATAAGAAGCAGTGATTACTGTGGGATAATGCTCTGGTACACTGTAAAGATTTTGCTATTTGTATTGATTTTATAAAATGATGATTTTATTAAATCAAGCTAGGCAGGAAGTAGAGTCAGAACAACCAGACTAGGAGAATTCTGGGAAGAGGAAAAGAGAACAGCCAGATGCAGAGGAAGCAAGATGAGAATGCTGCACTGAGAAAAGTTACCAAGCCACGTGGCTAAAAATAAATAGAATTTTGGGTTAATTTAAGTGTAAGACCTAGTCAATAATATGCCTGCATTTATTATTATTATTTTAAGCCTCTGAGTTAATTATTTGGGAAGTGGATGCCAGGTATTTAAGAGTTTCTGGCGAGACAGAAGCATCTGACAAGAGATCAAAATCTTGAGGGTCTGAGGAGAGAGTCCTCTTAGTCCAGAGAGAATCATGAGATCTTAGCTATGATGTATAGTTTTCTGTTTAAAACATAAATCAAGCAAGAAACAAAGAACTCAACAGAACCTCATTATGAAATGACTTATTATCCCAGACCTCAGCCACATCACTGCCCACCCACTTCCTGGCATTGTCTGTCTCAGCAGCTCCAGTGAAGGGCTGGTAGAAGGCTGAAGCCCGCCTCCCTGATCTCTGTGGTCTAGCAGAGGTTAGGACACACCAGGCTAACAGCCAATGCTGTGTCGTAGGAACTCCTCAGTGTAGCCAGGTTCTAAGAAGGAAGCTAATGGCTCAAGCTGGGTGTTTGGTCCAGTGAAAAACAAATCTGTCATTTACTCATTCTCTTGCCCCACATTTCTGAGTATACAGGACCATTCTGTCCTTGGCCAGGTGTTTGATGGCACTATTCATAACCTATGATATCTCTTCTGAAGTTACCAATAGCTGGATTGTAAGAAACATGCAAGAGACTCAACCTGTGGCCTTTGGACTCAACCCTGTCACCTTCCTGTTTGTTTTATGGCTTCTGAAAGGTCTCAAACACTTACTAAATAGCCTGATGCTCTTCCCAGCATCCTGATACCCTAGCAACATAAGACACAGCAATAGCTACCAGCCCAGCAAGAACATCAGAACCAAAACCTGTTCTAATTGAGATTGAATTTATCTAGGTCCTTTTTAATTTCTTTTCAGCCTCAGGAAGCATTCTTTCCTGCTTGATCAGATTACATTCTAAGAAAGTAGAGGACAGGAGATAACCCCAAGAGCCTACACATGAGTTTTTCCTCTTGTTTTAAACCCAACTAATAGAGGCAATGACAAAGTCTGGTCCAAGGTGTTCTGCCAAGGGCTGGCAGTTGCACAGCATGGTCCACCTACGGTATAGCTGTTAAAGGGAAGCTTTGATGCCCTCTTATCCCTAAACCTCATCTTTCCCTGCAGGGGGGTGAAAAGCCACATATAACCAGCTACACTCTGGCCTTTCTACAGTAACCTTAGTGCATCTGCAGGGAATTGTTTCTTCTGTTGAGTCTCACATACCCACTCAGGACAGTGGCCATGTAAAGGCCCAACTTGCGGAATATTTCCCAGTCTTCAACTTCTATGATCTTTCCAGCAATCAGGAACAAAATACCAATCGGCATGTAACTAAAAAGCAAGCACAGGAAGACATGGTTCAGTCATCAGAGGGTTTCTCGGACAGGATGCTGGGAAGGGAATGAGCCAGTGTGGACATGCTCAGTGTGCATGCTCATCCCCCTGGGAGGACCACAGGAAGCCAAGGGTTCAGCTTCGAGTCCATCATGCACTACTGTCCTTAGCATCTGTATTCTCTCTTCATTCTGCTCACCCCAAATTAAGGGCAGCTGGTAAGAACCACACACACAGTGCACAAAGACCCTAGTGGCAGTCAAATGTACTCATCTCATATGAGCAAAATCTTTCCAGCCATCATCACCTTGCTTCTTGGGTGTCCCTGAGAGAGAGAATGGTGGCAGCAGTGGTGTGACCACAGCAGCTCTAGCTAGCTATGTTTTTAGAGCTCTAGCTAGCTATGTCTTATGCTGGGGAAGTATTTTACGTGCTTTGTTTCTCCTGATGACCTTCCCCTTGCCCTGGGAGTAGATTCTACTATCTTTTTCCTACAGAGGATGAAGCTGAGGTTTTAGTGGGATTAAGTGACTTCCTTGGCTGTTACCACCAGATATATTTTTTTTTTTATCATTTTCTACCATCTGGATTATAAAATGTTGAGCCAAGCACATGTGAACTAGGGGAGGGAGAGGTCTTCTGGGCATCTCAGAAGCAGAAGAGACAGGCAGTGTCTCTGAATGCCAGAAGACAGTTTTCTCATTCAGATGTGGTCAGGCCCAGTCTAGAACAGTTGTGATGATTTGAATTGTATTTCTGTATAGGGCCTAAGAAGAAAAGCTCCTCATGTTTATATACCCCAGAAACTTCCTCAGATTCCTTCTGACAGAAATGCTGGGTAGCTGCAGGTTGCTCTCCAGGCCTGAGGCAGTGGCTGACGGACGTTCAGGACTAGACTAACTCCTGAGGAGGGTGTGAAATTAGTTAATATTCCCTTCTTGATTTTAAATGTCAGGAAGGACCCACTGAGGAATGTAAGCCTCTTCTTTCCCATTCTGAGAAGGTATTATCAGGAGGAGCAAAATGGTGTTAATCAGTGTTTCTTACCACATGATGATCTGAACAATTTTCATGGTTGCATCACTCAGCGCATTGAAGAAATCCACCAGAATCTGTCCCTTTTCTCCCATTTTTCCAATCACAAGTCCAAAGACAAGGCAAAAGATAATCAAGCCCAGGACATTGATGCCATCTGAATACAGGCCCACGATTTTGTATTCTTTTGTCTTGTTCTGTGGATCAAAACCAAGAAAATATACTGAAGCATGATGGGAATCAGAGTGATCTCAGTCAGAGGTTTAATGATAATGAGAGAAGCCTACACATGAAACACTTTGCCCCCTGCCACTGACATTTTTTTTCTTTTTAACAAGCCCATCTGTGAATATGTCTTTTGAAAAATTTCAATGCTGCAATGTTGTGAATTTTTATGAATTTTAGAATCAAGGCATTTTTCAGGGTTAATCACTAGCTACATTGGGAGACTTTTTTTGTTAAAAGATAGAAATTAATAATGCAAGAACTACATGGAGTTTACCAGCATGAACATTCAGAGGACATTATGCTATCTGTTCCTTTCTGATAATGAAGCTGAGGGACATTTATCACTGCTTTCAGTCCAATGTCACCAACAGGATTTTAAAGGTATGAAAACTAGCCAGATATTTGATACTATGAATCATTTCTTCATTCTGAGCAAAAAAATAGCATGAGATTTACTAAGAGATAATGTAATCTGTGTGGGACAGACCAGGTCTATAATAAAGAATTATGCTGATGAGCCACTGGGGTACCAGTCATTTTTTATTTATAACAGAACAAATGTTTATGATGCAGCCAGAATGTGATAATGGCTATGGCACAAGGTCTTAAACTGTAGCTGAAGAGACAGGATGAGCTGTGAGAAAACTGAGTTGATGCTAGGATAGCACTGGTAACTTAACTGCACAGCTACAGTATGAGTTACAAGTGTCACACAAAAATTAGGACATGAATGCTGTCTGTGAGGTTAGGAGAAGATAGGGACGGGATAGGTATCTGTCTTTGTTAGGGTTTCTATTACTGTGAAGAGAGACCATGGCCACAGCATGAGACATTGTGGCAGCTTACAGTTTCAGAGGTTTAGTCCATTATCATCATGGTGGGACATGGCGTTGGAAGTTCTCCATCTTGATTGACAAGCAACAGGAAGTGAACTGAGACACTGAGTGTGTCTTGAGCATACATGAGACTTCAAAGCCTGCCTCCACAGTGACACACTTCCTTCAGTAAGGCTATGCCCACTGAAACAAAGCCACACCTCCTAATAGTGTCACTCCTGTTGGGGGTTGTTTTCTTTCAAACCACCATAGTATCCAAGAGACAAAGCATTTCAAGAAAGATGTATGCCCTAGGCACAAGGTGTAATGCAACAGCCCCTGTAACCTGCTTCAGTGAATCTTCCTCATCCTTTATGGCCCCCAATACTCTCAAAGCCCCCTGGTTTCTTGATTGATGACATTTGTCACTCCTTGCCTGAGGATGCAATCAATTTGTCATGTGCTACATGATGTTACACCTTTTTTCCCATGATCCTCTTAATGTGCAGCAGAGACTCCAATATGGAGGGTGCTCAGAAAATTGTTTGTGAAATCTTATCCAAAGTCAGGAATAAGGAGCAAGTAAAGGGTGGGTGTGCATAGAAGAGAGTCGCCCCCTCCCCACGTCTACCCCCCAGGAGGCAAGAGGAAGCCTGGCTATAGAGTTGGGAGAAATGAAGGCTTTCTGCAGTAGGAAGCAAGGAGCCAACAATGGCCTGCTGAATTTAAATTCAGCTTATTCACTTATTTGTCACTTTTGAGTATGTGTGCGCACACGCGCGCACTCACAAGAGCTCATGTACATTATGTATGTGGGGATGCCCATGGAAGGCAGAAAAGGGTATCAAATCTCCTGGAGGTGGAGTACAGATAGTTGTGAGCTGCCCAGTGTTGGTGCTGGGAACTGAACCCAGTTCTCCAGAAGGGCAACAAGTGCTTTGTCCCACTGAGCCATCTCTCCAGGCCCCTACTTATTTATTCAGACAGGGACTCACTCAGTAGCCCAGGGTGGCTTCAAAAGCATGACCTTGCCTTAACCTCTTGAGTGCTGAGATTCCAAGCATGTACCATCATATCCAGCTTTAATTTAATTAGTAAGTTGGCTTAATATTCTTCTTCCTTATCTCCCTCCTTGCCTCTCCACTTCTCTCTCACACTTCAAACCCAGAACAAATATTTCCTCTGGGATCATTCAGAAGTCCACTCAGGGGCTACAAATCTGATCCTCCCATTCTGAAACCCTAATAGCTCTCAAAGCCTATTGACTTATTTGTTTTATTTATCTACTCTTTTTACAAAATCAATTCTGGATGGAGATGATGCCACTGGGTTTCTTACTTGGCAGAATACGCATGAGGTCATTACAGAAACTTTGGTGGCACTTGATTCTGGGGTGGTGCTGGACTCCAGGTAGGGAACCTGGCACACATGCCATGAGGCCCTTCTGAAGTCCAAGATGATCCCGGCTCAGATTCACATACAGGTAGAGCGATTCAGGCAAGGAACCAGGGGCCTGTACTTTGTGTTTATAGCCTTGTAAACCTAAAACAGTCGCCATGGTACCCAATTGCATGGAGTGGTCGAGATGCAGGTACAAGGTTCATCATTTTCTCTCTATGAATAGTTGATGCTTGATACTCCTGGAAGTCTTGTTCTGTAAAGTCCTCATGAACACCATAGTACTCCATGGAGAAATATAAAGCCTTGTCAAATGGTTTATATCAAGCAATCAGTGCAGGACATTGTTTAATGTGTGTTTCTATTTAGAGATGTCTGGTTTTCTACACGTTGATTCACTAACATGGAATTCACAGCTAACAGGACTATACTCATGCCTGAATGAAGCTTCTTTAACACATATATTTTCTCTGCAAAGTGCATCTCTGTGTTCTTGTACTTAGAAACATCACAGAGCATTTTATTACTGTGCTTCAATCCATTTTATATAGCAAAATTAACAAATAGCCAATAAACATATGAAAAGTGTATTTTCACCTTCAGGGAAATACAAACTAAAAGTACACTAAGATTCCATCCTACCCCAGTCATAATGGCTGTTAAGAAGGCAAGTGCTGGCACAGATGCAGAGGCGTTGCAGATGCAATCTATCGTACCACTCCTGGGTACACACACAAAGTCCCCATAGCACAGAAATATCTGTTCACTGATGTTGATTGCAGTAATATCCACAACACCAAAGATGTGGGGCTAGGTGCTCACTGATAGATGAGTGGATAGAGGAGATGAGGTATATATATACACAGTGGTTTCATTCCTCTATGATGAGTGATATTATGACATTTGTAGGAAAAAAGAAGTATAGATGAAACCAAACAAAATATGCCAGGCTCAAATATTGCATGTTTTCTCTTATATATGGACTATAGATTGAAAAGCCTATAGGCCTGGGACATAGCTTGGTGGTAGAGTCACATACAAATATGCATATCATATGGGAAGATGCATTTAGGGAGGACAGAACAGACAAGATAAACGGGGTGACTATGGACAAAGTGCATGAGAAGTATGTGAGCATTAAAATTACAGCTATTACTATGGAGAGAGGGATATGCGGTGGGGAAATAGCTCAAGGGTAGAATGTTTATCTGGCATGCAAGAGACCCAAGGTTCAGTTCCCAGTATCCCTTACCACCCACACACATAAGTAAGAGTCAGTGAAAAAGATCCTCAAGCAATACAGGACAAAATAAATAGACACCAAAAATCAGCAAGGAAATACACAAAAGAAAAATAAAAGTGGGATAAAACATATACCAATGTGGATGTTTGTTAATCAAATGAAAATCAAAATGGAAAGATGTCTTTTAGCCTCAGTTTGGACTCGGGTTCTGTGGGGGACTCAGTTTTGTACCACACTTGGGGGACTTTGGAAGGTTTTAGGGCTACAGATATGTCTGGAGAAGAGGTACACTCACAAATATGAATTCTGTATATAACAGAACTAAACATCTTTTTCCTGCTACTCAAGACTGACACACACATGCCGGAGAGAGGTAGGGTAACAGATGGTACCTTAGATGTTGTTGTCATGGCAGTGGTGACAGACACCTCTGTGGCATTCCCCCCAGGATCACTGACAGGCTTCACTTCTTCACGCTTGGTTTTGTACTGCACATTGGAGAAAAACAATTGCACACAAAGTAAAAAGATTTTTTTTTTATCCAATTGGGGCTATATCACTGGATGTTATTTTTGGCCAAATAACTGTCACCTAAGTGTTCTACTGATGGTGCTTCTGTTGCTTTGCATTTTTGATGATCCTTCCCAGGAGGCACTAGGGCTAAAAATGGGATCCAAAATCCAAACCCCAAACTCCCACAGTTACCACTTAATAGTACAAGAATGTTCTCTTCCTTTTACGATAGGGGAAAATGAGTGAAGAAATAATAATAATAAAAAAAGCAGGTTTTATCTGTAGGTACTTTAACAGACAGGGAGATTTCTGTCAACCATTTTTGTTGTTTTAAACTGATCAGTTTTAGTCTGGAAAAAATAACCTTAGCACTTTGATAAAAATAGTCATGATGACTAATAAGTTCCCAGAAAGGTGGTTGTATCAACAGTTCCCCTTGGGCTACGCTGTGAGTGAAATTTCTGTTCAGTTTCTTCCTACGGCCAGCTCTGTTCTGTGAGGCTTCCTTCAATCATGCTGGATTGAGAAAAAGCTACTATATTATGATGCTAGGAAGAAATGTCCCCCATGCAGAATCTCTCTGCCAACTCTGAACCCTATAAATATCTACTGTTACTGAGCTGCAAAGGTACCCCTTAAACAGAGGTGGTCTGTTCCTGGTGGGGGCTGCAGGATATTAATGCAATAGCCATTTTTGTTGGTTTATAGAGAGGTCTCTGTTCATGTAATTTATGTAAATGAATACAGCAGTTTGTGATACACTCAGTTGTCTGAAAGAGCCTGTATAAACAGAAAAGGAATTTTTCATGCACTAAGACAACAGTAATCATTCATGAGAGGAAAAAAATCTATAACACCCATGGTTTTGCTGCAGAGCTCCAGAAATGGGCACCTAATGTTAAGGAAAAGAGCCAGTTACAGGTGGGCTGACCAACATGGTGTGAGTTAGACACAAATGGTCACCATGAAAGGGATGGGAAGGAAGAGATGGACAGCTCTTCTGTCCACTTCATTGCATCTGCAGGAAGTCCAAGTTCTTTACAAATATAACATAGCTCTCCAAAATGCAAATAAATAAAACAGAACATGTTGGCAGATTCTTGCTTTTTTCTATGTGAGGAGAGGAGCATGCATGAGAAGATGCATATGCATGAGAAGATGCATATGTTAATCACAGCACATATTTCAATACAGCCCTAAAGATGGGAGTCATTTGAATCCCCATCATTCACTGGTGTACTTTCTGCTGTAAAGTTTTAATGGGATAATTTCCTCTCTTGTATCATTGGAGAAAAGGAAGTCTCAGTGGGTCATGGAAACAGAGGGGTAACTCAAGAGCAAAACCACTGATATTACCTGCTGGAAACAGGCCTGGACCAGGTTCTCAGGGAACATGTTTCTGTTGGAAACATGGAAAACATGATTATACCAGGGAAACATGTTTTTGGTTGTTAAACTACCTATCAATAGAATAGAGAGTGGCATAGGTTGGGGCCCCTGCTTTGCATAGTACCACTTGCAGAGTCTCTCTCCTAGTAAACTGTCACTTAACAGATTCCTTAAGTGACATCCTTGAGGAAATGCTGCCCAGGCAGATGGATACTCAGAGTCGAGACAATTCTTTGATTTTCTATGTCTTTCTATTTTTATAACAGTCTGTTGTATTTGTTCTTGAGGACTTAATACAAGTTGCAAATTCTACCATAATTAAATATGCAAACCAATGAAATATAGGTGTGAAAAAAACTGTATGGATCCTATAAATAGCTAAGTTACATGCCTTGGGGATTCAAGAAACCCAACTGCCAATATTTTCTGTGGATAAGTTAGGTATGGTTGGGCAATTGAAACATAAAGAGAAAACTAGGGATTGAAGTTCTTGGCATTATTTGCCAGTTATTCTCATGATTCCACTCTTTGGAAACAGAACCTAGTGATGCTAACAATGCATCTATAAACCATAAAACTCAGTGGAAATCATACTACAGTACATGGTCAGAAGAAGAGATCATCATGGCCCCACATTGCCCAACTGCTCAAACTGCTCAATATGTACATGTCCTGTAACTTTTTAAAAACATTTTTTTCTGCTTAAATTGACACTTTCAATTATTAATTTATTCATGGCACTGACCACTTTGGTGTTTAGGATTTCTCTGTATAATAAAAACATGAATTTCTCCAAGTAATTTCCAGAACTGGCCACCCAGTTCTGCCTGGCATCTTTATGTAGCAAAGGTATTTCCTGCATCCCTGTCCATGCCAAATCCTGAACTATCCATTGCTTTTTGAGCCATGCTTGGCAAGAAGAAATTACCAGCGATATAGTTTGTAGGATTTATGGCAAAATGAAGATGCATATTAATTTAAAAGTGTTAAGATATTGGACTGAGGGGATGCTTCAATGGGCAAAGCACTTTCTGCATGAGTATAAGGATCTGAGTTCAGATCTCCAGAGCTCATGTAAAGTTGGGCACAGTAGTACATATTTATAATCTCAGTGCTTCTATGGTAAAAATGGAGGCAGATAACAGGAGACTTTCCAGAAGCTCAAGGGCCAGCTGTACTAGCATATGCAGAACAAAAGCCAACAAAAGGAACCTCACCCAAATAAGGCAGAAGGAGAGAGAGGGTCAACAAACTGAATTTGTCTCCTGACCTCTACACATGTGTACCATACATACACTCATTTAACACACATCTACAGATGTTAAGACATCAGAGCATTAAATCACTCATGGGGTCTTGTGCAACGTTACAGATGACCCATCCAGGAAATCACCCACTGGCAAAATTGATATTAATTGCTGACTACCTGAAGTAGACTCACCTGATCAGGTCCAACATGGCATCCACTGTGCTGACTTCAGGGGTTTTGCCTACCCTGTTGATTTCACTCACTTTCTGAGTGACGCCAGGCTTGATGCTCACGACCAGCACAATACCTGTGGCCAAGGATAGCATTCATAGAGAATGAAAACCTAGGGCAGCTGGTATCCTAGGCCAACCTTTAAAGAATTAGTTGACACAGTGGTCAAGGCAATACTGTGACATGGAGGGTCCCGAGTTCCCAACTTGCCTGCCACTGAAGGGAGTAAGGGCATAGACAAAGAAGTCTTGCTTTTCTTTCTGATGAATGAACAACTTCCTAGAATTGCTCTGGACACACAAGGTCCAGTCCTTCTCCTGTTCTTCAGTCTTCAATCAGCCATAGAAGGATGTGAAATAAAGGCATGTAATTTGTTTGATGCCTTCCTGTTACTTCTACCATTCTGGAGCTGCCTTTTAATAATATTCTACCGCTCTAGACTAATGACCTGCTTTAAGATTATATAAACTCTTGGCCTTACTTTTCTCTCCCAATGATACTGACAGGGCACAGAAATGTCACTTTCTCTCAATTTCTTACCAGAGACTTTGATACCCAGTACTAAGGTCAAAATTCTGTCTTTTGTGCATTTTGTTCCCATAAAAGTTATTATGCAGACTCAAAGGCTGTAAAGCAGGACAATTTGACAGTATTGCTCTCTGGCTAAAAACATGGATTTTAAGAAGCCCAATTATTTTTTAAACACAAAGTTACAAATACAAAGAGGAAGAAGGAGTCAGAAATAAGCATCACCTAGGATCACAGCAATGATGGTGGTGCAGAAATAATACACAACAGCACGCAGACCGATTTTTCCAGATACATTGGAATCCAGTGCAGCGACACCTGGAGAGAAAGGGCCAAGTCACAGTTACAGTTAAAAGGCAGATTTCCAGGGTGGGTGAGAGGATGGGGTGAGGAGTGGGTGGGGATGGGGTAGGGGGGTGGGGATGGGGTTGGGGGGCTCTCTAATCAAGAACTGTGAGGCACATCTTCACACCTGTGGGGTGCCTTTTACACAGTTCACAAAATGTAGCAAATACTTTAAAATTGCAAATTCAGAATTCATAAGTGGAAGCCCTGTGGGGCACAGACTCCCTGCACAGCTCATTTCCATGGCCATGGTCTCTGGTTTTCTTGGGGTTGGTCATAAAACAGAGTTCCCCTTCTGCAAGTGATGTATGGACATTGTCAGGATCTGTGCATAATATCACTCAATAGCAGAGATAAACCTTCTCTGATATTCAGTACTGAGGAGGCATTTATCTTGAACTAAGTTAATTATCTTATTGTACAGGGACACTCATACAGCTCACAGTTGTCTTCATCTGGCTTTTCTATCAGGGGGCTCAAGCTGAGAAGATAACATTTGCCTATAATTATTAAGATAACAGATATTGATCACCCTTGCCCATACTTCATCTCACCAAATACAGTTAACATTCTACTATATTTTTCTTAAAGATTCATGAACATAGACAATTTTATAGGTAACATTAAAGTAGTTTTCACTGTCAAAAACTTATCCAAAAGATAATTTTAAGTGGTACATGATTGTCTGATATGTGGCTGGACTATAATGTACTTTTTGGTCCATTGTTGTTGGCTTTTCCGATGGCCTCTGAACCTAATACAAGAATAAACCATGGTAATTTCATTATCCACCCCAACATATTTCCCAGTTCTTCTCATGATTTCCAAAATTATTCCTAGGTGAACAAATCTATTGTACATGTTTGCTACTGTGAGATCCCTCAAAAATCAGAGACTGGAAGGATACAAATAATTTCCATGTCACTGGAAAGTCAAGGCACTTAATGGCCACTTTGGTTAAGTCAACTTTCAAATAGCTTCAGCTACCAATAAAATAATGCAGTGTTGCCCAGTCTTGAGAGGTTTGTCTGAAGGGATCTTGAGAGGTTTGTCTGAAGGGATGGCTGTATCATACGGAAGGAGACACCTGTCTCTGCTAGAAGCAGGTCCCTCCCTCTACCAGGGATGCTTGCACAAGTGGAGTCGATTGATGTTCTCTGAGTTTCTGGGAAAGAGGTGGGACAGACTGAGAAACTTTCCAGCAGGCTGTCATTTGGAGGTTTCAAATTCTACACTGCCTGATTTCCAAGCAGAGAATTCTATTTTAAGCCAAAGTATCACATAGAAAATGATTTTGCATTTTAAACAGGAGTTTCCCCCACAACTGTGTTCAAAGCCTGGAGTTTAGGGCAGCAGGAAAAAAAAAAAAAAAAAAAAAAAAAAGAGGTTGTCACAAGGTAATTTCAAAGGGAAGCCATTGGAGTTGAAGGGCTAGCAGGATGCACAGGGGGCTTTCAGAGGCATTCCTCATGCCATCAAACATTTCTTACCTGACTGGAGGATTGTGCTCCTTGCATTTCCTGGTACATATCTGAGCTGTGTACTACCCTTCTAGAAGGTCGTATTTGAAGAAGGTCTCTGGCCTTTAGCCCTCACTCAAGATGTTGTTAAGGATCCATTCATCAACTTCCCAGGACAAGACTAAAATCCTGACATCCCTTATGCAGTTCTAGTCCTTTCCTTTTTCTTTTTAATTTATTTTTATTTTATGTGGATTGGTGTCTTGTCTGCATGTATAACTGTGAAAGGGTGTCAGATCTTGGAATTACAGACAGTTGTGAGCTGCCATGTGGATGCTGGGAATTGAACTCAGGTCGTTTGGAAGAGCAGTCAGTGCTCTTAACGGCTGAGCCATATCTTCAGATCTTTTGTCGGGGGGAAAATGCAGTTTAGCTTGCTAAGGAGAACTTATTTTCCAGATAGTAAGGCAATCAAAAGTAGCAGTTGGAATAGTAAAAACAACCCAAATACCCAAGAAAGCTGAAGGCCACAATCCAAAAATGAATGAGCTTGTCTTTATGGAAGATGTCACACGGACTTTACAAGATTATTAATATAATCGTGTCTTAAGCTTTGTTGTGCACAAGGGATTGAATTATTATCACCAGAAAACTTTTTTCCCCAAATTGTGCTGTGCTTAAGTATGGCTACAGTAAATTACTCTGAGTCAGGCTCTCCAAGTCTGAACCATCATTGCTACTAAGTAGGATTGAACCAAATTTCCTTCTTGCCCTCTCTGGACTGATACCCTCGGACTGACATTCTGCCAGCCATGGTGTTTGCAGAGATCCCCACATAGGGCAATCTCATCCCTGGTTCTTTCCCCTTTCTCTCTGTTTCTTCTTCCCAGGAGATAAAACACTTCTTACCATCACGAATTCAGTGCTTCAACCTTGATTTCAGGACTCAGCTGGCAACAAAAGGCTTTCTAAAAACGGGATTCTTGGTGGAAATATCTGACATAGATACATCCCAGTAGCCGCAGCATCTCTCTGTGCTCACCCTTAGGAAGAGCCTTGTTTACATTTTTCTCTTCTGCCTTTGTCATTAGTGTTTCCCAGGCAGGCAAAAATTTTACTGAAATTAACAGTCATAGTTTTCTATATTGTCTACTCTCTTTTCTTAAAAAAATAATATAAAATAGAGTAACACAAAAGAAAAATATGTCACAATGCCATTGTGTAGAATGAATAGTGTTGAGATCATTTGCAGCTTGGGTGTTCTTTACTTTTTTTTTTTAAGTCCACTAATGAGTGGGTACATCTCCTGCTTATCCTTCTGTATTTGTGAGACCTCACTTTGGAGGATATTCTCCAATCCCATCCATTTACCTACAAGTTTTAGGATATCATTTTTTCTTACTGCTGAATAGTACTCCATTGTGTAGATGTTCCACTCTCTACCATTGTAGTCACAAAAAAACAAGGGTACCACAGTCCCCAAAACTAGGCTTTTGGAAGACTTACAGTGCATCATGGGGTGGCTGTTGGTGACGACTACAGAGAGAAGGAACATAGGGAAAGTATCTATATTCTCAAAACTATCACAGAAAGAATTTAATATTATGATATGTCTGTCCAGATAATATGAATATCTCATACCTGTAGAAGAAGAAGAAGATGATATCTATGGCCACAGACACTGTCTTGAACAGTGACTACACATTGACCACAGATATCCTTTAATTCTCATTTTAAATCAATGAGGCTGGCATTATTAGCCCATTTTGACAGAGGATAAATCTTTGGTTCAGATGGGATATGCAACATGCCACCAAGCTATGAAAGTTAGTGGTGGAACTAAGACCTCAATGCAGGTTAGACCCCAAAGACCACATTTTTATGCACTTTGACACAGCAACTTCTTTTATGAGCTATGAGATTCCAAAGCAGCACTGCCCAGTGTACCTTGCTGTGCTGTAGAAATTACCTGTATTTACTTTGTCCACTAAAGCAGCCTCAAACTACACATGAGCACTTGCCAGATGTCTCAGAGATTGAAACCCTGAATTGTACATTTTAATTAAATGAAATTAATTAATTTCTATTCAATTAGAAATCAATAGAAATCTCTATTCAAGTAGCCATATGTGACTCCTAAGTATCATATGGCCAACACAGCATAATTGCCACACCTTACCAGACTGTCTAGCATGAAGTGGGCACTCTACCACGCCAAGAGAGCAAACTTAGATGTAACTACATTAAGGAAACTCTTGAACCCTCTCTACCTTGCCATCAGAGGGGCAGTAGGGAGGATTACACAATAAGCTACATTCTCTTGCACGTGGTCTCCTACTATTTCAGGCACTGAGTCTCATTTCCCCTAGCTCAGCAGTGCAGTAAATAAAGTACTCTGAATGCTTGTACTTCAAGCTTTCCACATGACAGGAAGAGTTGCACTGTTATAGGCTATCCCCCAGCTACTCAAAGGTCCACCATGTCAGCTAAGCAGAGCTGATCAGGAAGTCTCCTCGGAAAGCTCCTACATATAGTAGCATGGTTCAGTTCCCAGAGCAGCCAATGAAAATACTTATCACCAATAAAAAAACTCCACAAAAGAATATGTTTAACCTCTCGGTATCCTTCAAGTTATTTGTTTACTTGTTTGTTTGTTTTTTAAACTTTATTTATTTATTTTATTTATTTGCCTTGGTGTTTGCCTGGAACTGGAACTACAGACAGTTGTTAGCTGCCATGTGGGTGCTGGGAATCGAACCCCGGTCCTCTGGAAGAGCAGACGGTGCTCTTAACCGCTGAGCCATCTCTCCAGCCCCTGTTTACTTGTTTTTTAAGACAGAGTTTCTCTATGTAGCCCTGGTTGTCCTGAAGCTTGCTTTGTAAACCAGGCTGGTCTGGAACTCACAGAGATCCATCTGCTTCTGCTTCCCAAGTACTGGGATTAAAGGCATGCGCCATGACTGCCTGCCTGGCTCCTCACTTCATTCCCATGTACCCACGTCCTCAGAGCCATTTAGACATTTGTTTTGTAATTCCTACTTCCACAATATTTATTTATTATAGTTTAGACAGGCTAGCTAGGTCTGAGGCAGGCTGGAAAGTTCTCCATACTACTTAATAATGAGATACTTCATGAAGTCCTCACAGAAGCAGATGGTGTCACCAGGGAGAGGAGACCAGGACAGACATGATAAAACTGATGGATGATGCCTAGGGCAAGATCACTATTCATAGACAGAGACAGTTTTGAGGCTAGCTGTGGCCTGGAAACAGAGATAGAACTCAGGGTTTTCCTTTAGAATTTAACGGCACCTGCTGGCTCTTTATTTTAGAAAAAAAAAAAATGAGTTTTCTTTATTTACCTCAGGAGGAGGCTCTGAGGAGAAAGCAGGGGTGTTGGCCCTTGGCCAGGAGGAAAATCATCTGGACTTTTAATAACAACACTCCAAAGGAAGCAGGGTTGGCCTAACAATAGCTGACTTTAAAAATAAATGTCCGAGGGCAAGAGACTCCTCAGAGAGCTTTCTGATGAAGCTGCCACCCACCTGTGAAGGAAGTTTCATGACAGTCTCTGTACTTTCTAGTCAAGGTGTCAAGAAGAACTCCATTACTGTAGCCAGGCATCGGCTAGCACCACAAGGGTCTGAGTGGACATAACATCCACGCTCAGTGTTACGGAGCAGTTAAGCCACTGTATGGGTGACTCTAGGTCTGCCACCAACAGAGAGGCCAGTTGCACAAATAAGTAGGCATGGGTTTTGTTCCAAAATGTGATTTACTCATGCCCACAGAGGTCTTTAAAAGCCTGCATCTCCTTCAAGTTGGCAGTGAGGAGCAAAGCCGGGCTTGCACAGCCTGTGAGGATTAGTGATGCCCTCTACACCTGTGACACACATCACCGCGCAACAAAAAGATACTTGATAAGCATTCTCATATCCATTCCCTTTCTCTCCATCCTCCACTGCACAGCCATTCAATATGTCTTTTAAAATGTAGAAAATTTCACAGTGCAGAAAATCCTCCAGCGGCATTGAGGATTTAGTGAACCCTTACCCTGGGTGATGAGAGCCCACAAACATTTCTCCAGCCTACAGCATAAGGAGCTGCTGGGCATATCACATCACTCAGCCCTCTGCTCTGTCAGACCAAGCTCCTCCTCAAAAGCCTTCCTCTCACTCTTCATCTGGCTTTAAAGTTCTTTGCTTGGTGTCTTTCTCTGAGCATCAAGGGTCATGCTTGGCATCCCGTACCTATCATGTTTCACTTAAAAATAAAAATCAATGGACTCATTGATTAACACTTGCCTTTCTCATTAGACTACAAGACTCATTTTTTTTAAAAGATTTATCTATTTACCATGTATACAGAAGAGGGTACCAGATGTCATCACAGATGGCCGTGAGCCATTATGTGGTTGCTGGGAACTGAACCCAGGACTTCTGGAAGAACAGTCAGGGCTCCCAACCTCTGAGCCGCTTCTCCAGCCAGACTATAAGACTCATAAAGATTCTCTCCCCTCCCCTCCTTCCCCTCTCTACACACACACACATACACACACAAATATAATGTGTTGATGAGAGTGACTATGTAACATATTCATATGCGATTGTCTACCCTAGCCTTCTGGGAACCAGAATGTTCTAGAATGGAATTCATCTGTCCCAGGTGCTGCCTGTGATTTATGTGATCTCAAGAAAGTGGCTTAATCTTGTTCCAACCTCCGGTTTTGTTATCTCTACAGATGGAGACAAGACCCCGCCCACTTGACTACTTCTTAGGGTTGCAACAAGGAGTAAATAAGCATGTTACCATTTTTGAAACTGTGAAATGTTTTAATTCTCTAGGGAAAACAAGGCTGGATCTAATCTCATGTTGTTAATCTAAGGTACTGGAAATCTCAGCTGTCAAGATGCGTACTTCTGGGATGGAGAAGGGGGAGGGAGGATGTAGAATGGATTTGTGTGTGTGTATGTGTGTTCAGTGTTCACCTGCAGCATCTATATCTCTTAAAGACACACAAAGAACCCCCTTAAATAGTATTGCATCACAACTTTACATGTCTCTGTGCAGTTGGCAAAAAAAAAAAAAAACCAACAAAAAAAACCCTGTCCTCAGGTAGAATTAAACAAGAGTCACTCTGTAGCCACTGGTCCATCCATGTGTGATGCCACAAAGCCAGCTAAGAAACAGTGAGTGAGTGCTTCTGGGGATATGGCTCCATTGCCAAAGGGCATGTTATGCAAACATAAGGATTGGAGTTTGGATTCTTAGCATGCACAAGAAGAGCTGGGTGTGGTGGGACAAGTTTGTACCCCAGCATCCTGTTGGGGAGACAGATGGCCCCTGGGAACTTGCTAGCCAGATAGCCTAGACGAAATGGCAAGTTCTGGGTGTAGTAGCAGACTGTGTTTCCTAAAACAAATGCATACTATGATAGAGGAAAACACTGACCTGTTGTAGTATGTTTCCCTGGCCCGTTTTTTTGGCCCTGGAGGTTGTAACCTGGCACGCACGGCAGCGGTTGGAACCTGGTTTACAGCCGCTTTTGTCCCCCAAAGAAATGAATCACACGCTTATATCTTTTACACTGTTTGGCCCATGTCTTAAGCATATTATTAGCTAGCTCTTTTATCTTAATTTAACTTATTTTTATTAATCTTCTCACCACGTGGCTCAGCCCTGTACCTCTACATGTTCCTCCTTCGGGGGTCGGATGGAGACTGGCTTAAGTCCACCCTTCTACCTGCCTGCCTGCGCTGATTCTCCACCACTTCTACAGTGTTGTGCATAGGCCAAATCAGTTACTTTATTTACAGCATACAGAACATTCCACCACACTGACCTGTGGACTGTGCATATGCACAGGTGTATACCCCTCCCACTGCAGGGTGCACATGCACACACACACACACACAGAGTGCATGATTCTTCTGCTGTTTGAGGTTTTCCTGTGTTACAGAATATTGGTGGCATTGGTGTTTGGGGTGAGTTGTTTAGAAGATCACATGAGCTCTTCACAAGGCTTGTTTATTATCTGGTGAATGCATTCAATGCAGCATAAACCATGGATTCTCAGCCTGTGGGTCACGACCCCTTCATAAGGGTTGCCTAAGACCATCAGAAAACACAGGTATTTACACTACAATTCATGACCATAGCAAAATTACATTTATGAAGTAGCAATGAAAATAATTTTATGGTTGGGAGTCACCACAACATGAGGAACTATATTAAAGGGTCACAGTGTCAGGAAGGTTGAGAAGCCCTGGTGGAGAGGATCTGAGTAACTGTTCTCTTCCAATGTCCACACAAATGTTTTACAGCAACAGCTAGGACACAGCTCAGTGGGATGAATTTTGCCCCAAAACACAGCTGTTTCCATTTGCAGTTTCTAGTTCTATTCAATTGTAGCTGAGGCTTCTAGGTAGAACTTATATGTTACAAGCTGTACACAGATTTTAAATGTTGGCTGTATTTTTTAGATGACTGCTTTCATGCCTTCACGTGTGTTTAACTGAATCCTAATACTGACCTCTGTAACTTCTGGTGACAATTCAGGAACCTTCTAGAGACCTCTGACAATTGATAAAAGCACCAGTTGAGTACAAGTGATGTATCCAGGGGTTCACAGTTAGTGATTGGCAGAATTGGTGTTAAAAGCCAGACAGTGTGGTCCTCAGGTCTGACTCTCCTGTTTGGCTGTGATGGATCCTTCCCCATGAGGAGCTTCCTCAAGGTGTCCATTTGTAGAGAATGGCACAGGGGGATGTCACTGTTTAACTCTCTTCCTGGGTGAGTCACATGAGACCTTGTGAGCACCTTCCCATCTTACTGTCCTCCCATGTTTCTAGAACTCGGTTGAATTCTTACTTCCATCCGGAGATGCTATAGCTTCTTCCATTCCCTCCTGATGGAATTCCCTCCCCCTCTCTTTTGTCTGTATGGAATTCTCTTCTGATTTTTAGCCTTCCTTCAAAATTCCTTCTTATGGTGCCTCTACTGCCCTATTCTCACAAAGCACTGCGATATCCTCTTTCTCATTAGGATAGTCCTTAACTTTAAATATTGTGGACACAACAGAGCCTGGCACACTGAAGATAGAATGAATTAATGATCTCCTAGAACCAGACCCATACTGTAGAACATTGGAGAGTCCCGAAAAATCTCTACAGTATTTCACCCTCCTTTGGGGGAGTGGGAGTTTCTTAGTAGTTTATTATTTCACTCAGGGTTTTTTTTTTTCATTTCTAAAAAGTAAACATACTTTTAGAAGTATGTTTGTTTTCTTGTTAGTTTTCATGTAGTTAGGGTTAATAAACATTTGTTAATAAAACAGAAATAACTCCTTCTGAGAAAGCTGCCTGGTATGACTCTTTCTCCTGGGGTGAGATTGTGCCCAGCATACAGCAGACCCTGAGTAACCGAATATGGATAGCCTTAAAAGAATGTAGACTTTGACACTGGTTAGTTTTTGGTGTGTGATACTTTTTTAATTTCAAGATTTTTTTTTTAAATAATAAAGCCTTCACCAGTCAAAACAAACTGTTTGGTCATGTTTACCAAGACTCAGTGTAAAAAGTGAAGCTCTTCAAATTCCTCAGCCCCCCCACCTCCCTTCTCCTCTGCCCTTCATTCTACGGTACCTTCTCAAGATATTAATTATTAATTAATAGTTGTTTTTCTATACAGGGTCTTATGTAGCCCAAATGAGATTCAAATTCACTATGTCACTGCGTAGTTAAGGCTGGCCTTGAATTTCTGACTCTCCTGTCTCTACCTCTTACATGCTGGGATTACAGGCTTGGGTTACTGCACCTGCCTTAAAACCATAAGGTCACAGAAGAAGGCCTCAGATTTTCTTGGTTAAAAAGTAATGGGAAGAGAGAGGTTTCCTTTTATGGTGTAAGCCAAACCTGAAACATTCTGCAGTCATAATATAGAGCTTAGAGTAACAATCACTTTATAATCTATGGTGATATTTTTGAAATCTTATGAACCCAAAGTCAACATATCTTGGAGAATCTCACCACAGATATACACCCAATCATTCAACCAGTGCTATCCTGGCACAGCTGATTTTGATAGATGGAGGGCAGACAGTTTGCACTAATATTTAGTGTTTGGTGATGTGTCCTGCTCCCTGCTCAGGAAATGGACTCAATCCTGAGAGACACATGGCCTGGGTGAGGCAAGGAGAAAAAAAAAGGAGTTTTCTCAGCTTGGCATAAACTTGATATGCCTTGAGCCATTGGTGAGGGACTTTCCTGACTGCTATGCACATCCTCATGTGCTGCTGGCATGAGGAGGAAACAGTTAGGAACGAGCTTCTCCTTGGGGAAGAAATATACCCTGAAGCCAACATCGATCAGATTCACCCTAACCTGGACATTCTCTGCATATCCAACAACCCAGAAAATACTCGGGTTAAGTACTTCGATGGGGTTCGAAAACAAAGCCCTTCAAGGCAGTACAGGAGGCTTTCTCTAAGTTGAATGTCTCCAGTGGTACAGGAGAGGAAGAGGACAGACATGCTTCCTGGGACAGGAAGTCTGGGTGGAGATGAAACCTTTCCTTGTTAGAGTGAGATGGTGGGTGTTGGGACCAAGGCGCACCATGTTGGAATGCTCTCATGTGGAGGGCAGAAGCTTCCTCGGTCTTGGAAGCAGGGTGTCTAAGCAGAGGGGAGCCCTGCTGAAGAGTACAGACCCTGAAGAGTCCTTTCTGGGAGTGACTGGATACTAGCGTCTCAGCTGCTTCTGATTACACCTAAGTCCTTGGCAATGTTTGGGCCACTCTATGGTGAATTGTTGAGCCCTGTGATTAGATAGAGGAATGAAGGAGAACCTTGCCAGGATCAGAGGAGTGATGTCGGCCCAGAAGATGGGTGTGGGGGTGGGAGGAACACAGCTGTGCCTAATGGAGCACAGCTCACCTTGGTGGCAGCTAAGAGCACCCCGGAAGATGTGTCTTAGGATCCCAGAGTGGGATGGGAAGGGCTGATCTTTCCTTGTGCTGGTGGTAGAGGGTCCCCGCCATCCGACTTACTGTATTGAAGAAATGTGACCCAGACATTAACTCATGAGCCGTGCAGACCTGTTCCTAGATTTTCCCAGAGCCACAGTTCTCGGAGAGCTCCATCATTTCCCCAGTGATTCCTCCAGTGGTTGGTAGAACTGAGCTTAGCAACTGAAACTTCCAAAGTGCATTATTGCACATTTTCACCATGGCAGGAAGGCACTCTTGAGAATGTAAATAATCACGAGAAATCTGACTTTCTATGACATCTATGATGCCACTATACTATGCCCTGCCCTCTCCATTCTAAAGTAAATGTGAAGTCTTATGTCAGTTCACCTCTACATAGTTTTATGTGCATTTAAAAAAACAAGGGCATTTTGTTAATATACCTGCATGTCATTATTACCTCTTGACTAAATGATTAACAATCACCCATACCATTGAATATCAAATCTAAATTTCTATTTTTCTGGTAAACATGATTTCCTAACCAACCAAGAAAGATGCTCAATGTTAAAAAAAATATACAGCTGTAAAAATATGCATTTTAATCCACAAGAGACTCGGATGATAGGTTGGGGGTTTTGTTGCTTCCTGCAGGAGCTCTCTCTATTGGTTTGGGTCTGAGCCTTAGTAGTTCTTCTGCCTTTACTATAGCCAGAAAACTGATTAAATCCCACCCCCTACAGCTTTGCAACACTTCCTCAACCCCACCCCCAACCCACTTCCTCCTCCTCCCCCTCCCATGCCTGCCCCTCCAGGAATTAGGCTATTGCCCTAGGGGAAGGCTTTTGAAATGGGATCCCCCATCTCTGGGCCCTGAGGCAAAGATGAACATAGGGTTTAGACAAGGATTGTCAAGCCAGGGTGAAAGTGGCATTCCTTTGGCAGGGAAGAGAGCTGGGGAAGGGGTGGAGGCAGGGGAATGGCAGGGAACAGAGCTGGGGAAGGGGTGGAGGCAGGGGAATGGCAGGGAACAGGGCTGGGGAAGGGGTGGAGGCAGGGGAATGGCAGGGAACAGAGCTGGGGAAGGAGTGGAGGCAGGGGAATTGGGGCAAAGTCTGAAGCACACAGCAGAGAATTCATCACTTTCTCATTCCCTTCTTAAACCAAAGAAGAAAATACAAAACAAGACAGGGAAACAGCATAACGAACAATAACAGGTGTCCACCTCGAAAATGTGAAGAAAGTACCACCGACCCTATTTTATTTCTATGCCCATTGAAAGGCTATTAATCTTTCAGTTTTCGGTCAACTTTTAAAGACACAAATACTATTTAATACAGTCCAGACTGTCACAATGTCTTTTGTATTGTATGGTTTGTTTCTTTTCTTTTTCTGAGCTCTACTGGACACATTCTCATGGGTCCTTGGTATGTATCTGAGCAGGAAGCTTTTAGCAGTTGCAACAAGCTAACTTATGTGTGAAACATATATTCACGCTGTTTATCATCATAATGGGCACACTATCATGAGGGTCCTACACCTGAGTCTGGGAATGGGTCTCTATGAATATACTCCTTTATGAAAAAGCCTGTCAAGAATTACTAGCTGGAAATGTCAGAACTGTTCCCTGCCGCCTTCCAGGGTGCTTCTAAGTTGATATGGTAACAGCAAAGGTAGAATGAATAATCCTCTTCCCCACATTCCTGACAACACTCTCCCCGACTAACCTGACTGACACTTACACACATAAAGGTGGCATCGTCCCCTCCTGTCCATTTCCCGTCCCCGTCCCCCCCCCCAATTTTGCTGACGTCCCTCAAACCTTTGGCCTTTCATTGTTTACTATCAAAAGAATGAGGTGTGTGTTTGCTTTACCTCCTG
The DNA here is from genome assembly GCA_004025045.1 of Sigmodon hispidus. Lineage (NCBI taxonomy): Eukaryota > Metazoa > Chordata > Mammalia > Rodentia > Cricetidae > Sigmodon > Sigmodon hispidus. The sequence goes on along the minus strand of PVIH01001093.1, from coordinate 82,281 downwards.
GCAGTTGTTAAGGGAACATGAAGAACCATGGGCTACTGTTAGGACAGAGCTGGGCTACTACAGGAATCTGAAATCTATAAATTATTGCCACACATAATTTTCAAGGCCATGCTACACACAAAAACTCCCAGACTGTAAATCTGGAAAAGTAGTTTACTGCCAAGAATGATATGGTCCAAACATACACTATTATAGAAGTAGTATATTCATATACATATTTTTACCCTTTCTACTAAATTTTGGCTTACTATGTGAATTCTGGGTTTGCTGTCTATTCTGGATTAGGTTTATTAAAAATTCCTCCATAAATCAAAAGAATCAAATCATATCACATAGCTTATAAGGTTTGTATAGATACATGTGAAATATTTTATGTATGTACAAATGTAAATTTTTCTTTGAGAGAGAGAAGTCCAAGACTTCATATTGTCTAAAAGAATACAAGAACTGATTTAAAGATCTTTACTAGGGAGAAAAAAATATAACTGCAATACAGGGGTCAGGCAGGCAAAAAGAGAGTATGAAACACAGAATAGTGCTTGGTGACTTTGGTGTCCTCAAATGCATTTGGGCCAGCTAAACTGAATAGCTGTCTTTTTCTCCAGGGCACTCTTGATGTGGGGAAACACAGGCCCAATGTTTGCAGATTTTATTTTTCTAATGCCATAAATATGGGAATTTATAAGAATTCTTCCAAACTTTAAATGCTTTCAATAATTTAAATAAGCAAACATTGTATGAGACAAATAACGGATACTCTTGTTCCCCCCCCTCCAACCCCTCAGGTTATCAGGCTTAAAAGAAACTGGTAATTTTTAACCATAATTAAACCCATAAGTAAAAGTAATTAAATGTCCTCTTTAGGATTGTAATAAGCCTAGAACACCAAGATCACTTAAAAAATATGGTTCCATGGGGCTCTGGTCTGACTGGAGTTTAACATTTGGGAATAGGAAATCTGACAGCAAATGCTGACACTCTTCACCACCACCTCTAATGTCAGTCTCAACAGACTGAGAAGAGAGTTCTGGAAAGAGGACATGTCAAGACTCCTAATTGCATCGTTACGTAAAACCTTGTGCTTTCAAGCCCATAACATTAGTGAGAGACATCAGACCACATTTTACCAAGGGCCAGAATTAAAGTCAGTGTACAAAGAACAGAATGCACACAACAGCAAACCATTAAAAAATAAATAGCATTAAAAATAAATCAAGTTAATCTCTGTATAAGAACTTTGTTGCCATTTGAGGAAACTGCAATATAATGAGCTGAAAGAGAGAGAGAGAGAAAAACCATTTCCAAATCCAACTGTGTTGTGAGTACAGATTTCAAAATCCTAGTCTTCTGGACTAGGACAGAAGCTTCAATAAAACCTTTTCTATAGCTCTTGGCTGCTGAGACCTTGGGAGACTTGCAGGGCAGGCAGATAGTTAGTGCTGAGCTCTGAGGAGGAGAGGAAATGGGTGAGCTGCCCAGAAGTTAGTGGGCAGGATGGCTGGAGCTGGGAACGAAAGGAGCCAGCTACGGAAACTATGATCAAAATTGACAAGTGCATTTTTCCTGAGGACATAAGCTGACATTTCCATGGCCAAGCATGCATTTCCCCATTCTGCGTCCTAGATAGAGTTTTATTCACAATCTATTTAAAAATGGTATATTGCGCACAAGACGTCACAGTCTAAACTTTTCATGGTTTGAGCTGTGACCAACAGTGCCAGAGAATCATTGACACAATGAAGCAATGCCACTTTGAGAGCCCATTGCATTTCAAGTCAAGAAAAATGTGCTTTGTGCTTTGCAAATGAAGGTGTGCTAGCCCCCCACACCCCATATTTGTGTGCTATGCATGCCTGTATGATGCACCTAATGCTTTTTGATTTTTCCATAATTAGTAAAGAACAACCCATGTTCTCATGGACTCCTTGAATAATCAGAGAACACAAGGTACCTGTGATCATGCTCGATATGATCAACGGCAAAATGACAAGTTTCAGCATCCTCATTAGAATTTCTCCAGGAAAAGCAAAGTAGAATTTATCCAGATTTGAGAGCTCACTGTGTCCACGGACCAAGACTCCTATGGCAATGCCTAAGAAAAACACGGAAGAAAGAGGAAACACTTTTAGTTCTCTTGCATATAATTTGGTGGGAAAGTACTGCAGAATGCAAATTTCAATGGCAAGAAAAGCTATTTAGATCATCTCTTGCAAATCTATAAAGTTTAGACTTACAAAATCCAGAAAGCAATGAATAGGAAAAAAATAACATTCTTCACATAAAAGGCTTTGTTTTCTTTTCTGCACATTGGTTCTATATATTGTAATGACATCATTAAAGACTAAACTACATCATCAGAGACTTCCTGCTCTCCTCTTCTCTTTTTCTCTTTGTGGTACTGAACACAGGTTTCATTCGTGCTGAGTAAACTAATCCACATTCCCCAAATTAATCATCTTTTGTAACACATTGTAACCCTTTTCACAGGTCACCTTTTCCTTTATCCACAGCAGAGACCTTCCACATGTTTTATAGTTTATGTATATTTGTATTTTTCTCTAAAGTGTTTTTTTTTGTTTTGTTTTTAACAAAATTAATTGGGGAGACTGGAGCGATGGTTCAATGGTTAAGAACACTGCTGCTTTCACAGAGGATCCAGGCTAAGTTCTCAGCATCCACATGGAGACTCTCCCAACCATCTGTCACTCTCATTTAAGGGATATGACTTTATCTCACCTCCTTAGACACCTGCATGCAGGGGGTGCACCACACACACACACTCATACTCACACACCCAGACCAAGAGAGTAAATAAATAAATTAATCTTTTAAATGATAATTTTTAAATAAATTCATCTGTTTATGCAGTGTTTATAATTTTATGGGATAAACTTCTGTTTGGTTTTTAGACAAGTCTCTCTATGTATTTCAGGTAGCTCCAACTTTGCAATCCTCCTGCCTTAGTGTTGAGATTGTAGGTGCTTAGAACCACAACTAACTAAATTACTATTACTTTGACAGGCATCACATTTTGGAACATCAATGATGTCTAATACTTTTCATTCATTATTCCAATAATTCCTAAGTAATGACATGCTTATACCAAATCAAGTCTTCTTTTAAAAAGACTGTATTTTTATTTTTATTATGTATATGTGTCTCTGTGTGTGTGTGTGGGGGGGTTACACACGAGTGCAGTGTCTTTAGAAACCAGAAGGGAGTATCAGATCCCCAGGCACTGGAATTACAGGCTGTTGTGAGCTTCCTAAGTAGGTGCTGAGAATTGAACTCAGATTCTCTGTAAAAGCATTAAATACTGTCAACTTCTGGGCCATCTCCTCATCATCAAGAGTCCTTTAATGACATTTCTGATTCTTATTTCCTTATATTTGAGTTTTGTAATTATGTATACACAAGGATGTTATCATTAAAAAAAAAAATCTTCAGGTTCCCCAGGTTAAGTGCAGTCTTATGGGATTGCTCTACTTTAGGTACCAATCATAAGTCCTGGGTAGTGATCTGAGTTTGTGGCTGAATTTCTCTAAATCAGAGTTCCTCTAGCTCTCCCTTTTTGGGTTCCGTTTGCTAGAACAGATTTGAAAACTGAGGCAGACATTAAGGATATTACATAGCACAATGAAGAATGGCCAAAAGAAGTGACACACGGGTCCACAAATGGGGTACAGAATTTTCCCATCTCGTGGCACACTATTTGTCAAAAACCTCAATTTGTTCATTTATCTTTAAGTGTGAAAACTCAAGCCTTTTATAAAAGTTTATATAGACATTGTTGATTACATTATTGACTATTGGTTTATGAACCCTTTAACCCTCCCCTAGCAATGCACTGATTCATGGTTGGTTCCCCTGGAAACCAAGGTCATAGGTGGGTCCCTCATTAATCTCAGTAATTCAAGAATTTTGTGTGTGTCCAGCAATCCTGGGCCCCTTTCTTCTGTTCTGTAATTTCAGTAGCCCACATGAATCTCAGTCTTAAAACATTGCATGGAAAACTCCAGAGATAAATTATAAATTATTTATAAAAGAAGAAAAAGAAACAAGTAATGTTATAGATTCTCAGAAATCTTGCCTTAAGATGTCTATGTGAAAACCACCCACTGTATGGAGACCCAATTTAACAATGACTTTGATCCCTAAAACTCATAAAATATTAAGATTTTCTTACTGTCTTGTTCCAAATACTTCAAATAATTCCCAACTGCCGTCTTACCCTCCTCTCAACACCTTTTTTAAAATCAAGAAATGAAAGAGCTGGATGTCTGTCATATCTTCCTTCCTGTGTGTGATATATTAGGTTGATGAGTGATGTGATAGCTGGAGGGGAAAAATGATTAAATCACAGGAAGATTCAAAGAGGATATCACTGAATATGCAAATTCTGAAACTCAAATTATTTGGGAAAATTCAGAGTCACAGTTAGTCACTACAGGGCAATGAAAAGAAAAATGAATTATAATGAACAATGCAATCTTCATTCAAATGCAGATATTCATCCTTTACCCAGTTCTAGTCCAAGTGGATAAACCCTGCAAGACACATTTTGAAGAACCTTAGCCTCTACCTAAATTTTACTCTTAATATTCTGCCTTGACACATATTGGTACTTAGATATTTCCCAAATTATAGCTATAAAACAGAATAACTGCATATCAGTACAATGTAGTTCCTATGTTAAAACATCATGAGTATTTAAGGTACCAAGTATTCACAATATTTTAATAAATTCACAAGGCAGGACCCCCTGCCTGCCCTGCAAGTCTGCCATGCTCACAGCTGCCAAGAGCTATGGAAAAGTTTTTACTGAAGTTTCTGTCCTAGTCCAGAAGACTAGGATTTTAAAATCTGCATTCACAAAATGCTTTGTGAATTGTCTGTGTTCACCTGTGTCATTGAATACCAACTGTTTACTTCAGGTAAATTTGGGGCTTTTTTATAAAAGGAATTTTGGTATATAAAAATAAAGGAGTCTGTTCTCAAAACCAGTAACAACAGCAACCATAGAATTGCTCAGTTAAGCAGCAGAGCATACGTACTCAACCTTCGCATTTACATTAACAGTGAACTTGAACTGTGCCTATAATCACCTCCAAACCATAGGACTGCAGGAAGGCTAGGAAAAACTATTTTATTTCTAGCCTTTATCTAGATATAGAATTTTATGGTGAATCAAAGAAGCTGCTAGGTGGGATAGTTGAAAGTAATGCATGGTGAGCAAATAGCAAATTATATTTGGTAATTTTGATTTCTCTGAAGGTCATTTGAAGCTGAAGGCCATAGTACCCTAATTCTCTCTTGCATGTCATCCCTTGTCATTTTAATGAGTATATTGTTATAGCATGTTTATAGGTGTGTGCAGGTGTGTATGTGGGCAGGTGCATGTGTGTGTGGGGTATACGTGTATGTGCACATGTGAAGAACCAGCCTTCCTTGGTCTTAGGCTTGAAAGCCATCTCATAGTAAAGACAATGGAGATTAATTACCGTTTATGATTAAATCTCTGTTTCTCAAGAATTGGGCTGTGCTCCACCTGTAACATTAACTATAAATGTTTTTATATTTCCTGTCCCAGGAAACGTCAACCATGTCTTCATTTCAAAGTTTTTTTTTTAAAACATCTTACAACCTTCCCTTTGTTTCAAAAGATTATTTGACCATCCATGACTAACTTGTCATGACTACCTGTTATGATTACCTTGTTTTGATCACCTGATAGATATGTTCTATGTTCTGCTCTTGTAACTCCCCCTCCCATTTGTCTATATTATCCCCACTTGTCCCAGGTTATCCCATTTGGAAAAACACTACTCTTTAGCTATAAAAGCCTTGTCTTCCCCACACCCAGTGCTGACCTCTTGACCCCTGCCTTAGGGAGGGGAAGCCTGTGCACATTAATAAAAAGGCTTGTTTTAATTAATTGCTTGCTTTAATTGATTTGGCCATGGTGATTTGGGTGGGTGGCCTTTCTCCTCCCATCTGGGGAATTAACACAAGCATCTGAAGACCAGAAATCAGCCACATGAGTCAGAACTCTTTACTGTCTCACATGCACAGTTAATTCACTCAGACTTCTGAAAAAGGTTGATTTTGGTGAGGACTAATGGGTTTCTCTGCATTAGAGGTTTGAACTCTGTGATAAGTGGTCTCCCTCTGGTAAACCACTGAGGTAAACCAACGTCTTTACGTCCTTTCCAATCAGGCTGAGCTCAAAATAGATTCTGAACCACAAGCCACACTTCATTCTGCATCGTTGCTCTATTGAGCATCTTTAGATGGTTTCAGTGCTCTGAACCTGTGGTCCATGTTGAGTGGCTGTGATCCCAGGTTTCCTCTGTCACCTTGACTGCATTTAGAACTACATACACAACACACTTTTAGGTTCATCTGTGATGGTTTCTCCATTTAACAGGAAGGGTGGGGCACCCTGCATATAGATGACATTATCCTTTGTCTGGGGTCGCATATTGAACAGAGAGGGAAAAAGGAGAAAGGGGGCTATGAATATGAGAGCAGCCGCCTTCCACTTCTATCAGCTACCACAACTTCTGCTTCTTCCCCCAAAGTTAAAAGAAACCTTTTCTTCCACGTCGTTCTTGTCAACGTGAGAAAGAAAAAGAGGGGAAGGGGGCAGAGGACAAAGTTTCCACAAAGGAGGAAACTGCCATCTAGTATTCCAACTGGCTTTATATGTGATTAATTATTGACTTCCAACTTACAAGCATTTGGTGTGATGGGGATAACCTGGCCCTGAGTCCCCCCAATAAAGAACATTTGCTAAATCCAAAGAGTTAATCTTGTGTGATTAACAAAGGGCTGGATGATAAAATTCTTAAAAATCACAAACAGGCAGTCTGTTTTAGTTAAAATGTAAAATGATCTGGAAAGAACTGATAAAAAGGATAAGTCTTAATAACAAGTTCTAAAAAACTGCTACAGTGAGTTAAAATGAGATGCTAAAGTAAGAAGTTAATTTTAAATATTAGAGTTTATATCAAAACTAAAAGTAAATTCTAAAAATGGCCCCCTACTCATCTCTTTCTCTGGCCTCCCTGTTTTATCTCCTACGTATCCCAGCCCACATTACCTTGTTTTATAAACAATCCAGACCTGAAATGCCTTTGGCCTTAGAGGCAGAAATCTCAGTTTAGACTGTGACCCTCCCCAACATTCCTAAGGATTTGTGCTGAAAGCCAGCTCCAAGCTTTGTTAATGATAGTTCTTTCCATTATTCAGCTGAGCCTGTGAAACAGAAGTTCTGTGTCTTTTGCTTCTGTTTTTCTGAGCAGAAGCCCACTAAATACTTGAGAACCACTGACTAGAAAGGAAGCCTGCTCCTGGGTCACATGACTGTTCTGGGGACCATCATCATAAGCCCAATCCCTGGCAATCCCTATGCCAGTTCCTTACCTTCTAGAGAGTAGCCTGAGCCACAGTAGAAAAGGACTTCCCCCTCAGCTACTGAGAGAGAGAGAGAGAGAGAGAGAGAGAGAGAGAGAGAGAGAGAGAGAGAGAGAGAATTACTTTAAATCTGTTCTACAAGTTTCAGCTTTTGGTCTCTGTGTTGTTAAGTCTTTCTTACATCTTAAAGAAACACAGCTATTTAAACTTGCTACCATTTTTTTGTAAGGCACGTACACCTAGATTTTGTCCTGTGTGTCTATGATAATTGTTTTCACATGCTGTTTGTGTCAAAATAATTTTTAACTAGTTGAGACTACTTTAGCTCTCCTTTTCAAAAAAATTATTTTTGTTATTATATGCTAAAATTGTATCTTGAAATGCCCAATTAAAATACACATGCATACTTATAAATCCAAGTATTGATATATTCAAAGACCTACTACATATATACTATCTTATTAATGTGAGTACTCTAAACATTTTAAGACCTACAGAAATAATATATTTGAGTATATTAAATGTTTCATAAAAAACTTAAAATGTTATTTATATAAAACAACCTTTATTAGTCATTAGATTTGATTAAGCTATAAAATTTTATGTTATATATGTAGATTTTAATAAAATTTAAGTATGCATATATATTTCAATCTGTATCTCATATAATGAGTAGCATAAGAATTATGATTTATAAAACTTAATTTTACTTAATAAAGCTGGACTTTATATAAATTAATGGATATTATATTTACTAAAGATCCTTGTTTTAAGTTTTCTTTTCATCAGGCATTATAGGGAATACAATCCCAATAACAACATTCAAAATATTGCTTTATAAACTCTATTTTATGTATGATTATGCACATTTGATTATGGTTTTGTCACTGCTTTGTATAATGTACTCAGTGCTACATTTGCTTATAAATAAATGTTTGTGTAAATTTGGGTTGTTAACTTGGCACAGCTTCCTTTTGACTGTGTACAAATACTGGCTTCACCAATTTATGAACTATGTTATCTTGCCAAAAATATCTTACTCTGCTGCCTGCACCTCATCTGTAACAATGGACATATTAGACTGTCAACTTTAAAAAATCATTAGTGGCATAAAAACAAGACCATAGGTAACAAATGAGAAGTAATTAATTGAATGAAAAGTATACAGCGTGAATAGTAAGTAGAGGTAGCTAATATCGACTTTTGGGACCTATGCATTCTTCAGAGAGTTCCTCATGTGATCCTCAAACACAGTTATGGCTCTGACAGGTGCCATGGCCATAGACCTCAAAAGCAACAGAACTAGGTTGACAGAAGTTAATGTAAGATATTGTCCATGTGTCTAAATTCACAGGTCATTTCCTTAATCTACCCCAATTATTTGAGCAGAGAAATATTTACTTTTGGCTTTTTCATTGAAAAACAAAACAGAATTGAGATTAGGTTACATAAAGGTCTAGGAAGTTCAGTGTGTGACATTGACTTCTACACCACTTGCTGTCCCTGAAATAAAATTCTCAGAACCTTGTTGGAAACAGAAGAAAAGTCATTTGATGTGGTTTTCATGTCTTCTGAGGTATTTTTCTTTGTAGTTTAATGACCCACCTAAGCCTTGCCACTATTTAGTGTGTATAGAGATCTATTTTAGGCCCAGGTATGTGTGTAAAGACTTAAGTCTGGTTGATACACACTCCTTCCTTCAAGGAGCTCCAGCCATGAGGACCATTCACACTTGTTAGCCAGTGGAGTGGGGTTCTCATGGACCTGTGGGCAAAACCAAGAGACTCCCATGCCAGTTGACCAAGAATATTTTTACTTGCTCAGCAATGAAAAGATCCTAGAGTCAGAATTAAGGTCTAGACCAAATTCATGGAAGCTGTCGAAAGTGGTGAGGGCTGATTCAGATGGTGTCGACTCAACTATCTGAAGTGGACGGAAGTGGGAAGAACAGAGCATGAAGACTTGAGATCGGATCCCAGTACCCACATAAAAAGCTGGGTGTGGCCCCAGAGCCTGTAACATCCATGCAGCAGTTCATCTGCCAGCCTAGTTCCAGATTCAGTAAGAACCTATTACAAAGGAATACACAACAGTGATATTTCCTTCAGCCTCTGTTCAGGCAGGTTCTATCACATACCCATATTTCTCAAAAAAAATCTATTGCTCAAACTTGGATGTGCATATAAATCACCTGGGGATCTTATTAAAAATAAGGTCCAAATTTAGTAGGACCAAGTCTGGAGTAGCAGAGATGTAAGTGAGCCTAGCTAGGTCATCCATAACGGCCATCCACAGGCCTCGGGCAAGGGGATAGTGAATATGGCTTAGTCAACACGCAAACAAGTTGACTCATCCCTCTGTAAAGGTCTTGAACAACGTAGTATCTTTGCCTACTCTTTTTTTCCCTTCTCAGTCTCCATATCATGAGCTGCAGTCTGTCTGGCAGCAGTGGCAGTCTGTCCTTCCCTATTCTGGGGCGCCAGGCTTCTCTGCAAGACACAGTGTTGAGATGACTGTGGAAGTCGGATGAAGGAAGGGGTGACTACAGCTGGCTATCTCAATGCTTCTAGTCACCGCACCTCCAAGAACTGTCCTATAAACATTCTTCCTCACAATTCTGAAGCAGAAACAGTGCCTCCCTCTTACCCTACCTAAAAGTGTGGTAAACTATATGGATCCAGTAGCCATCTCGAGCTGTAACCACCGCCATGCCCCTGAGTCATCCTGGTTAGTTTTCTACCACACTGCAAATAACAAAGCTGTTAGTGTGTGTGGTACATAGACTCTGGAGTGATGATGTCAGATTGTGTTGGACCTCACTGACAGGAGCTTGAGATAACTCAGCAAGATTCAGCTTGGATGAAGTCACTTTACAACTCAGTTCACAGGGATCCCCTCCTCCTGCAGTGGCCATACTATGTGTAATCCTGAGTCTTCCAGTCTTTATTTCTCTCACCGCACCTGTGGCTGGATCGCACACCAGAGCCAGGTTTTGCCAGACTCGGAACCCACAAGCTTCTGCTACAGCATGTATGATCAGCATCAATATTACCTTCTACCACAGGAGAAGGGACTGCAGCCTTCCTCAAGGCGATGATGGGAAGGACCGCTGCAAGACGTCCACAGTAAAAGCTTCTACAGATGCAGTTCTTCCTTCTCAACCCAGTTCCCATATTCAAGCATGAATTCTGTTGGCCTTCCAAAAACTAACGGCTAAAGATGCAGTAGGACTTGGCTTTACACTGTGGCAAAATATAAACATTCTGAAAAGTTTTATACTTTTAACTGACTCAATAAAGGCAGATATGCAAATCATGCACCCGATAAAGGTTTATCAGTTTAAAAAAAAATCTCTAAAAGTCAAAAATAAGACAACCACATATCTCTGGAACCTGTAGTAGCTGTTCCAATCACAAGGGATGAGCAGCAGCTCTTACCCTACAGGGCTTGTGACATATTTATGACGAGTTTATCTCCTCTTTTTCTCAGCAGACAGGAGAGCCAGTGATAAAACTTAAATTGGGAATGGAATATAAGGACCACCTGGTAGAAAGTACAGCTTGCAAATGCCAATGAGTACATAGATGGGGCGATGTCTGGACATCTGGAGGAAGTTTTAATAAGTTTAATAATAATGTGCTTTATACCAGAGGTATTGAAGATGAGGAAATGAGAGAATAGCTCTGTTTATTGGGGATTTTAAAAATATATGTGTGTTTCTACACAATAAAGATTTGTTTGCTTTTTAAAAAGAGAATAATCCACTTCAAAACAAGCTAAGATTTTAAATTGGTATTTCCTCACATAGAATATAAAATGACTAACAGGTACATGAAAAGAAATTATTAGTTTACGTGTAAATCAAAAGCATAAGATACCATTTCATATTGATTGGTTTGATTATATTAAAACAACAATAATGAATTCAAGTTAGAAAATGTGTGAGGATGTGGGAAAACAGGACTCTGTCCATGCTGTGGGTGAGAATGTCCCAGGGCTAAGGAACACTGGCAGCTCTTTTAAATGTTCTTTACAGTTACCATATAACCCTGCAGGTCTACTCCTATGTGGATAAGATATATACCCAAGAAAACGAAAGACATTCACATAGAACCTCACAGGAAATGTTCACAACAATAGTACTAATAATATCCAAAAAGGGAAAGCAATCTGAATGTCAGTTTAAACAAAGTAAGACATATCTCCACAGGGAAATGCTATTTGGCTATAAGAAGCTATAAAGCACTGACTGGTACACACTCCAGTCCAGCTGAGTCCTGAAAACCTTATGTAAAGAAAGAAGGCAAATTATAATGCTGTTAGTATGTGACTTCAACAATGTAAAATGTCCAGAATAGACAAACCTCAGAGATCAATGGTAGAGCGCTCATTGCCTTGGGTGGGGGGGGGCACTGGCAACAGATACAGCCTCTCTTTTGAGAGCAGGAATAGAAATAGGAAATTAGGTAATAATTGTGGGGCCATACTACACACAGCAAAAACCATCGAATCTTGTAGGTAAGTGAATTACATGCAATTAAAAGGATATAACACACACAAGGAAATAAAGCTTTCATTAAGGGCTTTAACACTTCTAGATAAATAAACAAACTGATGAGAATGGGGAAAAGAGCCAAGGGGTGGCAGGTAGTGCATGCTTTTAATCCCAGCACTCCAGACACAGAGGCAGGTGGATCTCTGTGATGTTCAAGTCTAGCCTGATCTACAGAGTAAGCTCCAAGATATCCAGGGTTACACAGAAAAACTCTGTCTCAAAAAGAGAAGGACAGTTACTAATGAGTGTGATCCATTTACATTTTGACTGGTTAACAATTTGCTGGCTTTTTCTGGGTGGGGAAATGGCAGCAACATAAGGAAACTTGTTTATTCTTTTCATCATCATATTAGCGGCACAATGATTGCCAAAGCGGTGGCATTTTGTTCCACTTGGTAGGCTGTATAGCTTATCAGATCTGAATGTTTTGCCATCTGGAAATAATAGTTTGAAACCCAGATTGAAGCCAGACATGTTTATTAACAGCTTAAAAGGAGACCCGTCGGTTTAAGAAAAGTTGTGATTACAGATTGTAGTGCATAACCTGCAAGGGTAGTGTTTGAGAGTCTCACTTTCACTTGTACAGTATAAAAATGAATCAAAACAACCAATAGAAATCCAGGATTATTGAAAGAAGTATGTTTGCTGCAAAACGCTGGAAGCAAAAACAATAAAAACACATGATGTTAAAAAAAAATCATCTGTCATTAGTGAAAGAATAGCCTGTGTGTCTGTTACTTGCAACCATTTTGCTGAGCTTTGTGGAAGCTACAAGGTCATGGTTCCTACATAATTTACACTTTAGTGGGTCTGATTTATTTTAGGTTTTTCCTGCATACATGGTACCACATGTGTACCTGCTGCCCATGGAGGCCAGAAGAAGGTGTTAGCTGCCATGTAAGTGCTAAGAACCAAGCCTGGATTCCTTGTAAGAGCAGACAGTGCTCTTAGGCATTGAGTTATTTCTCCAGCCTCCCCGATTTCCTGCAAGAAATTTCTAGGAGTTTTTCAGTCCTGGAAAACTGAGTCTCCCCCTTTCAGTAGTGTGACTGTAAGCTACTTAACCTCAGTGAACTTAGCATCCTTAGCAGTTAAAGGAGCCACATCACCGGCTATTGTGAGCACTGAATGGCATAATAAGGGAACACTCAGCCCTTCCCCAGCCCAGAGGAGAATCCAATCAGTGTTTGCTCTGATTGAATGGTGACAGGAAGTGACAGTAGTGACAAGAGTAGACAGAACAGCATTTCCAAAATACTGTAGTCCCTGGTACAAATACAAACAGTCAGGTAATGGGAGGAGAATCAAGGATCTGGGTTTTAATTCCATTCTATCATTAAGCTTTGTCATTAATCCTTTTGCTTTTGGTTGCTTTCACCTGAAAACCTCAACGAAGTTATTTAGGGAAGGTGAAAACAAACGGAAGGAGAAAACACACATAAGAAGCACTTTGCATTCTGAGCCAATATTGTCCAGGACTCGTATTTTAGAACATACAGATCTTTTACAGTTATTCTTGCTTCCCAGAAAGCCACTCAAATTGGAGATATTTTGGGTGTAAAATTTGGAGGCATAAAGATGTTTCCCAGTGGAAGGCAGAACAAAATTTTCCATTGAGAGCAGGAAGAAACCCAACTTCTGTTTATTTCAGCTAAGCTCACGACGTTCTTCAGACTAACAGACATATGTGCCAGGACCAGGCTTAGAGACTAGGCAAGAAGATGCCAAAGACCCCGAAGCAGGCAGGAAAGCGGGAAAATATGGGATAAACACCAGTTGGCCCCATTTCCCAGCTTTAGGCAGAAGGTACATGGCAGCCTCTATGTATCTTCATCAGGTTTTATTTTATTATTCTGTGGGTCAGAAAGGAATGACACCTGACCCTGAGACAGGTGGAGCACTAGACATTGCTAAGACATAAAGTCAGAAACCTCCCCTTCCCTGACTTTTCTGTCACATTTGTCCTTCTCCTCAGGGAACGTAAAAAGCCACGGTGGAACTGGCAATGGAAGCAGAGTTGTCTGACAGCTCATGATGGCTCCTCCATCTGAAAGAAGCCACAGACATGACATTGGCAGATGGCTGGAGTTGGACGGGCTGAGGTCTCCTTTACAACAGACTCTGAGCAAACAAGTCCACAGATGGTTGCCATAGAGATGGTGCCCACGTAAAGGAGGAAGGGCGGAGTCTGAGAGACACAATCCAGCCGCCCTTTTCCTTTAACAGTTCCTTGAATTTCCCACTTGCCTCTAAGCTGCCTTACTATAGGCCAAAACAGTCTTTTTACTAACCAATGGAAATAAAGCATACTCACAGCATAGAGAAAGAAAGACATCCTACATCAGGCATGTGTCAGCAGAACCTTTCCATTGCTCTAGGAAATCACACTCCCTTGGTCATCTGTCCTAGACCCCAACAGTTAGCCAAGTCACTTTTCTATGTACAGCTCTTTCAATTGCTGACACAGAATGGCACGGAAGCCTCTTGGCTCACCCCAGGCTCTCCTCCAACCTTGCTCCACTGTTTTGGTTCTGTCCATGGCATTGGGCCTTTGCTCATTGTTCCTGCTCTCCTAATTTCCATTTCAGCTACTATTAAACTCAATATATAAGTGTTTGGAAAACCTTCCCAACCTCCTCATGCTAGCTATATTCTCTCAGTTGAAACATTTCCTCTTAGGAAGAGGAGGGAATTTCATAAAATTCAGGAAGCTAGCTAGGTGGTGGTGGCACATGCCTTTAAAGGCAGTACTTGGGAGGAAGAGACAGGTGGAACTCTGAATTCCAGACCAGCCTGATTTACAGAGTGGGTTCCAGGACATCTAGGGCTACACAAAGAAATCTTGACTCAACGACAAAACAAATACATAACAAAAATAGAAAAAAATTTCAGGAAGCTAAAGATATTTATGAGGCACAAGAAGACCACAAAATTTATAGAGATTTATGTGGTGGCATATTACATATTTAATAAAACCTGGAATATCAGCCCACAGTCAAACTAGACAGAAGTAGCTCCTGGAGTTCCAGGGATGACAGAGCAGTGGTAACTCACATAGCTCCGGGAATTCTGGATCTCTGTGAGAACAAGGCCAAATAGCTGGGCTTCAATGGCATACACCTTTAATCCCAGCACAGGGAAAGCCGGGAGTGGTGACCTACAACTCTAATCCCATAACTCCAGAGACAGAGATCTTTCTGTGTTTCTGAGTTTAAGGCTGACTACCAAATAGAGTAGCTCTAACCTTTAATCTTAATCTGGATGGAATACAGCTGAGAGAGAAGGGTATTCAGGGCAGATTTAGGAAAACAGCAGCAATTAGAAGCAACCAGGAGCGAGACTGAGGAAGCTGGAAGATAGCTGGGTGAGATTTGACTGTGGTGTTTCCTCTCTCTGATATTTCAGCCTTTCCCCGATATCTGACTCTGAGTTTCTTTCATTACAATCAGAATTT
Source organism: Sigmodon hispidus (assembly GCA_004025045.1). Taxonomy (NCBI): domain Eukaryota; kingdom Metazoa; phylum Chordata; class Mammalia; order Rodentia; family Cricetidae; genus Sigmodon; species Sigmodon hispidus. Next base: position 66,856 of record PVIH01001093.1, on the reverse strand, counting down.
ATGCAACAGATTTAGAAAGCTCAGAATGCCCCTCCCTAAGTTTATATAAGCAATAAACAATTACTATGGAAAAGGAGAATCTTTACTGTAACTGCCTATAAGTTGCTCAGGGAACTCCAGGGATGTGGCTTTTGTTCTCAGTGATGCCTTTATCTCTTTGAGAATATTACATAGATGGTATCATATGAACTATAATTTGCTTATTCTTTTACTTACTGGAGGACATTTGAGTAATTTTGAGTAATTATGGATAGGGCTGCCTGTCAACATTGATGCGCTAGTTTTGATATGACTATAAATATTTCTTTCCCTACAGTCTGTATCCAATCATGGTTTTGGGGCATAGTATGGACATATTTAAGTTTGCAAAAATCCACTGAGGTGTTTTCAGAGTGGCCCTAGCATGTGTAGGAATTCTGATCTCTCCACTTCCTCATCAACACACTTGGTGCTTTACGTTTTAGTTTAGACATCCTAATAGGTATTTGGCAGGATGCTGAGGCTCTAATTTTCATTTCCTTAGGGGATCTGATGCTAAGGATCTTTTCATGTCTTTATTTTCCTTTGTTATATATACTCTTTGGTGAAGTATCTCTCTTCCTAGAAGTTGGGTAGTTTGTCTGCCTACTATTGAGTTCTGAAAACTCTTTATATATTCTGGATATAAGTGTAGATGTGTCAGAGGGGCAATTATTGCTGCCTACCCTGCAGCTTATTTGCTCATTTTCTTGTCTTTCACAAAGAAAATGTTTTTTTTAAATACAAAGTGAAATATTGTTTTTTTCTTTTAAGAATTGTACTTTGGTGCTTAAGACTCTTTGCCAAACTGCAGGCTTTAAACATTTTTTTCCTATTTTTTCCCTTAAAGTTTTATATTTTATTCTTTTCCTTTATAGCTGTGATCATTTTGGACTCAGTGGGTTAGTTATTATTATTATTATTATTATTATTACAAAGTGTAATGTTTGGACCAAGAATCTTTTTTTTTAATTTATAATGTTCAGCTATCCCAATATCATATACTGGAAAAAATACCCTTTTTTCTTTGAATGCACCTTTGCCAAGTATCAACTGGGCACATTTTTGCAAGATTATTTCCGGAATCATTTTTTCTGCTTCAGTGATCTGTGTCTGGCCTTTCATTATTGTTGCACTGGTTTAAATAACCATGTTAGAATAACAGTATGATTCCCTCAATTTTCTTCTCATTTTCCAAAATTATTTTAGGTCTCCTTCCTTTGACTTTGGCATAAATTTTGGAACAAGCTTATCTGACCTACCTGAGTCAAGTCCTAGTGAGATTTTGATCAAAATTGTATTAAGCCTAGAGACCAGTTTGGGAGAACTGACATCCTGTCCATAAACAAGTGTGGGTCTCCTTTAATCACTTCATTATCACTGTTCTATTCTTCAACCCAATGCTCTGGGTTCCACAAAAGACATGACATTCACTGCACTGTATTTTTGGTACGTAGAATTTTCTAGAGTCAGCTGTGTTTCCAATCTTTCGTTTTGGGGAGCTAATCTATATATCTAAAATTTTTTATTTTCATTTGTACATTATTATAATGTAGAAATAAATGATATTTTTGTATGGTGACCTCACAACCAGCAAACTTGCTAATAAGGGTTATTTCATAACTTCTTACATAGAAAATTGTGCCATCTGTTTGTAAATTTTTTTTTATTACAGCCTGTTTTTTATTACAGCCTGTTTTTATATTACAGCCTGCCTGTCTGTGTCTATGTCTCTCTAAATCTCTGTGTCTTTCTATGCCTCTGAGAGAGAGAGAGAGAGAGAGAGAGAGAGAGAGAGAGAGAGTCTGTGCCTCGCATTTCTTTTTCTGCTCTATTTCATTGTCTAAGAAGTGAGAATGCACAGCTTTGTCCTCTTGTTTCTTCTAGGGCAAAAGCATTTAGCGTTTCTACCAAAGTAATATTAATGCTATAGTATTTTTAATGTGAATAATTTTTTAGCTATAGTACTTTTCAATGTGAGGAACTTATTAGAGCAAAACTTACATTTTAAAGTCATTGCTAACTTTTCCTCTTCCCCTGTCATGGTCTAAATAATTTTGTTCTTGCAAATTTGGTGTGCTGAATAATAACCTATGCAACCATGTGGAAGATGAGGCCTTTGGAAGGTGGTCAGGTTATTAGAGCAGATACTCATGAGTGGGACTGATGTTCATATGAGGACAGCCTCAGAGAGCTGCTTAGTCCTTCTGCCATACAAGAACACAAGTAGAAGGTGCCATCCATGGACCAGAAAATGAACCCATCACCAGTCACCAAATCTACTTCTACAAGTATAAGGGGCAAATTTGTTTATATGTTACTCAGTTTGTGACATTTTATATTACAGCCTGACATGCTTTCTCAAATTTTACATGATGGCTCAAACTACATGCTACCATAGTTTCAATATCCCACCCCCAAATCTTTTGCATATTTAATCCTTACTCTAAGGAGTTAAAGAGACAGGGCCTAAGAAGTAATTGGATCATTAGAACCCAGCCCTCAAAAACTAACCCATTTATTGATTAAGAGGTTAATGCAGGGATTCTCAAGCTTGCTAATGCTATGACCATTTAATACAGTTCCTCATGTTGTGGTGACCCCAACCATAAAATTTTTTGTTGCTACTTTATGACTATAATTTTACTACTGCTATGAATCATAATGTAAATATTTGTGCTTTCCAATGACCTTTGGCCACCCCTGTGAAAAGATATTCAACCCCTAAAGAAGCTGTGACCCACAGGTTGAGAACCACTGAGTTAATGGTTATCTTGAGAGTGGATTTATTATAAATATTAGTTTGGGTGTGTCTCTTATAAGAATCCTTCTTGCCATGTGATGTCGGTGCTAACTTGAGATTCTGCAGAAAATTCTAATGAAAAAGAACAGCCTGGCAGAAGCAGCCCCCAAGCCTTGGAATTTGCAGGCTCCAGAACAATAAGCAGAAGGAAGCTTTATTTATTAATCATCTAGTCTCTGGTAGAAAACAGATTAAGATGTGGTTGAATTGGCTGCACAGTAACTCCAATGCCTTTTCTGACATTATGAATTCAGTAGGGTTTAACTTACAAGTGTATACTAATCATTGCCAGGCAATAGTCTAGGTACATAGGAGATGAATGTCAAAAGGTTTGTGGATATCACCATTCAGTATCTATGGTTTGGGCTGTTAATATTAGATCTTCCAGTTTTCTTATATACCAATAGCAAACTCCCTGAAAAATGAAGTAAGAAAAAAATTCATTTCTAATAGCTTAAAATAATCTAAGATACCAGGCAGTGGTGATGAACATTGTTAAGCCCAGCACTGAGAGGCAGAGCCAAGGAAGATCTCTGAGTTCCAGGTCAGCCTGGTCTATATAGAGAGTTCCAGGACAGCAAGGGATACATAGAACCAGTCTCAAAACAACAAACAAATCTAGAAATAAACTTAACCAAGAAGAAGAAAGACCCATGGTAAAAACTAAAATACTGAAGAAATAAGTTAAAAAACACTATAAATTGAAAGAACTCACATGTTTATGAATTGGCACATTTAATATTATAAAAAAGTCTATATTACTGAATGCTGTACATATTAAGTGCAATCCCTATAACTAGAACTCAAAGTAATTAGATATCAAAAGATCCAAAACCTACAATCAATAAATAGGCAAATGAACTGACTAGATAGTTCTCAAAAGAAATATATGTATCACTAATAAATATATAAAGAAGTGTTTGACAACTCTAGCTATAGGGAAAATGCACATCAAAACTACATTGAAATTCCATTGATCCCTACTTAGAATGACTGTCAACAGAAAAACATAATGTATAATGACACCTATATATTAACATGTCACAATAAAACTCAAGACAGAAAACAAACCTTTATACACTATTGATATTAATGTTCATTGGTACAGACACTCTGGAAACCAGTATGAGGTTGATGCATCAATCCTAATTGGTCTTATAATAAAAACTCAGTGCCAAATACTGGGATAAAGCCAAAAGATCAGAGAGACAGAGGAACAAGCCAATAGAGAAACTTCTCACTACTACTGAATTCAAAGGGGAAGATCCTGTCTCCACCAATTCTCAAACTGAATGAATGCCTTTGAGTCTTTAGCCAAAAAGGAAAGGGAAGGAAAGGGCTGGACTCCTGCCCCCCCACCCCCCCCATATTCCTTTCTCTGCCCAGCCATATCACTTCCTGTAACAACTTTCCTAATTCTGGGATTAAAGTTGTGTGATCCCAAGGGCTGGAATTAAAGGTGTGTGCCACCACTGCCTAGCTCTGTTTCTCTTTTAGACTGGATTAATCTTGTATAGTCTAGGATAGCCTTGAACTCATAGAGCTCCAGACAGATCTCTGCCTCTTGAGTGCTAAGATTAAAGGTGTGTGCCACCACTGTCTGACCCTCTATGGCTGGCTCTGTCCTCCGATCTTCAGGCAAACTTTATTTCTTAGATTACAACCAATATATCATCACATGAGGTCCTTCAAAAAGCTGAAGAGAGAGGACTTCATGACTCAGCCGCACCTCTCCTTGGCATATAGCTGAAGGGATCAAACTTAGCTCGGCCTTGATAACCATGACACACCATTCTCAATGGTCACATTATGGAATCAACCTTCATTACTGTTAGTGGATAGACAATTTTATATATATATATATATACACACACATATATATATATACACACACACACACTCATGGAGCTATAAAGAGGTCTTATGCCATTTGAAGGAAATCAGACAGAACTGGAGATTATCATGTTAAGCAAAAGAAGTCAGACTCCAACAAGTATTGTATGTTTTCTTCCATATATAAAAACTAAAAAGCAAAAACAAAATCCAGACCAAAGCCATCCAAGTGAAAAGTGCAGTACTATGGAAGAGGTAAGGGACCAGAGAGGGAGGAGGGGATGACTGGGATGAAAGTGGTCAAGACATGTTATGTGCATTTACTACATCATCAAGGTGAGCTCCATTACCTTATATAACTAATATATAGTGTGAAGACAGGAAATGTAAAGCAACATCAAAAATCAGTATCCTCCTAACTCTCAGTCAGTTCCAGGTACAGTCAGTCCACAGCTACCAAAGAAATTTGGGGGGCGGGCAGGGTAGGATGAAGGAAGGAGAGACTCCATCTGTCCAGTTTCTTTTGTCTCAGGACTTAGTTGAGGAATGAGTCTATGACCTAATTTGGGGTGAGGGAGCCTCAGGGGAGCCTGGAGGTGTTGCTTGAACCTACAGGGATCAGAACCTCTCTTACTTGTGCAGAACAGGGAAAGGAAACATTGAATATTAGGAACCGGCTTGCTAGCCAGGGGATCTTGTGCTCACTGAAAACAACACAGGAATGCAGAGATGCACAGATGACATGCTAGGGAAGAGTGAGTCCAGACGAAATGGTTTCAATCCCAGGATTCAGCTTATACCTGAAACTAGATATTTTTGGATGCCTAGGTTAAGAGAGCCATAAATTCTCTTACTCTCTTCCTTTCTGACTTAAACCTGTTTGAACTGGACTTCCTGGCACTTCCAATTAAGAGTCCTAAATTATACGTGGGAAATAAGTGAGAAGGTGTCTATGGTTCTCTGAGTAACTCTTCCTCCAAACACACAAGCCCCAGTTGCAATAAAGAAAGGTTGATGATGTGGGTGCGTACAAGGCCTTTCAGATATGGGGCCAAGAAGTTTGTGGGGCAGGTCAAAAGAAAAAAAGTGGCCATGTTGGTACTGAGCTACAGAAGGGTGGAAGCCTTTAGGAACAGCCACTAATTATAACCCATATTATGGAAATAACTTCCTGGACACTCACAAACCTTCTATCTGTTTTTCAAAGCTTCTTTCTTTTTGATAATGGGATCCTGAAAATTCTTCAGCAGGGCACCTGGTGCCACTTGTCACTGTGTGGTATAGTCGTCTCTTGCTTTGCAGGCTGACTCTCTGTCTCACTTTGTCCTGCTCTGTGTGCTGGCCAGCTAACCCATGGATCCTTGCTCTCTGATTTTGGCTGAATGTAGTTTAGGAGCAACACCAGCTGCAGATCTTGATGGTGGAACCAGGGATGGGTATTTATTTTCTCCTTTCTTTCCTTCCTGGCTAGGGTTTTGACAACAGCTTTGCACACACACACACACACACACACACACACACACACACACACACACACACTTGGTTTTTTGAGACAGTGTTTTTCTATGTAAAAATAGTTCTAGCTGTCCTGGAACTTGCTTTGTAGACCAGGTGACTTTGTTTCCCAAGGGCTATAAAAGCCCTGTCATTGCTTGTCTCCGCCATAGCAGCCTGTCCTAGACGGTGCCTGTTCAGGCCCTGGAGAGGTTATAGCATGTCATAGCTGCTGGGCCTCGGGCCCTCTCCACCTTCCCAGTCCTGTTAGCTCTGCCTGACTATAATAGCTCTGTGATGGGATTCTGTTTGGTAAAATTTGTCTAAGTAAGTATATCATCAGTTTCTTGATGACACCCACCCACTCTCCGCATTTCCGGTCACCACAAACTCCCTGATGCTTCTTAAGGATGCTCTGCAGTGTTTTGCTTCCATACCCCTGATCTCTTTGGAAAACTTTTATTCTGCTTCATTGCCGCCTTCTCCACAAAACCTTTCCTAGGCCTGTCTCTGAGCTACCTCTACTGATTCTTATCTGCATATTACCCCTTCTGAATAGCCCCTGTCTCTCTGCCCCAAACTAGAGGCTGAAGAATTGTGCACCCAGCCTCATACTCCACCCCCCAGCACTGAGTCTCTCACATACTGTAGGTTTCTGACACCTGCTGCACTGAACTGATCCAGCAATACTTTGTAATCGATACTTAATGAGCATGCCCAGGCAGCCACTGCCTAGTTCCCTTGCAGGCATCCAGCCTGCTCATGACAAGCAAAAGGAACCAGCTGGGAAGAGTCCATTAGAAGAAAGCAATGCTACAAAAACAGACATGAGGATAAATTCTGCCATTTTCCCATGAAAATCACATTCTGAGATGCATTTTTTTTTATATAAGAAGTTTTATTTGACCATATTAAAGACAAGGGCACTCTTGGATTCTGGCTATGCATAATATCTTTCTCACTTTATTTTTAATTCAGGGCTTCTACATTAAAAAAAAAAACCCACCTAATTGATCTTAAAATCCAAGCTGGCAAAGCAGGTCTGATGCTGTGACAAAGCATGGGACTGAGTGTCCCTAAAAAGAACACAACCTGCTCCCAGTGGTTTATAAGAACGTACTTCAAAACTGAAGGAAAACTGTATTTTTTAATTTGTGTGGACCTTCTTGGTATGTTGCTACTGTTATAGAAAAGTAATAATAGCTTAACTTGAATATGTATAATCTCTCCATACTACCATAGAACTGGAAATGTATCCTGAATTTCAGTCATCTGAATTTAAAAATCCTAACTTCCAACAAAAGAATAAGAAATGCCCATGAGATGAAATGTAAGCAAGAGCTACATTTGTTAGCAGATTTTATATTTGCTGCAATACCCAATCATTAATTTAGACATATATTAGGGAAGAAAATAACTGGAAGATTAATGATATTTTACTGGGCACACATCTGTAATCCCAGCTATTGGATGGTAGCAGGAATACAAAGTGTAAAACCAGCCTGTTCTACATATAAACTGGATATTTGTTAGATATTTAATAAATTCTGAAATATCAGAGACAGCTCAGAAAATCCTTGAACCTTGAATACAAGGATAAACAGCTGAGAGTCAATCACACACACCTTTAATCCCAGCACAGGGAAAGCCAGGAGTGGTGACCAACATCCTTTATCCCATAACTCCAGAGATAGAACTTTCTCTGTTTCTGGGAGTTCAAGGCTTGCTACAAAATAGAGTAGTACATGCCTTTAATCCTAACCTGGATGGGATAGGGTATATAAGGGCTTTAGAAACCCAACAGAGGCAGAAGAGACCAGGAGCGAGGCTGAGGAAGTTGCAAGACAGCTGGGTGAGAATTGACTGTAATGCTTCCTCTCTCTGATATTTTAGTCTTCCCCCGATATTTGGCTCTGAGTCTTATTTAATACAACCCAAATTCGTGCAACTACATTTGGCGTCCAAAAAAAGCCGCTTACTGGTCAGAACAACACGTGACCGGAGGCGTAATTATTGGTTGGTTAGGCTGTTGAGTTAGCCTCCAGCTTTAGGCAGACCCAGCCACATGTGTTTTCGTTTCACTTTTATCTGGGTAAGTTTTTTCAGACAGTGGCCTCTTTCTCCTGGTGGGTTGCAGGTTCTTTCTCTTTCTGGACCTCTCTTTGGGCTGCTATCACACTAGGTAGCTGCCTCACTTCACAACCATTTGAATCATCACTGACAACTAGATTGGTGAGTACAACAGGTTTTTTTTTTTTTTTTTTTTTTTTTAAGGGAATTTGTTTAAGGCAATGGAGTGTGCTTGGTCTTTCTGTGATCTTTCTCTAGATGATTTGATATTAGAACCAGTAAGGGAAAAGATAAAGTAGATGGGATTATCCTCATAATGATTATCATATTGTTTATTTCTGTTTTATTATTTAAAAAGTCAATAAATATGAATGCCAAAAAACAAGTCTTTAAAAAGTTTATTAAGAAGGAACTCAAAGATATTCAAACACAAACAGAGGAGTATAAAGACCAGAGCTCAGCAAAGTCATCTAAGGCTACAGGAAAACAACCTAAGGTTATCAGACAGCCAACACTAATATTCCCAGTAACCATTATAAAAATTGAAAGAGGATAAAGATATTGGAGAAGTTAATTGGGCTCTGGTACATATGTTAAAACTAAAAAGGGTTAAAGATGCGATTGTGACATATAGGATGCATTCACCATTTGTAAAACAAATGCTCAATAGCTGGTCTTCTTGCAACTGTATCACTCCTAAGGATTGGTTAGATATGGTTACTGCTGTTTTGGAACCAGGATCACTTTTGCAGTGGAAAACAAGGTAGAAGGAGGAGGCTAAAATAATAGAACAAAGAAACAGAGCCAGGGGTATAGAAGTCTTCCAAGACCAACTTCTTAGGGAACGTGAATATTCTGATATTGAAAGGCAATCCCTATTCGATGAAGATGCATCTTAAATGTGACCCACACAGCAATCCTGACTTGTGGGCTGGTTCCCTTTGACTATGGCTTAGGTGCTGGAAGTATGAAGTTCTGGCACTGGTTTCTACACCTGGAGGCTTCTCCCAGGTTTCTGAGGACCCTGGAGTCTGGAGGAACCTCCTGCATTCAAGGAACCTGGAACGGGCTAGGTGAAGTCAACTAACAGGAATCCTGTCTCTAGAGCAGGCACCCCACGGGTTGAGCTGCCTGTGGTGACTGCCTCTCCCTTCCCTGTGCAAGTATGTCAGGGCTACATAGGCATGGTTGGGTTATCTCTCAAGAGATTCACCTATGACCTGAATAATGGGTTCTAAACACGTGCATTTTCTACCTGGGGCTGACTATTCCATTCCTCTCTTCTTAGAGTGGTCCATATCTGCTCAACTCAAGGGCAACACTCTGTTTTTCACATTCTGATAGAGTGCTTTTGTCTGTCTTGTGGCCATATTTCATTCTCTTCTCTATTCAGTGAATGTTTAGGCTCTAATCTACTCGTCTGACCTTGAGAGGCTCTGGGGTCCTCTGCTCCAAAGACATAACTTTTTCTCAAGTGTAACAAGAGCCCCAGGTCGGGTCTTCACAGCAGCTCATTCCCCACCCCTGTAAAAACACCGTGGTTCATTACACACTCTTAAGAAGCCTTTTTTCTGCCTGTAAGTAAAACCCAATTCCGTCCTCAAAAGCAGAGTTTACTTAGGAGCAATCTGATATTGGATTGACTGCACAGGGAGGAAGTGACCAATCGGCTTGGACTTTCTGGAACTGCCAGGATTCTGGAATTCCCCACTTGGATGGACTTGAAACTCATAAGTCTGAGTTTAAGTATTCGGTACTCCCTGACTGTGCTCACCCTGCTCACCCAGCTCCCACCTCCGCTTGTATCTGAGTATCTTGTACAGATAGATACCTTGTATCACCTTGAACTTTCTTCACACTTACGGCTGGAGCAGCAGCCAGTTGGCTGAGTGTATACCAAAACTTCTAACCTGAGTGAAGCCCTAACTCTATTCTTCTCCTCTCCCATTAGGATCCCAGAAATATTTGCTTTTATTTTCAAATGAGTTAAATTGTATTTCAAGCATTTTGTAATATTTCCTAAAGTCAGGATGAAGGCACCCACTCCCGATGTTGGAAGGCTAGATGAGGAGTCATCTGTAATAACTGTAATCCACACTGGATGAATGGCACAGGCATGGCAGCTTAAATGGTGACCTGCCAATCCTTCCCCTTAGTGCACAGGGCCCTGAGCAGGACCTAGGTAAGTGTTAGAGTCCCAGATGAGCACTGCAGGAGTACCTTCAGAGCTCTAGATATGGGAGGAAGCCAGTTCTGTGGCTACTGACATAAGAGCTTAAAAAAGCAACCAGAACTAGCAATCATGACCATGCCAACCTATGTAAAGAACAACTGAATTGGGAATTACTGGAAAACATTAACATTCAATGTAGGTAACAAACTGGTTCCAGACTCGGACATGGTTTGCAGGTTCTATAGTCCTGAACTGGCATTATGTCTCAAGCTCAGTCACTCTAAAGAATGCAGAATCTCAGCAGTCTAGTGGAAATTCTCTACTGGCTGTGGTGGCCATGACTTTAATCCCAGCACTGTGAGAGAAGTAGATTTCTGTTAGTTCTGTGAGCTTGAGGCTAATATGGACTACACAGTGAGTTCCAAAACAGTCAAGGCTAACATAGTGAGACCCTATCTCAAAAAACTCCTTCCCTCAAAAAAATTAAAAACCAGAAACAAATGCATGGAGAGGAAGCAGATGTGGAGCTAGCCTGTTACATCCCCTGGTTGACATTAACTTCTACCAATAATAAATAAACAAATAACAATGATCTTTAATCTCTAGAATCTTTAATGCATTGGTTCTCAACCTTCCTAAGTCTGTGACCCTTTAATACAGTTCCTCGCATTGTGGTGACTCCTGTAATTATAAAAATTATTTTGTTGCTACTTCATAACTGTAATTTTGCTGCTGTTGCTATGAGTCGTAATGTATCTGATATGCAGCCGTGAAGGGGTTGTGACCTACAGGTAGAGTAACACCTGTGCTTTATCAGTTTGCTCAAGGTGGGCTGTAACCTGCAGAAGACTGAGAGGAAGTGGGAGAGGACCCTCGGAAGAGGGGACCCTCGCTATAAAACCACTAACCAAACCTCACTTTTGAAATGTCTGCATGCCTCTGTGGATGCTCCAGCCCTAAGTTGAGAACCAATTATTGGAACTCAAGAAATAATCTCCTTTTCTCCAGAGAGCAGGCTAGTTCTTGCCCTGATTTCATCAAGTGGGGGAGGGGAGGGTGTGTGTGGCATGCTCTCTAACATGATTCCCACTTTCAACCTGTGCAGGCATCACTAAAAGATGACAATGCTCTTCACTACTGAGCTCTGCCATGGCCCCAGCATCCTTTCTTTAAATATTTATTTTTATTTTATGTGAATTGGTGTTTTGCCTGCATGTATAACTGTGTAAGGATGTCAGATCTTGAAATGACAGACATTTGTAAGCTGCCATATGGATGCTGGGAATCAAACTCAGGTCCTCCTGAAGAACAGTCAGTGCTCTCAACTGCTGAACCATCTCTCCAGCACCCCCAGCATCCTTGAAACTGTGCTGTTGACATCCTGGGAGAGTCTGAGCTCTCCCCACAGTGGCTGCAGAGCTGTTAGTAATCAGCCTTGATTTTTCCCTGGGACTATTACACTAGGACCTAGAAAACTAGAACTTAGGCTTAGGTAACAGTGTCTTCCACCATTCTCTGAAGTCTCATTCAAGTGTGTGGGTAATAAAGGACCAATGGGACAGGCCCATTAAGGGTCTGTGTGCTTTATTTTTGATAAAGAAGGTTTTGTAATGCATCAAAAACATTGAGCACCTCTTATGAAGCAGATGCAAAGCTACATGTCACCTGAATGACATGTTCATCAAAGACAACATTCCTAGCTCCTCAGCAGATAAAGGTGAGAAATACAACAGTACAAATTGCTGGGGGCTAAACCTAGTCTGTCCCATCTAAAGCTCATTGCTATGGTGATAGTGTTGGGAGGAGGAGCCTATAAGGAGTGAGTACATCACTAAAAGAAGATGAATCCTTTTCTCCCTCTGTAGGTCCTCATTTAGCCTGATGTATTACTGCAGGGGCAGACTATTATGAGCAGAGGCTGTTTCCTCTGTTTCAATGGCTCTCAACCTTTCTAATGCTCCTCCTGCTGCTTCCCCTTAATACAATTCCTTATGTTGTGGTGATCCCCAACCATAGTTACTTTTGTTGCTATTTCATAACTGTGATTTTGTTTTATCTGTAATTTTGTTACTGGTATGAATCATAATGTAAATATCTGATCTTCAAGATGAGGTCTTAGGTGACCTTCACGAAAGGGTTGTTTGACCCCCAAAGGGGTAGTGACCCACAGGTTGAGAACCATTGCTCTATTTTGTTTCTTTCGGGCACACCTGCTAACTCTGCTTTTTCTATCACAAGCTGACATGCAGCTCACAGCCCTGTGCACTTGGACTTCTCAAATGCCAGAGCTTTGCACTCAAATAAGCTATTCTTTATACCCAGTTTTTAATGTTATAGCAACGGAAACAGAAAAAAAAAATACGAGTACCATGCAATTTGAAACTCAGATGTAAAAGAATAAAGGCTTCTGGCTCTGATCTTTAAACTTTTATCTGACCTTGATATTACTAATATCCCAGCACCCCTGTCCCACCTGCTCACAGCCACTGTAGCCGTGGCTCTGCTAAGAACCCCTCTCCACCTCCAATTCCAGTTCTCCTTTAAAGTCAAGGAATGTTGAAGCATCCTTCCAGAACCACTTTACATAGGCTCACGCGAGTGATACTTGCATGTGTATTGCTACTAACAGACTGAGTCAATATAGCACGGACATCTGACTCAGCATCTCTTGCCAGTAATGTTCATTCTTGTTCAGCTGAAATTGCTTTTCCCATTGGCTTCTAAATGAATTGGCTTTCCTAGCCACAGACTACACTTCTTATCTCATATGCCAATTCTGTTTGATTAACACTGATTTACTGAAACATAGTTTAAAGTATTCAAGTAAGAGATGTCATCAATTAGTGATATCTGCCACAGAGTATGCTGGATATTTGTGAATATAAATTGTGGCTGGAAGGGTATGAAGAAGGGAGATGATCTCTGACTGGGCAATCAGGTTAGTCTACATAATAAAAATTAAAGCCATAATTAATAGGCAGGATAATGGTAGATAAAACTCTGGGCATCAATACCACAAAGTACCACCCACCCCAAGAAAGCAATTACTAGCTAAGTTCATTTAAGATGTAACTTAAGATCAAAAGTTTATGTAGGAGAAATGCTGTAGAGTAATCTTTCTATACACTATGAAGAAGTGCCACTCAGATTGGTTTAATAAAAACCTAAATGGTCAGTAGCTAGGCAGGATCTTCAGGAAGAGAGAATGGTAGGAAGAAGGGTAGAGTCAGGAGGAGATGCCAAGGACTCACAAGAAAGCAGCATAGACAATACAGAGTAAAGGAAATAAAGACAAGAGACAGAAAGTAAATTAATAGAAGTTGGTTAATTTAAGTCATAAAAGTTAGTTAGAAACAAGCCTAAACTATTGGCTAAGCTTTCTTCTTCTTCTTCTTCTTTTTAAAAAAAGATTTATTATGTATACAGTATAAAGTTGAGGGTACCAGATGCCATCATAGATGGTTGTGAGTCACCATGTGGTTGCTGGAAATTGAATTCAAGACCTCTGGAAAAACAGTCAGCGCTCCCAACCTCTGAGCCATTTCTCCAGCCCCTGACCAAGCTTTGATAATTAATAAAAGATCTCTGTGTGGTTATTTGGGAACTGACAGGCAGGACCAAAAAAATCTGCCTACAGAGAAAGGACTAAGCAATGTGGAATACTCCACATTGAAGGACAGGGTAAAGAAGAGCCCAGAACATAGAGGCAGGAGAATCTGAGTTTGAAGCCAGCCTGGTCCACATATCATAAGTTATAAGACAGCCAGGACTACATAGAAAGATCCTGTTTCCAAAATAAACAAACAAACAAATAACAAAAAGGATGAACTTTCTTTTTTAAAGACTTTTTAGTCTTATTGTATATATACATATATTTATGAATGTTTACTTAAATACATTTTTGTGTATCAAATATAAGCTTAGTCTGAGCAGAAGAGTATATCAGATCCCCTGAAACTAGAGTTACAAGGTTTTTTGTTTTGTTTTTCTATACATTACAGTTTGTAAATTGTCATGTGGGGTTTTAGAAACAAATCTAGGGCCTCTGCAAAAGAAATAAGTGTTTTAAACTACTAAGTCATCACACTAGCCTCAAACTTTCTTGTCAACAATTGTATTTAAAATAAATTCTAGGGGCTGGAGAGATGGCTCAGTGGTTAAGAGCACTGACTGTTCTTCCAGAGGACCTGAGTTTGACTCCCAGCATCTATGTGGCAGCTAACAACTATATGTAATCCCAAGATCTGACACCCTTATACAGTTATACATGTAGGCAAAAACACAAATTCAATTGAAATAGAAGCAATAAAGAGGGCACAAACCGAGAAATAGAAAACCTGAAAAAAAGACCTAGAACCACAGATTCAAGCATAACCAACAGAATCCAAGAGATGGAAGAGAGAATCTCTGGAGTGGAAGACTCAATAGGAGAAATAGATATATCAGTTAATGAAAACACTAAAGTCAAAAAAGTCATAACGCAAAATGTCCAGGAAATCTGGAATACCCTGAAAAGGCCAAACCTGAGAATTAATGGAATCAAAGAAGGAGAAGAACACCAGCTCAAAGGCACAGAAAATATATACAACAAAATCATAGAAAATAACTTCCCCAACCTAAAGAAGGAAATACCTATAAAGATACAGGAAGCCTATAGAACACCAAATAAACTAGTTCCACAAAAATTCTGCTTGCCATATAATATACATATATATAAAATAACCAAGCCACCAAACCTACAGAACAAATAAAAAATACTAAGAGCTGCAAAGGAAAAAGGCCAAATCACATATAAAGGCAGACCCATCAGAATAACACTGACTGTTCAATGGAAACAATGAAAGCAAGAAGGTCCTTGCCAGACATTATACAGACACTAAAAGTGCATGGATGACAACCTAGACTACTGTAACCAGCAAATCTATCAATCAACACAGATGGAGTAAACAAGATATTTTACCACAAAACCAGATTTAAATAATACCTATCCACAAATCCAGCTTTACAAAAAGCCCTAGAGGGAAAACTCCAACCTAAGAAAACCAGAAACATCCATATGACCACAAACAATTGATAAGCCCACAGAAGAGCCCCCCCACACACAAAAAGGAAATATAAGCTACCACCAAAAATAACAGGAAATAACAATCATTGGTCATTAATATCCCTTAATATCAATGGACTCAATTCACCTATGAAAAGATACACCCTAGCTCAATGGATACAAAAACAGAAACTATCCTTCTGCTACATACAAGAAACACACCTCAACTTCAAAGACAAACACAGGCTCAGAGTAAAGGATTGGTAAAAGACTTTCCAATTAAATGGCCCTAAGAAACAAGATCTAAACAGACCTATAACACCAAAAGAAATTGAAGCTATCATTAAAAGTCTCCCAAGTTAAAAAAGCCCAGGCCCAAATGGTTTTAGTACAGAATTCTTCCAGACATTCAAGGAAGAGCTAATACCAATACTTCTCAAACTGTTCCATACAGTAGAAACTGAAGAAATATTGCCAAACTTTTTTTCTTAGGCCACAATAATCCTAATACCCAAGCCACTCAAAGGCACAACAAAGAAAGAGAATTCCAGCCCAATTTCCCTCATGAACATTGATGCAAAAATTCTCAATAAAATTCTGGCAAGCCGAATCCAACAACGTATCAAAAAAAAAAAAATCATCCACCATGATCAAGTAGACTTCATCCAGGAGATGCAGGGATGGTTCAACATACAAAAAACTGTGAATGTCATCTATCATATAAACAAATTGAAAAAAAAAAACACATAATCATCTCTTTAGATGCAGAAAAAGCCTTTGACAAAAATTCAACACTCTTTCATGATAAAAACCCTGAAAAGGTCAGGAATACATGGAAAATACCTAAATAAAATAAAGGCAATTTATAAGAAGTCAAAGGCCAACATCAAACTAAATAGACAAAAACTCAAAGCAATCCCTCTAAAACTAGGAACAAGACAGGGCTGTCCTCTTTCTCCTTATCTATTCAATATAGTTCTGGAAATTTTAGCTAAAGCAATAAGAGAACAAAAGGAAATTAAGGGGATACAAATTGGAAAGGAAGAGGTCAAAATATCTCTATTTGCAGATGATATGATTTATACATAAGTGACCCACAAAATTCTACCAGGGAAACTTCTACAGCTCATAAACACCTTCAGCAATGTAGCAGGATACAAAATTAACTCAAAGAAATCAGTAGCTCTCCTATACACTAAACATCACCCTTTATAATAGCTGCAAACAGCACTAAATATCTTGGCAGAACTCTAACCAAAGAAGTAGTGGGCATCTTTGACAAAAACTTTAAATTACTGAAGAAAGAAACTAAAAAGGAAATCAGAAAATGGAAAGACCTCCCATGCTCCTGGATAGGTAGGATCAACATAGTAAAAAATGGCAATTTTACCAAAAGCAATCTACAGATTCAATGCACTGCCCATCAAAATCCCAACACATTTTTTTTTACAGACCTTGAATGAACAATTATCAACTTCATATGGAATAACAGGAAACCTGGGATCACATAAACAGTCCTGCTTAATTTCAGGAGGCATTACCATTCCTGACTTCAAGCTATACTATAGAGCTACAGTAACAAAAACAGCCTGGTATTGGCATAAAACAGACTTGTAAATCAATGGAATCGAATCGGAGACCCTGACATTTACCCACACACCTATGAACACCTGATTTTTGACGAAGAGGCCAAAAATATCCAATAGAAAAAAGATAGTTTCTTCAACAAATGGTGTTGGCATAACTGGATGGTAGCTTGTAGAAGAATGCAAATAGATCCAAGCCTATCATCCTGCACAAAACTTAAATCCAAGTGGATCAAAGACCTCAACATAAATTCAGCAACACTGAACTTGATAGAAAAGAAAGTGGGAAATACCCTCCAATGCATTGGCACAGGTGACCACTTCCTAAATATAACACCAGTAGCATAGACACCAAGAACAACAATCAATAAGTAGGACCTCCTGAAACTGAGAAGTTTCTGTAAGGCCAAGGACACAGTCAATAAGACAAAACGACAGCCTACAGAATGGGAAAAGATCTTCACTAACCCTACAACTGACAGAGGACTGATCTCTAAAATATATAGAGAACTCAAGAAACTAGAGCCCAAAACTCTAAATAATCCAGTTAAAAAAATGAAGTTCAGAGCTAAAAAGGGAATTTTCAGCAGAAGAATTACAAATGATTGAAAAGCACTTGAAAAATTATTCAATATCTTTAGCCATCAGAGAAATGCAAAAACAACTTTGAGATACCCCCTTACACCTGCCAGAATGGCTAAGATCAAAAACACAGAGGACAGCCTGTGCTAGAGAGGAACACTCCTCCATTGTTGGTGGGAGTGTAAACTGGTACAGCCACTATGGAATGCAGGTATGGAGGTTCCTCAGAAAACTGGGAATCAATCTCCCCAAGGACCCAGCAATACCACTATTAGGCATATACCCAAAGGATTTACATTCACACTCCAAAGGCTTTAGCTCAATTATGTTCATAGCAGCATTATTCATAATAGCAAGAACCTGGAAACAACCTAGATGTCCCTCAACTGAAAAATGGATTAACAAACTGTGGTACATCTACACAATGGAGTACTACTCAGCAGTGAAAAAAAAATATCCTAAAATTTGCAGGCAAATGGATGGATTTGGAGAATATCCTCCTGATCTGGGTACAAATCCAGAAAGATAAGCACGGGATGTACTCACTCGTTAGTGGACTTTAGACAAAAAGCAAATAAATAAATAAATAAATAAATAAATAAATAAATAAATAAATAAATAAATAAATAAATAAAACAAAAAATAACAACAATAAAAAGCAGAAAAAGCAAATAACATCCAAGCTGCAAAATGCAACCCCTGAACAGCTTGGGATCAGAAAGAACTTGAGAGAGACTTCCAGGGATTTCCCTAGGAAAAGAAAATTGAGAAGATCTCCTTAGCTAATAGGGAACATAAAGAGTTGCAACCAGGAAGAGGTGGGAACAAATCACGAGAGAAGGAGATGGTTGAGTGAGAGGAACAACAAAGAGGGAGAAAAAAACAGAGATGGAGATCTTGATAGAGGAAGTCAAGATGAGGCTGTAAAAAGACTGGGTGCTAGGGTAACCTATAAGAGCTCATAGGATGTCCCTGCCTAGGTCTCCAACCAATAGTGAAGGTGTTGCCAAGGCAGGATTTCCCCTATATTCAAATGAATAGCCATCCTAAGTGCAGTCACAGAACTTACATCCAACAATGAATAGAGGTAGAGGCAGACATACATGGATGAGCACTGGGCTGAGTCCCTGGTCCAGCTGAGAACAGAGAATAGTCTATATGAGCAAGGGGATAGGGATTATTAGGAAAATTCCCACAGTGATGGCTGGCTGGAGTTCTGGAGAGGTTATTGAATTAAGAACAGCCACTGAGGAACGAACCTTCAAGAAAAGGAAGTAGGCCCTCCAAGGATAGGCAGCTGTCCACTGACATGGGCAGTATGTGGAGCCTCGAGGGGAGGGAGCAGACTGTATTTCTATGCATGGACTGGCACTTCGGAGCCCATTCTCCCCCAAGAAACACCTAACTCAGACATGACATTACGATGACGAAATAGAACCTTCCTAGAGTGGATGCTGAGTTGATCCACCTTGGGACTTCTTGCCCTTTGGGGGAGGGGAATGGGGAGGAGGGAGGCTGTAGGCAGACAGGGAGGGATTGGGAGGGAAAAGGGAGGGAGTGCAAGGGGATATATTATTTTCTATAAATACATACATACATACATACATAATTTTTTAAAAAAAGAAGAAGCAGCACCCAGAGACAGAGCAGGTAGAAACCAAGAAGACGTTCAAGGGCCTTTATCTCCTTTGTAAGACAGAGAAGAAAAAGGTCTGTTATAGTGTCCTTAACCACCAATTAGGCACATCAGGATTTCCTCAAAATAAAGAAATCTTGCTTGATGGTTAATTTAAACTTTAGAATCCCACAGTCCTGTTTTTACACCTCTGTTCTTATCCTCATGACCCAAGACATGAATTTCTGTTTCCTCATCACCAATCAGATGTTCCCTCAACTTTCTTTTCCCTCAACTTTCTAACCACACGGATGGCAAATGCTGTCCACAGGAAATCAGCAGTAAATATTGACATCACTTTGCTCAGCCACCAACAAGAACTTCTCAAAGGAAACAGAGGTCTCTGAAAGCCTCACAACTCCAGGAATTCTATATGAAACCTGCAAGGTGCCAAAGTGGCTCAATACATAATTATAGGAGAACTGTAATGAACTGGGTTCATTTTTTAGGGGTGTGGAGAGGCTGAAGGGCAGACTTCCTGCAGACAGACAGTTCTGATGAGGGTACCTTTGGTCATAGGTCTTGGCTTACAGCTTTCCTCAATTATAAGTAACCAAATAACTTCCAGGCAGCAGCACTGTTGTAGAAAAATAATTTGACTCACCCAAGCTCTCTCCCTTGAGATTTTCCCCTTGACTGAATACATAGTTTTAAGCACCTCAACACTGAATCCAGATGGTTCTCTCAGCAGTTATGAGAACATTCTGTGGAATGTCTCTGGGGTGGCTTTCTATCTCTACTCTCCACAGTCACCCCAACACACAAGCCAAGATCACAAGAAGGTGGTGTCAGGACCCTTCCTTGACACATAGAGTTCTGTGATGAACATTGTCATGCCTCTGGACCTGGGGACCATGGGTGTAAGAAGGGGCCCAGGAGCCACAGCCTCAGACTAAGCAGAGGGCTGTTGGAGGGCCTTACTCTCAATGCTGGTTCTGGAGAAACAAGGTACACTATTCTTGATTGGGCTGAGTGGAGATGACTCCTTGGAGCTTCACACAGCTGGGGCTGGGACTGTGAGGAACCGTTCAGAACTGGCTATATGAGGCATCCATAAGCTGGGACAAAGGTCCACTCATTCTGGGGTCTGCAGGGGTGTTTGCTGAAAGGATGGATCCTACCCGAGTAATGCAGAGGCAGTTGGCAGGTTCAGAATCAATGGGGCAGCATTTCTGGAAAGGAATGAGTCACAGAAACACTTCCTTTCTAACAACAGAGGTGTCACTGTTTGAGAGTGCTAATGACAACAGAGCATGCTGTCACTCTTAAGGCTGTTCCCTCAGCAAGTTGAATGAATGCACTCCTTCTATGGCTACAGGCCTTGCTAAACTCAGGGCTCTGAAGAGAATTGAGGGTTTATAATAACTGTCTCCAATGGTGTCTTCTATTAGATGCATGTTCAACATGCAAAAGGCATTTAAAGTATTTGCCGCTTTAACAGGCATTGCTGCAGGGGGTTAGATGGTCAGTTGATGGTGTCTATAACAGCACATTTCCTTCTAATGCTTGAGTCCCTGCAGTCAAAGTGGCCCTCTTTCTCCAGTGACACCGGGAAGATTTGCAGTTCCTTAGGCAAACACTGCTTCTCTGGCACCTGGCCAGTATGTTGCTACTCACTAGGACATCTATTTTCAGTCTCAGCTCTGTTAAAGGTAATCACAGATTCTCACAAGTAATTAACATGGAACACTTTATCTGTCCAAGCAGGAGTGTGTGTGTGTGTACATGTTAAGTTAAAACAAAATAAAACCAACAGCAAACCACTGTGTTTTACATAAAATAGCATTTTATGTAAAATAGCATTTAACAAGGTATTTAATATATATCAACCATTAGCAATTTTCATTCAAAGCATTCTCAGAGATAGCCAGTAAGGAAACAAGGGTACATATATGTGCAGAATCTGGTATGTGAAATCATTCGTAAGAATCACCCTCTAATTTCTGCCTAGATGATTTGTTTTGGGTTTTGATCTAGTAGGTTTGAGGGACGGAAGAACATTCCAAAATTAGAATCTTTTTTAGAGATTTTTCTAATCTCGTATGATTTGGCTTCTTTTCAAACTGAAAGCTGTCACAGACATCTAAAGCTCATGTGTTTTTCTTTTTAAAGTTTCTTTTGAAGGTCAGCATGCAAACTAATACATTTTCACTGCTGCCTCTTTATATGTACATGTCATCATTTCTTCTCATTCCTCATGCCCCTACTCCCCCCCCTCATACATTGAGATACTCTCCTGTACAGTTGGATCCCTTTGGCTTTCTTAATACAAGTATTCCATTGCCCTCTTCTATTGCCATGTCTCTGAAGATTTCTTACACATTTTTCATATTCCAGCTTCTAGTTTTGTGGCTTTCACACACATACACATATATAGTCTTAAATCTAGGTTCCACATTTGAGAGAAAAACAGTTTGTCTTTCTGAGTCTGGCTTATTTTGCTTAAGATAATAATTTCTAGTTCCATCCATTTTCCTGCAAATGCCATAACTTCATTTTTCTTTATGCCTGAATAAAATTCCGTTGCATGTATACCTTACATTTTCTTCATTCATCCATCTGTTAATAAACATCTGGTGATCATTTTATTTGTCTTGGGGAAGCCTTTTAATTTCATATAATTCCATTTATCAGTTCTCAGGTTTCTTCCCTTTGCTACTGAATTCCTGATCAGAAGTACACCTTTGTCGATGCCTATATCTTAAAGTATTCTATGTATGTTTCAAGTTTCAGGTCTTACACTAATGTCTTTGATTCTCTGTGGATTAATTTTTATACCAAGACAGTTTTATGCTTTTACACATGAAAATCAAGTTTTCTCAGTACCACTTATTAAAGTGTTTGTCTTTTCTCTGGTGTTTGTTTTTGACAAGCTTTGTCAAATACTAGGCGGCTATACTTGTGGGATTTCTGGGCCCTCTATTCTATATAGCTTGTCTATCCAACTGCTTTTGTACAAGCACCATGCCGTTTTTACTATTATGGCTCTGTTATATAATTTGAGATAGGATATTGTGATATATCTAGCATTGCACCTTCTATAAAGGATCGCCTTGGCAATTTGGGGACATTTGCCTTTCCACATGAATTTTATGATTATTGTTTTAGTCTCCCAAAGAATGACATTGGGATTTTGATGGCATTGCTTTTGGCATCAAACATAGTCATCTTCGCAATATTAATTATTCTAATCTATGTGCATGAGGGGCTTTTCCATCTTCAATGTAAAGATCTTTCCCCTCCTTAGTTAAGTTTATTGATAGATTTTTTAAAGGTATTGTGAATGGAATTTCCCACTGAGTTCTTCCTCAGCAAGTTCACTATTGGCGCTGTGATGGTCTGAATAGGAATAGCCCCTATAGACTCTTGTGTCTGAATACTTGGTCCATGGGGAGCAGCACTATTAGGAGATGTGGCCTTGTTGGAGTAGGTGTGGCTTTCCTGGAGGAAGTGTGTCACTAAGGGGTGGGCTTTTAGGTCTCATAAACTCAAGCCAGTTTACTTCTTGCTGCCTGTGGATCCAGATGTAGAACTCTTAGATACTTCTCCAGCATCATGTCAGCCTGCATGCCACCATGTTTTCTGCCATGATGATAATAGACTGAACTTCTGAATTGTAAGCCATATATAATTAACTGTTTTCCTTTATAAGAGCTGTGATCATGGTGTCTCCTCACAGCAATAGAAACCCTAAATATAATATATATATATATAAATATAATATGTATAGAAGTATAATATATATAAATATAATATGTATAGAAGTATAATATATATAAATATAATATATAAAGACAGAAATATAGAGAAGCTACCGGGTTTTTGTTGTTGTTCTTTGTTTAAACTTGATTTTGTATTAGTCACAGTGCTTATTAGCTCTAACCACATTCTGGGAGTCTTTAGGGTGTTTTAAATGCAGGATCTCATCATCTATAAGTATAATAATTTGTCTTCTTCATTTTCCATTTGTACCCCTTTATCCTTCCTTATACTTCTTTATACTTCTTATCAAATTACTCCAGATAAGACTTTGATTGCTAAACTGAGAGTAGCATCTCTGTCTCCTTTCAGAATTAAAGCAAATGCTCTCACTTTTTCCTCATTTACTCTAAAGCTGGCTACTAGTTTGTTGTAATAGCCTTTATTGTGTTGGTGGATTTCCTTTTACTCCTCTTTTCTTCAAGGCCTTTATCATGAGGGGATGCTAAGGTTTTTCAAAGGGTTTTTGGCATCAATTGAAATGGCTGTGTAATTTCTGTCCTTATTTCTTTCTGTGGATGCATTGCTTTACACATTAGACAATCTCTAATCCCTGGGAATGAAACCAACTTGGTCATGGTGCATGATCTCACTGTGTTCTTAAATTTGATTTGCAAGACTTTCCCTCAGATTTATATGTATCAGGAAAGTTGGTTTCTAGTTTTCTCTCTTGTGTTTTCTAGTTTTGGTATAAGGGAGCTGGCTTTGTAGAGAGGGTATGACCGTGCTTTTCCCTTTCTATTTCATGGCAGTAGTTTGAGGACTAAAGCCCAATATTCTTGTTTCATCTCTTCAGTGTGTGAGGCTTAGACCAAGAAAGGCTCTTGGGTACCACTTAAGCAGATGGTGAGGATCGATGAGGAGAGATACGAGATAGATAGGAACTCAGGAAGGGACAGCATAGCGGAACTTCAGTAACACACAAGAGCATGTGATTATGTACTTAGCCATCTATAAAGTCAATGAGACAAATGGAACCAACAAGCTAGCAACCTCAAAACTTCCAGGAAATGTCACAAAACCCACTGTAATAACCATTAGTTTGTTAACATCATCTGTGGCAAGCTGTGGGCTGAATACACTATTGCAAATAAAATGCACTCCTAAATCAGAAATTTTGTTTTCTTCAGTTTCTAGAAATACATATACAGAGGGGTTTCTGTTCTTCATCAAAACTCAAATTAAAAAAAAAAAAACATATAAATTCCTAATGACATGTGAGAAATAATGTCTTTTGTTTTCCTTACATTGAATTATTTATTGTATGCCACAGAAACTAGTGATGTTGAAGATATAGAACCAAGCTATTACTATCACTTTAAAGAAAGATCAAATCTTTCTTTAAAGGGAAGGTGCTCTGACTGCTGGATGGATGTAGACAGTGGAAGGTTTGGATGCCATACCAGAGAGACGACCTCTCCGCCACGGGCTATTTCAAGGCCCCAAATGAGATAATCTGATCTTCTTCTAAGCAAGGTCATTTGGATAGCAGTCTCAACTCTTCCCATAGCAGAGACTTCAATGGTGGCCTCCAAATGGACAGACCCATGTCTAAGTCTCTGGACTCTATGAATAGCATCTTCTCTAGAATGATTCCTCTATAGTGTGATCCCAGTTAGCAAAGGATGCAGGGAAGAGTGAGAGGCAGACAGGCTCTGCCAGAAAAGGCATATCCAGAAGAAGATCAAGCATACAGCCCTGTGCCCTGCCTTCACCAGGACAAGCCTTCACCAGGTCCCTCCACCCTGTGGGTAAGCATTCAGTTCTCCTGGGCTTGTTCTACTCAGCATCATTCATATGCATTCTCTCTCTTCGTATTCCCTCCCTCCCTCCCTCTCTCTCTCTTCCTCTCATTCTCTCTCTTTCATTTTCCTTTCCCCTCTCCTTCTCCCCGACTTCCTCTTCCCCTTTCTTATCCCCACCTTAAGATTGCTTTGGAATTAAAGCAGACTCAAAAACCAAAACAAAGCAAAACAGGAAAAGGTCCTCTGGCTGTTAACACCAAATACCAATTTCTCCCAACCCTTTCATGCCCCAGTGCCTTCAAAGAGAGTCTCATGGGGTTACCTGCCCTCCTCCACTCACAGCATGACTCCTGAGCATCCTCCTCAACACTTTTGACTTCTTAACTCTGCTGCTTTCAGGTCAGCATCCCCGCTCTGTGCACCTCTCAGCTCTGGGTTTTTGCATCTCCCTGTTCAAATGTGTTCATTTGTCCCTAAAGCTTTAACTTTCCTGAGACTGACATGATCACCTCAATATGTCCACATCAAACCCTTTTCTGGAACTCGTGATCCTGTTAGAGACGCTCACTCTCGCTCTGACCAAATCCCACCAGGCCCTAATGGGTTAACCTCATGGCCTCATTTCCTTCCATTTCCACTGCCTGGATGCGGCCCCTTCTCTTCTTGCTTGACAGGAACCTGGCCCACTCTGTTGCCCTTTCTCACCTCCACCTCAACCTTCTAACCCACCATCAACCTTTCCCTGCTATGAATCCAAGGAGTCAGGACGCCCCAGGTAACTGTGCAACCTGTTCCCTCGTTGCCTTAAAACTCACTATGTAGACCAGGCTGGCCTCAAACTCACAGAGATCTCCCTAAGTGCTGAGATTAAAGTTGTGCACCACCACGCCAGGCAGCTACACTCTGAAATGCTGCTGTACTGATGCCAGTGAGATCAAGAGCTGGCTCTGGAATCATGTGGGTCATGGCTGGCTCCAAAATGAAACAAGGAAATGCAAAGGCCAGGTCCAAATGAATACTATCAGGCATACCCAGAGCCACTCCAGGGCAGAACATGGACTGAATAAGGGTGTTACTCAGAACTTGGAATAATTGGCTCAGTTTGTACAATAGAGTGATGATTGCTTCCTTAGAGCTCATAGGGACGCTTTACAGTGAACAAGTATGAAAGCTCCCTGGTGCAGGCAGTATCTGTGTGGACTTTCCTGAAAGCCCCCAAGCTGAGCATTGAAGATCTCTCCACACAAAGCCTGGAGAGGAGTTGATACTGCCTATGGTGAGTGGGATGGGGAATTCACATATTTTCCCAGTACTAAAAGCTGCCCTATCCTTAGTGGCCAAATTCTCACACACAGGAATTCTGCTTGGACATAATTCCCACTAAGACCACAAAATTTCTTCCCACACTTTCTGCTTGTTAAGCAAGTTGAGGATTAATCCATAGGGTAAAAAACAGTCATTAACTTTTTCTATTCCCTCTTTTTAAAGTGAATAATGCTATAGAGATTGGCCTTGGCTCTGACAGAGCATGCCATTAAATGCCATTGAAACCATTACTATGGACTTCAAATAATAAACTGGACATTAAGCAGAATAGAGCTCAATTTCAAAACAAAATATAAATTTTCTCCTATTTAAATTCGGATTTTCTTAGATGTAGCGTTTACTTAATGTCTGTTGTTAAGCCATTCACAAATTGCGTGTTTCCACAGTCTTTTAAAAACTCCAGTCACACATGTTCACATTTTTTAAGATGAGGGAAGTGAGGATCCCAGAGAATAAGCAATGCATGTAGACAGTAGCATCAGGTGGAATTGGGGACTCAAGTCCAGGGCTCTTGACTGTAGGCACAATGCTTATTCTGCTGTACTATGGGAACAGGGAA
Organism: Sigmodon hispidus; assembly: GCA_004025045.1. Lineage (NCBI taxonomy): Eukaryota > Metazoa > Chordata > Mammalia > Rodentia > Cricetidae > Sigmodon > Sigmodon hispidus. The sequence goes on along the minus strand of PVIH01001093.1, from coordinate 40,189 downwards.
CCCAATTAAAACGATTCTCTCAGGTGAAAATATTATTTTCAGGATCTTGTAGGGTTTCACAAAATTTATCAACGACAGTCACCTACTTAATACCAACTTTGCAAATAGGAATTGGTCAAACAAAGACTCTCCTTGACCATTAAAAATCAAAACATTACACTAATGAAAGTGATCTTTAATTGTATTTTCCCTCACCAGCTCTATCTCAGAAAGCCTGAGGCTTTAAATAGGAGCTCGGAGTTCTTTCTCTCCTCACCCTCCCAGAGGTTTTTCTTTTTTTCAATAATCTCATGTAGCTCAGTGTTGCCTCAAATTCACTATGTAGATGAGGCTGGCCTTGAACTCCTGATCTCCCTGTTTCTACACCCTGATTCCTGGGATTACAGGCTTGTGCCACCTTTGCCTGGAAAAAAGAAAACTTGGCCTCCAGTTTCACTAGTCAAATGGTTTACATAGTAATCGCTGCCCACATCTTTCAGGGGCCAAATATTTCAAAGACTGCTTGAAAGATTTCACAAAGGAACTAAGTGCATTTAACACCACCACCACCCCCATCCCCCTGCCCTTTTAAGGTCTACATGCCCCAAAACTCCCTAAAGAAGACTTCTTGAGAGCTCTGGTAATTTTGCTGGATCAATTAAGGCAGCTGTAGAAAAATTTGACTATCACAACCTAGAAAGCGCTAATAGATACTGGGGACAAGTGGCTGGGATTTCATTGGTTATTAAGTAGGAAAGCCAGTGTAGACTAAGCAGGCAGGTTCATTCAGACCAAAGGGTCTCTGAGTGGCAAAGAGGAAGACCCAGCAAATGCCTGCTTGGGTACCCTGATGGTATGCTAAGCTGGAGGCTTTCCATACCAGATGGCAACATGCCTGAGTCTACCCTACACTTCTCAGGAAGAGCAAGTGATTGGTAAGACCTCAGCTGGGCACTTGCAATTTTAAATGGTGGATTTATGGCTAAAACAAAATACCAGAACTAAGGTCCCATGTGGCTCACTCACACTCAAACTGGTCCACCTGAGACTACAGGCCATGCCTGCAAAATCAGAGGGAAACCTTTTTTGGCCAGAGGATGTTGCTTATGCTATTGATTTAAAGGCCAGTGAGTAACTGCTGGGCTTCCTTTCCACAGGGGCCTCTGGTGAGTTGGTACGTGAACTGTGGGACACCAACACTCATGCCAGCTGCTGGGTAGAAAACACTTGGTGACCAAGTGGAATCTCTGAAGTGCCCAGGGCTGCAGACACACAGAACTGAGGAGACATGACATAGCTTTAGTCACCTTCAAGGCTTTCAAAACAGATTTAAAAATAAATTCTGTACTCATCATTGGGAAAACAAGCAAGCCATGTCTTCAAATCCATTCACTCTGTTGGTAGGGCCTGTTATTTAAATGTGGTGACACTAGATGCCCCCTCCCCCATGCCCTAAGCCACTTGGCACTGTGGAAAGTGAACACCAGCGGTTATCCTTCCCCCTTTCCTCCCACAAAGGCCTCTGTTAAGGCAATTCCAGGATGTTATTTATTTACTAGAAGCCCGACTTTCCTTTGCATAAGGTTCTGGAGAAACCCATATAACCTCAAGGGTTCCATTAACTTTCTTTGGCATTTTATTTTTTGGTGGGGAAGACCTTGAAAGAGAGCAGGCAACACCAGACTCAAGAGCAACGTGCAATACCCAGGCAGAAGAACCGGCTGCCCCATCCATTTTCCAGCAGAAGTAAATGCAATTTTCAGACAGAGGGTGGAGGCTGCCTAGGAATCTGCTTTCCTTCCTGGTGCACCTGCTGGGCGACCCCGCCTGGGATATAAAGCCCCACAGGGCTCCCATTCTAAAGTACATTATTAAGCTCTCATTAGCCGATCTGGCCAGAAAATGGGATTTTAAACATGAGTAACTCAAACCTCTGAGCAATGGCTAAGACAGGCAGCTAGTCCTGGCTCAACCATATGTCAGGCATGGGTCACTTAAATACATGTGAGTGTGGAAACAATTAAAAGCGGCTTATATTGTGTTTAGCAGAAAAACGTGGCGAGCAGGTAGCCCGGGAAGAAGGGGGCTGAATTCTCTTAGCGCTAGTTGCCTGTGGCCTCCCTGGAGCCACAACTGCGAGGTGGGAATTCAGGCATATCTGACTGAAGAAGAATCCTGTAAGAAGGCACCTACCCCCCTGCCGGGGGATCGGGGTCTGCACCATCACCCAGGCCCAGATGTCTCTTTAAATCCGACAGACAACTGTAATGTCTACAGTCTCGTTGGTCGGGCACCAAGGTGGTGGTCGTGGTGGTGGGTGTGAGAACAGTTAAGAATGAAGATAAAATTAAACCCTGCTGGTTTTCAAATGACCCCTGTTCACCTTCCAAGCCCCTTTGATCATTTTGGAGAAAGCCCGCACAGCAGCTTGCGGAGCACTGGAATGGGATTCCCTACGAGCATTGTTTCCCCCAGTGAAAGCATAGAGCTCAGGTTGACCCCAGGCTTGGGGGCCCAGGCCCGAAGGGCGCAGATAGCGTATGCCGCCCGAGCCCACCCGGCCCCGCAAGCGGCCTGTCCCCGGGCGCGCGCCTCGCCCCCCGCGCGGCTCACCTAGTACCACGGCGGCCAACGTGGAGAGCAGCAGCCAGTGATTCCGCAGGAAGCGGCGCCAGTCGAATCCAGAGCTCGTGGGCTTTCCCATGGTGGGCACTGGCGTTAGCAGGGGCTCGGGGAGCGTGGCGAATGCGGGATGCTGGATGCTAGGCGTCGCGGGGACCCAGCGCACCGGCTGCTGTCAGCGCTGCCACCTTCGCTTGGGGACCGAGCACGGTGGTTTTGCGTGGCGGGCGCGCCCCGGCTCCTCCCGCCGCCGCTCGCTGCAACGCCGCAGCCAACCAGAGAGATAGGGCGGAGCGTCCTATCCGGGCCGCACGCGTGGGGCGATCGGGTCCCCCTCTGTTCGGCGTGGAAGTTTTCCACTCGTGGAGCTTCTGACCCAATGCGATTCCACACCGGCCTCTTTAGGAACACACAGCCCTGGCTAGGAGCGTGGGGATTCGATATGTGGACACTGTTCTGCTTTGGGCCCCAGGCCCGGGAGTCACAAGAAGGGACACTGTGACTTTAGAGGAGATATGGGAAATTTTCCCACCAGCTCTTTGGTATTCCCCGCGGGATTATTTAATTTTCTGACTTGAGGCTCAGGATCCACCAGGACCCAGGCTTGGTCATACATCCTGCGAGAGGCAGAGGTCAACCAAACAATTGCACTTCTGGGTGCCTTGCACAATCTAACAATTGCACTTATAGGACTTGTTCGCTGTCCACCACTTAGTAATTAGGACTGGGAACCAGGCTTGGCTGGTGTGGGAAGGTGGGCGGGCCCATCCCATCCCCAAGGCCAAAACCTTACAGGATGCAGTTGGAGAAGCTGGGTTAGTGAGGCTACACACGCGGTGTTAACCGAATTTCTCTTCCTGTTTTCACCCTCACTTAAGCAGACTCTTTATTTGCCCTTAGCATATCACCGCCTCATTGAGCCCTGTACCTTTTTGGCATGTGGAGTTTACTCTCCATTTGGGCGTCTGGGTAATCTCCTTGTCCAGATTACTTGATGGCAAGGAGACGCCCACAACTAGAGCCTCATTTCTTTGGTTAAAACTGTTTTTTTAAGACTTCTTAAGAGCTGGAGAGTTGCGGGAGGGGGGGGGCCTAGAGAGATTGCTCAGTGGTTAAGAGCAGTGGCTGCTCTTCCAGAGGTCCTGAGTTCAATTCCCAGAACCCTCATGGTGGCTCACAGCCATCTGTAGTAAGAACTGGAGAGTTGGCTCAGAGGTTAAGAGCACCGGTTGCTCTTCCAGAAGTCCCAACAACCACATGGTGGTTCATAACCATTGGTGATAAGATTTGGTATCCTCTGCTCCCTAACACATGAACTGGCTTCTTAGAGCCCATTCCCTATAGAGGGATACCTTATTCAGCCTTGATACTGAGGGGAGGGGCTTGGTCCTGTCTCAACTGGATATACCAGTCTGCATTGACTACTCTGTGAGTCAATGTACCCTCTCTGAGGAGTGAAAGGTGCGGGGGCTGGGGAATGACTGGGAAGAGGGGAGGGGGAACGTTGGTTGGTATGTAAAAAAAAAAAAAATTTAAAAAAAATCCCTTCAAAATACAGTGGATTATGCTTTATTAGCCATGTACATTATAGTATGAAAGATCACCTCCTTTTCAGGGGTTAAACTCTCAAAAAGAAAAAAGTCAGGAGAGGGCCGCTCAAGATTAATTGGGTGCCTGGGCTAGAGCTGGATTGTTTGAAGAAGGCAAATAATCAACAACAACAACAATTATTCTACAGTTAAAAGAAGGAGAGAGAGAGAGAGAGAGAGAGAGAGAGAGAGAGAGAGAGAGAGAGAGAGAGACTCAAATGTTCAATGTAAAAAAAAGTTAAGTCTATTATAGAACTTCATGCAGCCATATGCAATCTACAGAAATTAATGGAGTCACTTAGTACTGTGGGATAAGAAAAAAAAAGTTAAAACCTGATCACATGTATATAAAAATACATCTATAAAGTAGATCCATGGCTTAGAAAAGACTCGGTGAAATATACTGGGATTCCTCAGTGGTGCACCACATCTTCATGCTTTTCCTTCCCAGAATTCTGTGTGTCCACCATAGTCCAGTATACTTTACTGTATTTATAAAACTAACATGCCTTGGAGATGGGAAGCAGGAGAGGGATCTAAGATAGACCTGTCTAGCCCATAGCCTTTGCAGTCTGTGTTGGGGAACTTCCTTTAACGCCTGCATTGCTTACTAGTGAGGTGGCCTTGAACATGTTGCATAATGCTGATGTTTCAGCTCATCTGTGACATGGGTGCTCAGATTACTCCTGATGTTTTGTGGAGGTTGTGACAATCAAACAAGATGTTTGCCTCACCTTTATCTTGTGGGTGCTCAAACCTTGGCACAATGAGTTAAGAACTATGCACAAGTTCTCTGTGTTGAGAGGAGGAGGCAGATCAGGAACAGGGATTGAAGTGAGAACCTGCCTTCATACCTAGTACCTAGTCATTAAACTAATTCCTCCAGTGGGGGGGGCGGAGCACACAGAGCCTCGTTGGGGAAGTTGCTCTTGGATAACTGTTTGGCTTGACTCAAGGTTCTTAGGAATATATCCTGTCCACTTGCAGAAGACACTTGTGTATCTGAATGAGCTGCACTCAAGCCAACAGCAAATCTATTTTATGGAAGCAGGAAGTGAACTTCAGAATCTACTGTACCCATGACTGGTGTGTCATATCTTGGAATTTCTCAGCCTGAACCAAGAAATGGTGGAGGCAAGCACTACTCTAGAGAGAGATGTTAGAGGTCTCTAATGTGTGCTCTCTGTTATCTATTTGTCTGTCTGTCTGTCTAGCTATTTGTCTACCATCTATATATCTGTCTATCATCTATCTATCTATCTATCTATCTATCTATCTATCTATCTATGATTTACCCTACCACCACATCTTATCTTGTAGTCATGAACACAAATGATGTTAGATAGGAGAGTGGTGGGCCATTTCCCTCCTATGCACCACATCTGTGTCTGGAAGAGACTTTCCTGTTGCAGGAATTCTGGTTGTATTAAAGAAAACTCAGAGCCAGATATTGGGAAAAGGCTGGAATATCAAAGAGAGAAAACAGACCATAGTCAAATCTCATCCAGCTATCTTCCAGCTTCCTCACCTTCATTCCAAGTCACTTCTACAGACTGAGTCTGTTTTCCTACACCTGCCTTAAATACCTTCTTTACCCAGTTGTTTCACAGCCAGGTTTAGATTAAAGATGTGAGCTACTCAATTTTATACCTAGTTTAAAACCTTCCTATTTAGACAAAACGGGGAGATGTATCGAGAAATCATAGATTATACAAGTGTGGGGGTTACAGCAGAGCGCAGGGCTGGGAGGGGCATTGTCTCTGAGATGGCACCTACAGAGACAAAAGCGGAGCGCTGAGGGAGAGGCGGGATTTCTGGTCCCTGGCGGCGAGGCTATGGGTCGGTACGGCAGCTTGGCGCGTTGCTAAAACCTCCTTTTGTAAGTGATTCTAACAAAATAAACCTTATTTAAAACATACCTCTTGGTGGCAGGTTTTTACCGTGATAGTAGTCAGCCTTGAACTCTGTCTCTGGAGTTATGGGATTAAAGGTATAGATAGGTAGGTAACCATCCCAGTCTCCCCTCAACACACACACTCTCTGACTATCCTGAACTGACTGTGGGTGGATCCATTCTCTGATATTCCAGACCGTTTTTTATTAAGTACATAACATATCATCACACTTTTCTGTGGTTAGGAACCTGAAACGGAGGAGAAAGAACCGTTAAGACTTGTTTTTCTGCAATAAATGTCAACACCTCCCTTTTATTCTTAAATCTATTCTTGATCCAGAGAAATCTTTATCTAATGTTATGACACCTCCTCCTTCTTCTAAGAAACTGGTGTTCCTTATTGTTATTGTTTTTGATTTTTTCTTTTAAATATTGTCTCATGGAATAACTAGTTAGCGATTAAAGCAAAGAGACGTTGACTTTGTCACACAAGGTTAAGCAGCAGGTGACAGCCTGGCCTTTGATATCAAAGGGGATAGAAATGAAAAAGACACTCAGAAACCAGAGGCTACTCTCACTGACCAGACTCTTTGGAAGTGGATTGATGGCTGCAATTATCCCATCCCAAGGCAAATATGGTCACATGGTGTCACATAGCAGTGATGGAGGAGGCTACAAGCACACAAGTGACCTTCAGCTTCTCAGGTAGTCTCTCTTGCCTTTAGGACCCGAGGACATGGTCAATGTATCAGATGGCCTTTGGTATGGGCTCTTCATCTTCTTATCTAGATCTGAACCCAAGTTATCTTGGGATTGCAAACCGAAGACATTACATGTCTCAGTAATTTTATAAACAGTATTTTGCCAAGTTAATTTGGCTGAAAGGAATTTATTTTTGCTCGATGCTCTTGCAATCTGAGCTTCAGCAGAACTCTGCCACATTGGCTTTTTTGATTACTGGAAAATACTGAAGAACAATTTCATTTAGATGAAATGCAAACTTTTAAATTTGCTTAGTATAAGTTGTGTTTCTTTGAGCAACTTACTTAACTTTCTTTATTTTCTGTTTTCTTCTCTTAAGATACCACATGAGACAATCTATCTATCATCTATCTATCTATCATCTACTAATTATCCATCTATCACCTATTATCTATCTATCATTTATATATCTATCATCTATCCGTCATCATCTATCACCTATTTGTTATCTAGCTATCATCTACTTCACCTATTTATCATATATTTATCTATCATTGATTATATATCATCTCATCTATCAATCTATCCATCTATCTACCTATCTACCCATCATCATCTGTCTATTATCTATTCAGTTAGATAAATATTATAATCATTATTATCTATTATCCATCTAGCTAACTACCATAATCTATCCTCTATATATTGATATGTCTGTCTATCTGCGACAAAAAGTTTCAATTTTATTAGAACTCAAAGAAACTCAAACTTAAGCTCCTACTTGTTTACCCAGTAGACAAAAGTCTTAGCATAAAATACATAGTTAGGTCTTGTATAATTTTAATATTTGACATTTTATATTTAGAAAAGCCTAGAGAAATGAGCAGCTTTGTGCCCTGCATTTTTTTTTGTATCTAGAAAATACTATGATTTTCTTTCTTGAGGATGATTATGCAATTTGTAGCTTATTTTTATCAGAACTTAACCAGTTTTGAGTTTCTGTTGCTGAGGACTGTTGCAGGAAGCTTTTCTGAACAGGGCTTATAACAACACTAACCTGTGAGCACAAACGTGGTTATTTTAGTTGTTGACCGACTTATCTTGTCTGTGTCACAAAACAGCAGCAGAGCCTGTTGTAGGGCCTATGGCCTCCCAGCTGTGGCTTTTGCCTGCGTTTACAGTGCCAGGGATCTAAATTTCTTCCTATAGCAGACATCAAATCAGAGACGGTTGTGAACAACATTGGCGAGTCTCATCAGATAAGTAGAAGGGAAAACTGAGAAGTAAAGGGGATTAGTGCTAGAGCTCGGAGTGGGGGGGGGAACAGGAAAGGGTTACGGGGCTATGAATACAATAGAAATAAATGCATTGGAACATATGTAAAATGTCACAATGGAACCCATTATTATCTGTAATTCATATGTGTTAAGAAAAACTTTCTTTTTGTTGTTTTGTTTTGTTTTTCAAAATAGGGTGTCTCTGTGTAACAGTCCTGCCTGTCCTGGAACTCACTATGCAGACCAGGCTGCCCTTGAACTGAGAATGATCCACCTGTGTCTGCCTTCCCAAGTGCTGGGTTTAAAAGCAAGTGCCTCCACTGCCCGTCAAGCAAAAAAAAAAAATATATATATATATATATATATATATATATATTAAAAAACCTGCTTATATTCTTCACCTGAACCAAAATCTGAGAGATTTCTTCTTAAACAAACAAACAAAACAAATCTGAAGATGTGAGCAAAGGCTGCTTAACCCAGGTCTGTGGAATCAGCTTAAGTAGGAGAAGACTGGCTCAGATTCAGTGTAGAGAGGTCTGCTGATAGCAGAGTGTTAAACAGAAAATGAAAAATGACATGCATGCTGTCATGTCCCACCGTGATGATAATGAACTGAACCTCCCAACTGTAAGCCAGCCACCCCAATTAAATATTTTCCCTAATGAAAGTTGGCGGAGTCATAGTGTCACAGCAATAGAAACCCTAAGACACTTAGGTATCCTATTCTTGACCCATGTATACTGGCCTGGGGGTCACCATGAATGACAAGATGACTCAGAATCCAGGGGACCTGTGTGCACTGTCTCCATGTAGACACCTTCAGCTTTGTTCTCAGCACTGGCAGGTGTAAGGCCCTGAGTCCTAACCAGGAGACAATACAAAATACATCTTCATAGCCATAGGTGTGATAATGCCATGCTACAGGCCAAGTCTGCCAGAACCACAGAGAATGACCAAATGGGTATCATCCAATAATGTATAATAAATTTATCCATTACTTTTGTTATTTGATATTTTTTGTCCTACTTAACTTTCGAGGCAAGCTCTTACATAGCATAAGCTGGATAGATCAGTGTGTTCTAGACACACTCTCAAGCTGCCCCAGATTTAGCCAATTGGATTCCTTCTCACTTTACCTTCTGAGTTTTCGACAAGCATTTGGCTGCAACTTGGTGAACAAGGTTCATTGTGACAATGCTGTCCTTATTTCCTGACTTTTTCAGAAGAGGCCTCCTGCCTCTCCATCCCCTGGGCTGGAACCACGGATGGACATTGTCACGCCTGACTTTTTTATGTGGCTATTGGGGACTTAAATTCAGACCTTCATGCTTGTGAAAAAAGCACTTTACCTACTGAGACAGCTCCCCTTCCCCAAAGCTTTTTGTTTTAAGTCATATGATTCCTAGTAACAAGCCCATTAGCTGAACCTTGATTTCCTGGTGGTTCCTGATGCACAGTCAAGGTGCGTGCTTAGGAGCCATTTCACATTAGTCTTCAATGTAACTATGGCCTCAGTTCAACATGTATTTAAAATTATAGCTTCCTATGTTTTTACATCTTAGAAATTCATTTCTAAAAAGTTCAATAAACACTTTAAAAAGATATTTCTTTGTTTATATTTATTCTAGTGGCATGTGCATGCCACAGTGTACCTGTGGGAGTCAGAGAGCGCTGGCATCCTTCCTTGCGCCATGTAGGATCTGGGATTGAGCTCAGGTCGCCAGGCCTGATGACTCAGCCTCTGGCTGCTAAGCAATCTTGCAGGCCCTCAATCAGTTTAAAATTATACAAAAAGGAATACTAATAAAAACAACAATGACAACCCCCCACCCCCTGCACAGCCCAGTGAAAACTCTGGAAGAACACATCAGAGAGTTTTTCCTTCTTCTCCCTCCATCTTGTCTTCTTAGTCATCCTCTCCTGCGTCAGGCAGCGATTAGTTCAGTTTGTGTAAGCCTTTGGTTGGTCCCGCGTCTCTGTCTTAGAAAATACAAACAGACACTTCCATTCACACCTCGCTCTGTTGGGCCCACACAGGTGGCAGTTCAGGAGCCCCGCCCTGTGCCTTTCTTCCTTGAACAATACAGCTTAGTGCTCACTCTCAGGGAAGAATTCTTCCTCATTCCTTTTTCTGCTTAACCTTGCTCTGTGAAGACTTTGTTCTACAGGCCTCTTCCTCATTCCTTCCCAGGCCTGCAGAATCCAACAGTGTGTGGCTGTCCCCGAGGGTTAGTTAACACTTTTCCTGATGATGGACAATTGGCTTCCTTCCAGCATTTTGCTCTTACAAACAATATCACAAGAAGCAGCATTCAGCCCACTCAGTGCTACTCTGGTACAAATATTTACCAGTAAGCTCTCTAGAGGAGAGAGAGAGAGAGAGAGAGAGAGAGAGAGAGAGAGAGAATAGAGCAAAAGACCCTGGCATGTAGTCTCTGATGAATACCTCATTAATTGTTCCCTCCATGGCTGATCTCAAGTCAGCACTGGTCAGGGGGTGTGTTGTCAGGAAGAGATGTCTAATCTCAGGTTTTTATCTATTTCTTGGGAAGACAAGGCAGATAGAAATCATCTTAAGGGCATGCAACCCATAGATGATAACAAAAATACACAGAAATAGTTAGTTTTAAGTTTTTATTAATATTGTTTAAATATAACTTGTATACATATATATATATATATATATATATATATATATGTTGGTTTTTTGTTTTTGTTTGTTTTTGAGACAATGAATCCTGGAACTAACTCTGTAGATCAGGCTGGCCTTGAACTCAGAGATCTGTCTGCCTCTGCCTCCCAAGTGCTGTGATCAAAGCGGTGTGTACCACCACTGCTGGGCAACAATCTTTTTAAAGAATACAAAGAACCACAGTAGACACCAGTCAATCAGTGATTTAATTTTCCAGTTTTTGGTTTGGTTTGGTTTCTCTGTGTGTATCCCTGGCTGTCCCAAATGTTATTGTGTAGACCAGACTGGCCTTGATGTACTTGAAAGAAGAGATATGCCTGCAAGGTGTGGTCCACCACAGCCTGGCTTATAATTTTTTATTCGTGTGTGTGTGTGTGTGTGTGTGTGTGTGTGTGTGTGTGTGTGTGTATGTGTGTGTGTGTGTGTGTGTGTGTGTGTATGTGTGTGTGCGCGCATAGGTGTCTACATAGTGGAGGCCAGAGGTCGGTGTCAACTGTCATCTTTATTTATTTTTTAGACAGGGTCTCTCACAGACCTTGGAGCTCACCCATTTGGCTGGGAGGTCTGACCAGCAAGCCCCCCAGGTCCTCCTGTCTCTCCTTCCTCAGTTCTAGGTCTACAAATGCCCACCGTCATGCCAGCTTATTTGGCTTTCATGATTGGGCTTAAGGCAATATTTCATTTTATCTGTACCTGTTTTAACAGAGGGACAAGAAGTTCTTCTTTTGGCCAAGGTTAGCTAGCACTAATATCATTTGAATAACTATGAGTACACAGGTTCCATTTTCTCCAAGGAAAAGAAATTTAAAGACAGCAGCCTGGGGTCCACATAGAAGCCTTCTATCAGCATCTCTAGCTGTCTTTATGTTGTACAACTGAGGTAAGCAGCCTTGTGGTTGAAAGTGGATAACAGGGGCCCAGGCATCATGTTCATAATCCAGAGAATAAGATGGAGATGTAAGGACTTGCTGCAATGTTCAGGCAAGTTTGCTGTCTTTCAAGATATTCCCTCGGACCTCTTACAGCATTCTGCTTATAATTGGCTAGACACCACAGTGATGTGGTCAGGCTTGACTGTTAGAACAAATGAGGAATAGAGTCAACTATACATATCTCCTCAAATAAAATCAAGACATTTATTTGTTTATGTTAGCTTACTAACTAAAAAAATAATGGAAAACAAATATTAGGTGGGAAACAAGTAGACTGCATCTTTCTGTCCAAATCTTCCGATCTCTCCCTCCCCAAAGCTGTATTTGGTGGCGTACAGTTCTCTGACTCACAGCATTGATGCTTCGGGGATGGTCTTGCACACAGCATCACAGAAAAGCTTCTTATGCCATTATATTGATGTTTCATGTATGTGCTGGGCTTCCATGTTCTATTTCCTTTATATTTATACTCATTTATAAAATAGAGCACAAAAGTTGTATTTCACATGTTTTTCTTGCTTCTCTTACAGCTTAAAGCAAACTGTGAAAAAGCAAACAGGTCAGTAACACATTGCAGTGTCAGCAGGGAGCGAGGAAGAAACAAGACACAGAAAAGACTGGAAACTATGACTAGTCCCATGTCCTCCTCTTTTGTCTCCCCTCATACCTCTTAGCCTTTCTTCCTTCTTCTGATCAAATGTAAAGAGGAGGCTGAGGAAGGTGGGATGGCAACGTCCGTCTCTCTTTGTTGAGCCAATGCTACCTACACATTATTAAATGTTTTCTGCAGTTGAAGTTGCTGATGATTATCTTGTAGGGATTGGACTTCCTGTTCTAGGCACATGGCCAAAAAACCCTTTAGCAATACTCCTATTTTTCTACTTACTATTAACATATATTAATTTTTCTATCCTTAGATTTGGCTTCTTTCAATCCATAGTATATATGTAATTTATTCATGCTGTATTCAGACACCAAGAGTTTCCATTGTATAAGTAAGCTACAATTTATTTCCCTTATGCAGTGCACAGACCCTTGGACTATTTGTGATAGTTGCTATCTATTATAATTAGCCTGCCTAAACAGTCTTACGCTTGCCATTGCTGTACGTATGTGTTGGATATATGGCTACCTGTGGAAGTACTGGGTCCTAGGACATATGTTCACTTGTATTAGAAAATTTCAGACAGTTTTCCAAAGGAACTGTGTTCACCACCATTCAGAGCTCCCTGGTTCTACACCTTTGTCAGTGTTTTGTGTGCAGAGGGTATTCTGGGACATTTCTTGTAAACTCTTGGCTCACAATGACGGCCCTCACACGTTCACTGAGTCAGGTATCATTATTGGCTGACAGCTGTGTGCTAAAGCCCTCTGGGACAATCACCTTCACATAGAGAATGGTTCTACCTGCCTCAGGCAGCCCCTGTGCTGTGGTGGTGGTGAGGATGGCATTGGCTGTGTTGGCTCTGGCATGTAATAAATTATGATGGATAATGGTGGCTTCTGCTGCTCCATCTCCAATGATCTTTGGCAGAAAAATGGAGACTTTGGTAGCATAGTTATCTCCTTTGCCCCATAGAATCCTCACATCTCCAAATGCCTTCTCAGGAGAATTTTGGAAAGCAAAACAAACCTTCCTAAGCACAAACTTGAAGGCATGGGTCTGTTCCCGCTAGGACCTGACCTAGTTCTGTATTTTCAGATTTTAGAAGATTAGCTGGGAGGCTGGGGAGAAGGATCGATTAGAAACTTGCTTTTACAAACATGTGAGGCCAGAGTTCTGTCCCTAGCACCCATGTAAGATGCTCAGCATGTTAGCACACATTTGTTGTTGTTGTTTTTTAACATAATTTTTATTAATCCCTTGGGAATTTTATATCATGTACTCCAATACCACTCATTTCCCAGTCCCTCTATATTCTCCCTTCACACTTGTAGTGCCCTCCAAAGGAAAACTAAAAAAGAAATAAGAATAAAGTAAAAAATGAAAAATAAAAATATTAATTAAAAACAAAAAACTAGATCAAACAGCAGCAACAAAAACCCTTCCTTCCTTCCTTCCTCTGTCTTCCCTGCCTCTCCATCATCTCTTCATCAATCTTGGTGTATCTGTATCATGAAATTTATGTTTTTGTTCAGACAGCTCTACATGCAAATGTTCATTGTTCAAGGCCCAAGGCTTCCGATGTACCAACCATACTGGACTCTCAAGGAAACTCCTCTCTGACAGCCTACAATTGCCCCAGTCATGGAGATCCTGTGGTTATGGCTCTACAGGACCAATTCCTTTCTGCACTCCAGCAGATGCATATGGGTAGATGTTAACTTAAAGCCCTGAATATGTGATTGGGTGGTAACTGAGCTGGCCAGGTGGACCACTGGGACCACCTAGCTTTCTCAAGTGTGTGTGTGTGTGGGGGGGTGTTGGGGCTGGACATGTGTGTCAGGGGGCAGCTTTCCTATTATGGGAAGGACCAGCTCTTCAATGCCAGAGGTCAAAGGTCAGCTATCTTAGCGTGCACAAAGGGCAGATGTCAGCTCTGTGATTACAAAGCTAGGGAGGCAGAGACACAAGGATCTCTAAGACCCTCCCCCCTTAGTCAGCAATCTAGCCTAATTGGTGAGTTCTAAGCCAAATGAAGAACCCTGTCTCAAAGGACGTGGACAGTATTCCCAAAAATGACAGCCAAGGCTGTCCTCTGGCCTCCACATGCATGTGCACATGAGGACATACAAATGTGTACACGTGTCCTTACACACATCCGTCCATGCATACATAACAACAGCAACAACAAAAACCCAAGTCATGCCATTGTGGTGGGGGAAATGATATGCTGTGGTGATTTTAATGTTCATTTCCCAAGAGCTCATGAACCTGCTCCACACACAGAATGGACATTTGGGCACCTCAACTGTCCCAGGCTACCCCCTCAACTGCCCCAGGCTACCCCCTCAACTGCCCCAGGCTACCCCCACTTTTCCTTCAGTCCAGCTTATTCTTTTCTTCCTATGACACAAGTCATTTTTTACGTCTTTGTTTTTATCCCTTTTCTTCCCCTGGATTATCTTTTACTCTTCTAATGATGTCTACAGATTTTCTGAATTAAAAATCATGAATATTTTCCAACTTAAGTTTGGAGAACCAAAGATTTTTGCTTAAAAAATTTGCTTGCTACAAAGACATGAATATATTATGTGCCTGCTCGAGAAGTTTTATTTCTCAAATATTTGGTTTAAATCCATTTTTTTCTGTGTGAAAATACAAGTCTAACAGGAATTTATGAAAGAAAAATAGGCATTGTTCTCATAGATAGGTATGGGAGCTATTCCCAGGCATAAATCTGTGTCTCTCCCAATCCCTATCCAAACTGTTATTAAGAGTCAGTTATTAGAGCCAGTGAGCTTGGATCTTACAAATGCAGTTTTCTAAATTGCCCTGGTTACTGACAACACCTGAACTTCCACATTTGCTTCTAACAACACTTGAATGTACGTACAAAGGTTTTCTATGGTTCTGTTTGAGAATGATTTGAATCTGTAGATGAACCTGGGGGTCGATGACATCTTTATGGTATTCCAATTTGTGGGTTTTGGCATCTTTTTCTTTTTAATTGTTTTTGAAAATCAGTATCAAACTTTATATAAAAAAGCAAAACATTCAGAATAGCTAAAAACAAAAAAGCCCATACAGTAATAAAACTTCTCTTTTCTTTAAAATACATGAAACATAAAAAATGAAATCTAAAGCTTCTCAAGCCAGGTTAGGCTCAGCTACAGATGAAGAAAGCACAGTAGGTCACAGCTAATGCCCATGGATGTACTATGGTCACCACAATTTCTGCTAAGCAACCCTTCTACAGACAAACCAGAAGTTTTGTTGTGTGTATGTGTTTTAAATCACTTTATTCACCCATCATCTTTCAATGAAAAAAGAATGTTTTTGCTTAAAGTCCACTAATGAGTGAGTACATCTCCTGCTTATCCTTCCGAGTTTGTGATGCCTTGCTCAGGAGGATATTATCCAATTCCATTGATTTGCCTGTGAATTTTAGGATAATATTTTTTTCTTACTGCTGAGTAGTACTCCATTGTGTAGATGTTCCACAGCTTGCTAATCCATTGCTCAGTTGAGGGGCATCTAGGTTGTTTTCAGGTTCTTGCTATTATGAATAACACTGCTATGAACATAGTTGAACTAACGCTTTTGGGGTGTGAATGTGAGAATTTACGGGATATGCCCAATAGTGGTATTGCTGGATCCTTGAGGACAGTGATTCCCAATTTCCTGAGAAACCGCCATACTGCATGCCAGAGTGGCTGAACAACCTTACACTCCCACCAACAATAGAGGAGTGTTCCTCTTGCTCCACATTCTCTCCAGCAAAGGCTGTCATCTGTGGTTTTGATCTTAGCCATTCTGGCAGGTGTAAGGTATTATCTCAAAGTTGTTTTGATTTGCATTTCTCTGATGGCTAAAGAAGTTGAGCACTTTTTCAAGTGCCTTTCAGCCATTCGTAATTCTTTTGCTGAGAATTTCCTTTTTAGTTCTGAACTCCATTTTTTGACTGAGTTATTCAGGGTATGGGGCTCTAGTTTCTTGAGTTCTCTATATATTTTAGAGATCAGTCCTCTGTCACTTGTAGGGTTGGTGAAAATCTTTTCTCATTCTGTAGGCTGTTGTTTTGTTTTAATGACTGTGTCCTTGGCTTTACAGAAACTTCTCAGTTTCAGGAGGTCCCACTTATTGATTGTTGTTCTTAGTTGTCTGTGCTACTGGTGTTATATTTAGGAAGTGGCCACCTGTACCAATACATTGGAGAATATTTTCCACTTTCTTTTTTATCAAGTTCAGCATAGCTGGTTTTCTGTTGAGGTCTTTGATCCACTTGGATTTGAGTTTTATGCAGGGTGATAGGCTTGGATCTACTTGCATTTTTCTACATACTGCCATCCAGTTATGCCAACACCATTTGTTGAAGATACTATCTTTTTTCCATAGAATATTTTTGACCTCTTTGTCAAAAATCAGGTGTTCATAGGTGTGTGAGTTAATGTCTGGGTCTTCAATTCAATTCCATTGATCCACAAGTCTGTTTTTATGCCAGTACCAGGCTGTTTTTAATACTGTAGCTCTATAGCATAACTTGATGTGTGGGATGGTGATGCCTCCTGAGGTTCTTTCGTTGAGCAATCCTGACTTTCCTGTTATTCCAAATGAAATTTAGTATTGTTCTTTCAAGGTCTGTAAAAAATTGTGTTGAGATTTTCATGGGAATTGCATTGAATCTGTAGATTGCGTTTGGTAAGATTGCCAATTTTACTATGTTGATCCTACCTATCCAGGAACATGGGAGATCTTTCTGTTTTCTGATATCCTCTTCAATTTCTTTCTTCAGTGATTTCAAGTTTTTGTCAAACAAATCTGTTACTTCTTTGATTATAGTTACATCAAGGTATTTAATGCTATTTGCAGCTATTACCTTATCCAAACTAACCAAAAGACAGAAAGAGAATATTCAAATTAACAGAATCAGAAATGAAAAGGGAGACATAATGACAGACACCCAGGAAATGCAGATTTAAGGTCATATTTTGAAAATCTATATTCTACTAAAATGGAAAACCTAAAAGAAATGGACATATTGTAGTAAGTTTTTTTTGGCTTGTTTGGGTTTGGAGATTTGTGACTGACACACGTGACGCCATCTGTTGTAGGAAGTTTTTTTGGCTTGTTTGGGTCTGGAGATTTGTGACTGGCACACGTGTGGTGTCGGCGGTGTGGAGCTTGGTTTGTGTGCCCGTAGCTTTTGTCTTTTAAAAGAAATGAATTACACGTTTATATATTTTAACACTGTTTGGCCCATAAGCACATTATTAACTAGCTCTTTTTTTTTAAATCAATTTATTTTTATGAATCTATTTATTATGTGGCTTATAGCCCATAACTCACTTAAATTTTTATATTTTTTTTTTTTAAAAAACAAATGACAACTAATAAACTCTATCTTTTTTTTTATTTAGCTGCCTCTAATTCTCTACCCACTTCTATAATACTCTACACAAGCCAAAACAATTCTTTATTCACAATACACAAAAAACATTCCTACCACATGGACAGCTTTCTGGACAAGTACCAATTACCAAAATTAAATCAAGAACAGATCAAAGACCTAAAAAGACCTATAACACCAAGGGAAATTGAAGCTGTCATTAAAAGTCTCCCAAATAAAAAAAGCTCAGGACCAGATGGTTTTAGTGCAAAATTCTATCAGACACTCAAAGAATTACTAATACCAATACTCAACAAACTGTTCCATACAGTGGAAACGGAAGGAATGCTGCCAAACTCTTTTTATGAGGCTACAATCACCCTGATACCCAAGCCACTCAAAGATGCAACTAAGAGAACTACAGACCAATCAAGAACATTGATGCAAAAATACTCAACAAAATTCTTGCAAACTGATTACAACAACATATAAAAATGTCATCCACCATGATCAAGTAGGCTTCATTCCAGAAATGCAGGGATGGGTCAACATATGAAACACTATAAATGTCATCCATCATATAAACAAAGGAAAAAAAAGACATGATCATCTCCTTAGATGCTGAAAAGGCCTTTGACAAAGTCCAACACTCCTTTATGATAAAAGCCCTGGAGAGATCAGGAATACAGGGAGAATACCTAAATATAATTAAGGCGATTTACAAGAAGCCGACAACCAGTATCAAACTTAATGGAGAAAAACTCAAAGGAATCCCACTAAAGTCAGGAACTAGACAAGGCTGTCCCCTCTCCCCTTACCTCTTCAACATAGTTCTCAAAGTTTTAGCCAAAGCAATAAGGGAACAAAGGGAGATTAAGGGGATACAAATTGGAAAAGAAGAAGTGAAACTATCTCTATTTGCAGATGACATGATTGTATACATAAGTGATCCACAAAATTCTATTAGGTAACTTCTACAGCTGATAAACACCTTCAGCAATGTAGCAGGATACAAGATTAATTTCAAAAAATCAGTACCCCTCTTATAAACTAAAGACAAACAGGCTGAAAAAAAATAAGGTATCTTTCTTTTTTTTTTTTTTTAAGTTGTAGAAATAATCTTTTTTAGTTCCTGTGTAGAGGTTTTGTGAATCTCTCCCTAGAATTTTTCTCTTGATATTTGATGTGCTTTGATAGTTTGATGCATTTCAATGCAAATGGTATATTTTTAAATGTTTAAGATATATTTAGTGTGTATGGGTGTTTTGCCTGTGTGTATGTATGTGAGCTATGAACTTGGTGCCTGTAGAGGCCATTAGATACCCTGAAACTGGAATTATGGGTGCCAGGAATTGAACCCCAGTATTCTACAAGAACAATTAGTGCTCTTAACCACTGAGCCTTCTCTCCAGTTGTAAGATAAAATAAACCCCTTCTTCTCCAAGCTGCTTTGGCCATGATATTTTATCACAGAGGTAAATAGATATCCTACTTAAAGACATATTTCAAGTTTTAGATGTCTTACAATGCTGTATAATTTTATTTTCTCATTATAAATTTACGTGGTTTTTATAATCAAAGAAATTATGGTCTCCTCTAGACATGGAGTTTATTTATAAAATGTTGTTTTCTAAGAATTTGTGTATTGTTTGTTTGATACAAGGTCTTGCTATGTAACTTGTAGTAGATTTGACTTTACTCCATGGTCCAAAGTTGCCTCAAATTTACAGCCTTCCTTCCTTAGCCTCTGACCACTGTGGTCATGGTATGTGCCGCCATGCCTGGCACTGAATTTAGCTTCTTTAATTGGTACTGATTTTCTGTTTTTCTGAAACAGTTTTCTGTTTCTTCTTAAATCAATTTTTATAATTCATATATTAGTAGATTTATTCATTTCTTCTAATCTGTCAAACTTACTGGTACAAAGCTGTTCAGAGACACCCTGATATGTTAATGTCTTCCCAGTCCACATGAAGTCTTGTTTTTCATTCCCAGTATGGCATAGATGTTGCTATCATGTTTGCTGCCTTCAAGAGCAGCAGGAACAATAACCTGCCACGCATTACTTCATTAGTGCTGGAAGCAGTCCAGGAGTACTTATTTTAGATGCTGCTGCTGCTGCTGCTGCTGCTGCTGCTGCGGAATTCCTGAGTTTGAGATTTTCCTCTGGTGCTAATGCTGCTATTATAACCTGGGGCAGGTTCTACAACTCAGCTAAGAGTCAGTTTCCTTGTCTGAAAAGTGAAAAAAATAATATCTTACATCACAATGTTTCTGTAAGAACTAAGTGATTCAAAGTGTAATTGTTTCATGAGCTATGACAAATTTTAAAAGCCATGCACAGTTCATGTTTGGTTTCTGTATCTGTGGGTGTGTTGCAGGAAGAAAGTGTCTCTTTTTTATATTTCTGCAATACTTAACACCATTCCTAGGACATATTTTGATTTAATAAATATCTGCTAAACTCAGAGTTTTAAATATCAGCAGAAACAATTCTCATACACTGACTGCAAAGTAAAAGTGTATTATATGCCCAAGTCATTGATGACCTCTGTATTAAGCAAGATCATACTGTTGTTTTTTTATTATCATTATGTACATGAAAATACATGAAGTACTATATGTAAATTTTCTGACATCTTACAGGATTAGTCTTTTCTTGCATAACTAGAGAAATATGTCTAGCAGTCTGTAAGGGATGAGGTAGTTCCCAATTCCTGTCTTATCCATGAAGCTGAAGTGGGGAATGCCAAGACTTTGGCAATCCAATGGGCAGAGTATGCAGAATTTGTAAGCAGTTTCCTAAGAGATGAGTCACTGGAATTTGCAAACTCTAATCAGGTGGCCACACCCATTTGACCTGATACAAATCTGTCTGTTCAGAGGAATTAGGTCCATGGGAGACAGATGTGGACCCCATCTTTCACCTCATTGGCCTTCCTTGTCCATGCATGCCTATCTCCCACATCTGGTTTAAATTCAACTGTGAGCTTCATGCAGGCTTGATCAGTGTTTCCTGCCTCAATATTTGGCACAGACCCCTCTTAAGTTTTTGTCACACTTGCATGCTACAGTCATGTTCTTTGCCTAAGATGGCCTTTGATACATTTTCTTTTATTTAAAGGGGTGCATCTTAAGAGAAACAATGTAATCATTAAAAGAAATCAGAAACCAACAGCACTCTTCGAGATCACAGTAAAAATAAAAACAATGACAATGAAATGGCTTTACTAAATGCTACACAAAGACTTACCTATTGAGGATTCCCAGGCAGAAGGCTGCTCTCTTTACTGCAAGGAAAACTAGTTAGAAATTCATTAAAGCTTGTACAAAGTAACAAAACTCCCAAAGAAATGAAAACTTGGATTATCTCTTCACTACCTGATTTCAGGTTGCTTAAAGATTTGTCTCCTATCACACAAAGGAATCTCTTGGGCTTCAGTTTGAGATAAGCTGGGTCACGTTGTAGGCCTCTTTCATCTCGAAACATCTATGGTGTTCTATTTTTCCTCTTCCAAGAATTATTACCTCCCCCTTCAGTTCACACACACACACACACACACACACACAAAGTCCTTTTTAATGTTGTCACTGTGTGGAGGGAAGCCTTGGGAATTTTATGTAGAAATAGTAACAGTAACTGAAAAGCAGGAAGTGGTTGGTGACCTAGACTCAGACAAAAGTCATAGAGCCTTCCTGCCCGACAACATTTCCAAGCATGTTCTCTTCACTTTCTGGCACTTTTCCTTTGAAAGTTATTTGTGTGAAAATAGGCACATTCTTCTAAAGTGTCTGAAGTCAGGACCACTCCAGCATTCTCTAGAGAAAGAACAGCTATTGATCTGTCCTCTTTAAAGAACCACAGACGACTGGGCAGGACATCTGTGAAAGGATGTCACTGAGACAATGTGAATGTGGTCTGAGATTACATAAGAGCATTTGAAGGAATGCTGATTGCTCGATGTTAATAATTTATCTGTGATTGCATAAGAAAATGCCCTTGTTTTTAAGAAGTACATATTAACATACTTAGAGTTAAAGGAATCTTTTGCTTGCATCTTACCACCAAATGGCTGAGAATAATAAGAGCTGGATAGACTAAAGTAGGTAAAGAGAGAGATGATTTAAAGAGAAGTTGTAAAGAATTCATATTTTTATTTGGGAAAAGAATACATGCTAATTTTTACACCGTTCTTACATTTCTTCTTCCTTCTCCTTTATCTCTCCTCCTCTTCCCCTTTCCTATTGTACACAGGCTCCACTTAAATGCTCAGTAATTATCCTGCCTCAGCCCCATGCACATGGAGATTATAGTGTGAGCCAACGTGTTTGGTTCTAACCTTGTATCTTCTGCAAGCCTGTACATTTTTGTAAATAATACCTCCTAAAAATCTGCTCTGCAATACAAATAAAGAGGACTCTGTTATGACTTTTTTTCAGACTTAGTTCACTCTAGACCCACATTTCCTTAGAAGAGCTAGGGAAAAGGCCGTGTGCCATGGCTTGAATGTGTCCCCTGAAGTTCATGTGCTAGAAACTTAATTCTTTTTTGTTTGTTTTGTTGTTTGCTTTTTTGAGGCAAGGTCTCACTCTGTAGCTCTGGATGCCCTGGAAATCACTATATAGACCAGGCTGGTCTCTAACTCACAGAGACCCACCTGCCTCTGCCTCTGGAGTGCTGGGGTTAAATGTGTGCACCATCATGCCTGGCAGAAACTTCATTCTTTCTTTAAAAATTTATTTAAAATTTACTTTACATGCATTGGTATGAAGATGCCAGGTCCCCTGGAACTGGGGTTACAGACAGTTGTAAGTTACTGTGAGGGTGCTAAGAATTGAACCCAGATCCTCTGAAGAAACGATCGAGTGCTCTTAACTGCTGAGCCATCATTTCTCCAACCCTGAAATTTAATTCTTGAAGCAAGATTATTGAAGGCTGGGACCTTATAAATTTCCCTTAGTTCACGGGGACTTGCTTTCATGAGTGGGCTAATGCTTCCAGGAGTGGGTTCCTACTAAAACAAAGACTTGTACTCTCCATTCTCCTCTCATCTGCCATGATTACAGCTGAGAGTCTTTTGTCAGACTCTTTAGTACTAGACTTCTCTGTCTCTAAAATTTAGGAAATTAATTTTTTAAATGAATCCCCTAGAAGATGGGAAAGGAAAATGATGAACTAGACTAACACAGGGAATCATCTTACCAACAGCTGTGCTGGCCAATCTCAGTGGCTGTCAATCTAATTTGTACGGCATACAAGGAAAACCCAAACTGCTGGGCCCTCCCATAAGGAGAAATTTTCTTAATCAGATTATTCTAATCAGGAAGACCTATCCTAATTCTGGGCCACACCTTCTGATGACAGGGCACAGAAGAATGAAGTTTTACTCCCCACCCCCCACACACCAGCTTGCCCTCACTCTCACTGCCCAGTTAATCTATCCTGCATGGTAGAGGCATCCCTTCTCTGTATTAGAACATACTCCTTTGGGATTTCAATTTAGACTGAAGATCAGCAGCTGTCCAGGAATCCTCCAGGACTCAGTCACTAAATTGGGACTGTAGAGACAGCCAGCCTCACAGACAGAACCATTGCCAGATTCTCAATCTCTCCATCCTGAGACAGTCATTGTTGGACCATCCTGCCAGACTAATACATCACACACACACACACACACACACACACACACACACACACTCAGTTCTGTTTCTTTAGGGAACCATGACTAATACAACAGTCCTCTAAGACCGTACAAACAGGAAAACACATCCTTCCTCAAAGTAAAGTAAGATGCTAAACCCAAAAGAAATACAGGATTTTGGCTAGACACAAATCCACACTGATCTAAATTATCTAGAACTTGAGCAAGGCGGTGAGTGCAGTGTGTCATCTTATTTAGGACAAACTAGAGTCACCCAATTATTCAAATTCTACCTCAGTCAGCACAGTGCTCTTTATCTTTAACATTGCATCTGTACCCCTCCAAATTTCACCTTCCAATGGAATCTTTCCAAACAAAGGCTAGCCAACAAAAAAAGACATTGACATCAACTGAGAGAGAGCCTTTGGGGAACGGTGCTGACCCCATGAGAAGCTCAGGAACTGCAGAACAGCTTACTTTGCTGTAGAAGTTTCCAGGTGTCTGAACAGAAGTCCAAGGAGTTTCATTGTAACAACCCTGTTCAACCAAAACTGATTGTAAGTAAGGTCTTTGAAGAACAATGTACTTTCACTTTCATTGGAAGAACCATGGACAGCACCCAGGTTTGCTTAATCTCTTAACATCTGAAATAGGAAGAAATCTTTGCAATAGTATGTGCAAACTAATAATTTTATAGACAAGGAGAAATCTTTCCCCAAAGGTTATATTTGTCTCTCTTCCAAGGTTATAGAGAGGTGAAACACAAACCTAAGTTTTTAAACCTGAGTCCACGTCTGAGTGTTTGCCCTCTCTGTTTCCCAGTACATTGGGATATCATGTGAGAGAAGACAAAGGTCAAGTGCTGGGGAAGAAAGAAATGCTTTTCTTCTCCCCTCCAGTCCTGTGCATCCTCTTACCGTGGCAAGTCATCTCTGCCTCTTGTTTGAGGAACTAGCTTTCCCATCCGTAGGAATCATCTGCAGGAAGCAGACACCTCTAAAATTGTTCTGACTGTTTTCTAGTGCTGTGATTAAAAGGATGATCAAAAGCAACTCGGGAAGTAAAGGGCTCATTTGACTTTCAGGTCATGGTTCATCGTCTAGCAAAGCCAGAAACAGAAGCTCAAGGCGGGAACCTGGAGACAGGATCTCAAGCAGATAATATAGAGGAACGCTGCTTACTGGCTTGCTTCCCCTGACTTGCTCAGATGCTTTCTCATAAAACCTAGAACTACCTATCCAGGGATGGCACCATGCACAGTGGGCTTGGACTTCCCGCATCATTCAAGAACATGCCTCCCACTTTCACCTACAGGCCAGTCTGCTGGAATTTTCTCAGCTAGGGCTCCATCTCCCCAGATGATCCCAGCTAGTGTCAAGTTGACATAAAACTAATCAGCAACGTCATCGTTATTAACCATCACAAGAGGGAATTGGTAAAGGCAAAGAGGAAAGACTTAAAGAATTATTTCAATACTCATTACAGGAGACGATGAGGTCTGGACTAGGTGGTAAAGTTAGGGGAAAGTGATCAGATATTGACTATTTTGAAGGCAGTCAATATTATATGCTGAAGTACTGTATATAGAAATATGAGAGAAAAAGAGAATCAAAGATCAACCGAGGTAGATTGAGGACACAAGAGGTCGGAAGCCTGAGCTCTCAAGCCTGAAGTTGGGGATCTGGGGGCAAGGCTGCCAGTGAGCCTGGAGAGAACCAGGAGAAGGGCAAAGTGAAACAGGAAGTGGCCAGACAGTGTAAATACTGCTGCATGGTAGAGGAATGTCTGAAGATAGCACTGGCGAGGACCACCAGGCTACAGGCGACCTCAGCAGAAGCCGGGTAGTGGAATGATGGAGAACAAATGGTGTGTGGTATTTTGTTTGTGTTCTGACAAATAAAGCTTGCCTGGACAGCAGAGCTAGCCACTAGTTAACCTTAGAGGTCAGACAGTGGTGGTACACACATTTAATCCCAGCACTTGGGAGAAAGATGCTGGAAGATCAGGAGTTCAAGGCCACCGAGTGCTACAGATCCTAGAACCAGTCTAAAAGAGAAACAGAGCCAGGTAGTTGGGTTTTTTTTTTTTTTTCATTTTACATACCCACCCCACAGCTTCCACCCCTATCCACCTCTCAGAGAGAGTAAGTTCTCTCATGGGGAGTCAACAAGGTCTGCTATTGCACAAAATCTAATTTGGTATTAATAATAATAATAATAATAATAATAATAATAATAATAAACAGGGTGTATGGGGTGGAGCTGTGCAGGGGCCCCTGAGCCATTCCTGAAGTCATGGACTGGCCAGGACAGGGTTGACTCCCTAATCCAGTATGGATGACTGGAAGCCTCGTCCCTTCATCAACTCTTTGGGGCTAGGAAGAATAGAGCTGGTATCTTACCTGGATGTATAAACTGACAAACCAGCAGGCTCTGCAGAGATTCTGTCAGACAGAGGCTGTGCTTTTCCTGCTGGTAACTGTCATTGTCAACATCAAATTGATCCTAGATACTCGGAGAGCAATCAACGAGGCTAAGGAAGACCTGGAAGCAGAGCAGGACTCTGATGAGGCCCTGGAACGCTTGGAGTCCACTCGGCGCAAAGGCAGAAGTCCTCAGGGTGTTCTGGATGTGGAAGTGTACTTAAGTAGAAGCAAAGTGTATGTGGCAGCAGATGGCACCACAGTGCTAGAGGATGAAGCCCGAGAGCCAGGCCGAGGCATCCATGTCATTGTCCTCAACCAGGCCACGGGCCATGTGATGGCAAAGCATGTATTTGGCACCTATTCTCCTCATGAGGATAAGGACCATGGTGCTGTTCCTCAACATGGTGGCGCCTGGCCGTGTGTTGATCTGCACCGTTAAGGATGAGGACTCCTTCCACCCCAAAGATACAGCAAAGGCTCTGCTGAGGAGCCTGGGAAGCCAGGCAGGCCCTGCCCTTGGCTGGAGGAACACTTGGGCCTTCATGGGACGAAAAGGAGGTCCTGTATGTACTTGATGAGAAACATTCTAAGTTTCCTGCCCTCTCCTCCTGCTGAAGACAGATGTGCCACTGAGCTCTGCTGAAGAGGCTGACTGTCACTGGGCAGACACAGAGCTGAACCGCCACGGCAGGCGCTTCTGCAGCAAAGTGGAGGGCTATGGGAGTGTGCGCAGCCGCAGGAACCCAACACCTACTGAGTTTAGCCCTGACCCACTTCCAGACAATAAGGTCGACCTTCAATGTGCCTGTGGCTGCCATTGTCGGGAGCCGGCCCAATAACCTGTATAGGATGCTGCACTCTCTGCTCTCAGCCTAAGGGGTGTCTCCACAGATGATAACGGTCTTTATTGATGGCTACTATGAGGAGCCAAGGGATGTGGTGGCATTGTTTGGTCTGAGGGGCATCCAGCACACTCCTATTAGCATCAGGAACACCCCTGTGTCGCAGCACTACAAGGTCAGCCTCACTGCCTCTTTCAACCTGTTTCCGGAGGCCAAGTTTGCTGTGATACTGGAAGAGGACCTGGACATCGCTGTGGATTTTTTTTTTCAGTTTCCTGAGCCAGTCCATCCACCTCCTGGAGGAAGATGACAGCCTGTACTGTATCTCTGCTTGGAATGACCAAGGATATGAACACACAGTTGAGGATCCAGCACTACTGTACTGTGTGGAGACCATTTCCTGAGTGCTCAGGAAATCTTTATACAAGGAGGAGCTTGAGCCTAAGTGGCCCACACCAGAAAAGCTGTGGGACTGGGACATGTGGATACGGATGCCCGAACAGCGCCAGGGCAGAGAACGCATCATCCCAGATGTTTCCCGATCCTATCACTTTGGCATCGTGGGCCTCAACATGAATGGCTACTTTGATGAGGCCTACTTCCAGAAACAGAAGTTCAACACGGTTCCAAGTGTCCAGTTCAGGAATGTAGACAGTCTGAAGACAGATGCTTATGAAGTGGAAATTCACAGGCTGCTCAGTGAAGCCAAGGTTTTGGATCACAGCAAGGACCCGTGTGAAGACTCTTTCCTACCAGACACAGAGGCCCATACCTATGTGGCCTTTATCTGAATGAAGAAAGATGATGACTTCACCACCTGGATTCAGCTTGCCAAGTGCCTCCATATTTGGGACCTCGATGTTCGT
Source organism: Sigmodon hispidus (assembly GCA_004025045.1). Taxonomy (NCBI): domain Eukaryota; kingdom Metazoa; phylum Chordata; class Mammalia; order Rodentia; family Cricetidae; genus Sigmodon; species Sigmodon hispidus. The sequence continues at coordinate 12,734 of PVIH01001093.1, read as the reverse complement.
GGCAACTACCGGGGCCTGTGGAGATTATTTCAGAAGAAGAACCACTTTTTGGTGTGTGTGGGGGTCCCAGCTTTCCCTTACTCGGCGAAGAAGCCACCATCAGTCACTCCTATTTTCCTGGAGCCACCCCCAGAGGAAGAAGGAGCCCCAGGGACCACTGAACAAACATAAAGCCTCCTCTCGGACCCTGCAGGGCTGGGTACTGTGTACCCCTGGAAGGCTAGCCTGTTACCCTTTCCTGGATTTTGTAGATGCTGGTAGGGGTTAGGGCTGGTTTGTTTTTAACATGAGATTTAATCACTAACTCTGAGGGGAAGGATACCCGTTCCAATACCCCTATTCCTGAGGTTAAAGTCTATTTATTACTTCCCTGTTGGAGAAGGGCAAGACAGTACCCAGGACCTCTTTGGGATCCCTGGGCAGCTGATCCTGCCATTTCTATACCTTGTCCTCCCAGGCCTGGCTCAGAATCTAACCTATTTATTGACTGTTCTGAAGGCCTTGGGAATAGGCCCAATATGGGGCCTTTATTCATCTCTGGACCAGGACGCTGCCCTGAGGGTGGGACTGGCTCATATTCAGGAAACTGCTGTGCTCAACTGATAGGCCCAGTTGGACCCATGTGCTGACAGACTCACTCCGAGACCCTCAGACACTGGACCAGGCCTCCTGTCAGCTTTCTCTTTGTCCAGATTTCCAAAGCTGGATAAAGGTGATCACTGATTTAAAAAGGAGAGAAAAAAAAAAAAGTCCTATATTGGGGGAAAGCTGAGAACTGTCAGAGAGATAGAAATATAAGCTTTTCACTTAGCCAGCTCCTCGGCCTGTTTCTAAGAATCCAGACTCCAACCGCTCTCTCCACAGCCCACCAGGGAAGTTGCCCTGAAAGCTGAACTCCCCCTCCCCCTCTCCCAGCTATCTTACTTCTTCCTTCAACATTCCTTCAGCAAGGATTAAAGACATGGGTCACCACTCCCTGACCTTCATGGCTTAGTTCTGTCCTCTGATAATTCTGGCTATTTTTTATTAAATATAGCACCCAGTCTGGAAAGTTGAGGCAAGACCAAGTTCCTCTCACCTGTATCAAGACTGACATGGGCTCCCGAAAGCCAGTTCATGCACTAGAGAGATAAATCCTGGTGCCACTGCCCGAAGCCCCACTAACTGCCCAAGCCACAAAACTGTCATCCACATCCAGAGAGCTAGGTTAATCCCATGCAGGTTCCCCAGCTGTCAGTCCAGAGCAAGAGAGCACCCAGTAGCTCAGGTCAGCTGCCTCTGTGGGTTTCCCCATCATGACCTTGACCCTTTTGCTCACATAATCCCCTTTCTCTCTCTTCAACTGGACTAGCATGTACTCACTCATAAGTGACTATTACATGTAAAGCAAAGCATAACCAGGCTATAATCTATAACCCCAGAGAAGCCAGCTAATAAGGAGGATCCTAAGAAAGACATCCACATATTCCTTTAGGAAAGAGAAATAGATAAGATCTCCTGAGTAAATTGGGAGCATGGGGGGTGGGGAGAGAACATGAATGAACAGAATGATTGAGTCAGGGGAGGCTCAGAGAGGAAAAACAAAGAAACAGACGTCTGGATAGAGGGAGCCATTTGGGGTTAAGGAGAAATCTGGTGCTAGAAAATACCCAAGAACCTACAAACATGACCCCAGCTGAGACTCCAAGCAATAGTAATGAGGTACCTGAACTAGCCTTTCCAGTAATCAAATTAATGACCATCCTAATTGTCATCATAGAACCTTCATCCAGCAACTGATGGAAGCAGATGCAGAGATCCACAGCTAAGCTCTGGGCCAAGCTCTCAGTCCAGATGTTCATCTTTAAATGAAACAATTATGGTCTCTGAGAAGGACCATCTGATGACTCAGAAATAGACCCACTGGCAATGCAGAGTCTCCAAAGTTTGTGTGAAAACATGGGCATTCCTATGTGGATATGTATGGATAGAGAAGGAAGGCAATTCTTAGCCAGACATAAAGCCACTTGTGGATATATGCTAAAAATTTAATAAATCCTGGGATATCAGAGAGACCATACAGTCAAATCCAAGGCAGACAGCTCAGGAAATCCTTGATCCTTGAATACAAGGATAAACAGCTGAGTCAATCACACACATCTTTATTCCCAGCACAGGGAAAACTGGTGGGAGTGGTGACCAACATCCTTTATCCCATAACTCCAGAGACAGAACTTCTTCTGTTTCTGTGAGTTCAAGGCTACACGCCTTTAATCCTAATCTGGATGGGATAGGATATATAAGGGCTGTAGAAACCAGGCAGAGACAGAAGACTGACAGACAGGAGCGACAGGCAGAAGAGACCAGGAGTGAGGCTGAGAAAGTTGCAAGACCGTTTGGTGAGAATTGACTGTGGTGCTTCCTCTCTGTGATATTTCAGCCTTCCCCGATATTTGGCTCAGAATCTTTTCTTACAACCAAAAATCGTGCTACTACAGCCTGCCACTCTCCTAGCTGTGTGTAGGAAGGCAACAGTTGAAAGATGATCTCCCCTACATTGGATCTATGACATGATGTGCAATTGTAAGATAAGGTAGAAAGCTCAGGTTTCACAGAATCAGTGTCAGAATTAGATAAATAAGAGAATGTGGTCAGTGAACTCTGTGCTTGCTCTGACTTCAATATGAGGGCAATTATAAGGAACATAATAGTCCCTAGCATATTTCCAAGATGGCAGCCCACAGTGCATGGCCCTTCTCCAGCGTTGTGTCCTGTGCCCTGTGCCCTGTGCCTCCTGGTCTCTGAAGAAGCTGCAAACATGTGAATGAAAATGAACAGAGCTGGATGTTCTGACTAGTGCAAAAACAACATGACACATCCCCCACACCCATGCCCCAGTTTATATTTCAGAAATGCTAGAAAGCATGCTCTTAATATTTTTCAGAATATAGCAGAAATATATCCTAGGAGATCTAAAAAGCAACAGCCGTATGAGGCTCCTAAGCAAAATAAGAAATCATTGCCAACAAGGGAGAAGGAAGCGGCAACTGAAAAGCCTCCTGTAATTTTATTCTTCTGATACCTCCATGGTGTGGTGATTGTGCTAATTCTCTCTTTCTGGTTCTGACAAAGCATTTCAGCTAAAGTGATTAAAAAAAAAGAGAGAGAGAGAGAGATCTTAAAGATCCACAGCCTCAAATGAGCCCAGTTACACACAGGCTGTATGTTACACACTTGAAGAGGCTTATTAATTCTTTGATACAAATGAGTCGCATTTGAAGAAAAGCCTGAGGGAATTTTGTTTCTACCTACATAGAATTCAGAGTGCTTAAAAACCCATAGGACAGCGAGCCTGGAGTTAAAGATGCCCTGTCTTACAGTACTGCAAGAGAATGTCTAATGAGTCTCAGAGCACAAATATGTCACTCTTTTTCTTTTTTTGATACTTTTCAGATATATTTTAATTTAACTTATAAAATTGTATGCATTTATCATGTATAATATGTTTTGAAGTATGTCTACAACATGTAATGGTTACATTTAACAAATGCATTGCCTCCAAGTTACCATTTCTGTGAAGAGAACTATAAATAGTCACCATCTGAGCATTTTAAGGCTATAGCATGTTGCAATTAACTATTGTAACAATGTCACAGAGCTCTTGACCCTAACGGTAATTATCCCTCACCCTCCTCTTGTGTTACTTTACCTTTTTAATGAGCACATAAAGATGCTGGAGTTTTGGAAACTCAGGTATAAGTTCAGCTGGTATTAAACTAGACTATGTTCTTATTTCTATTTACTTTATAATCATGGTTACTTATATTTGAGCCTTCTATAATTTTGATATAAGAATGAATCTCCATGATGCTTCTCTTTTTAATATAAATTCTTATATAAGGAATACATTTTACATGATGGCATTTTAGAATGACTTATTGCTATGTCACACTACATCACATGGCCGGGTGGCTCATTATTCCCTTTGGGCCTCTGGCAGCAGAAGATGCATTTGTATTTGCTAGAATACACCATGTACTGCTATCCTTCCCAGTATCCTGTGGCTGAGTGAGGATGTATTACTGGCTTTAGGGAACAAGCTGTAAATGCAGATGGCATGGCACTTAGGAGTGGATGTGGATTCTCTAGCTTATACCTGTTGGGTGATCCTTGATCCCCAAGAAATCAAAAGCAGGAGGTGGATCTGTAGCTCTTAGCAATTTCTGTCTTTGAAGGACAAAAGCCTTCAATGGTTCTAAGCTATGCAATTAGGGAATAGATATGTTGCTATAACTTTGCACAGAGAGTCTGGACCCAGACTTCTAGTATCTTCTCTGTATTTTCCCTCTGATATGTTAGCTAGAGGCTGTTTGTCTCTGCCACTGAGAAATCCCAAAGGCATCCAGTACTGTTACTATAATGGTCAGTCCTTCAACTAGCTTCCTTGTTCTTTGAAACCTCTGCCCACTACAACTTAACCTTCCTCCAACTCATGTGGGTCATTTGCGTCTTCATTATTCACCGACACGAACGGGAGCCTTTCCTCATCCTAATGGCTTTATCTGTTTTATCACCTTTGCTCTAGAAGCTCATGTTCTCTATTTGTCCAGAACAGTCCATACTCTGTTCTGAGGATCTGGCCATGCTACTCCTCTAGCAGGGAAGAGAGTTACTTACTTCCTGATTTCAGTAACATCTGACCTGTCTCAAATGCTAGCTGAGTTCTTTAGCCTGTTAAGAGCTCTGTCATTCTGGTTAAATCTGATTGCAAACACTTCTTGTAATGTTAGCCTTTGTTTACTTGGCTGTCTTTTCTGAAGAAGTTTTTTTGGGAGAAAAAACAAAGTTGCATTAGTCTTTAGACTCCTCAGCCTTAACATCAGTCACCTAGAACCTTATCTGGATTTCACAGCAGTAAAGACTTCCTGCCGAGTGTGGCTTCTATCTAACCTTATAGCTACAAAACTTTGTTAACTCCTTCTGGTACAGGGTATAGGTTCTGATTAGCACACAGATGCAGGTGAGATATAAAACAGAGAGAGATTGGGTAAAATGTCTGTCTATAGTGCAGATCCCTCACATAATCCTTAACAATGGCAAATCTCATTTTCCTCCACAGCTTAGAGCTAATCATATTAAACTTTCAGATCATTAGAAACAGTGTGCAAGGGGGAAAGCATCATACTCCTTTCCCCTACCAACTCACAGATCAGGGAAATTGAACACTCAAATGTCAGTGAAAGGTAAAGTATTGATTCAGGCCTCCCAAGACCAAGTTCCCAGACCAAGTTCTCAGCATAAAGGAGATTTATTTGCCCCTGAGGGACAGAGGACAGGGATGAGGGCGAAAGACAAGAGATAGAGGAAGAGGATGAAGGGGAAGAAAACCAGGGAGAGGGGAAGGAATATTTGTCCCATAGGGGCAAAGAAAGGGCTGTGTGGTGATATAGTGTATATTTAATAAAAATACTCTGGAATATCAGAGGACAAAGCCACCCACAGAGACAAACCATAAAGGTCAGAGACTGGTGACCGGTGCCTTTAATCTCTTCTGGAATCTCTGGGAGTTCAAGGCCAAACAGCCAGGCAGTGCTGGCACCTTTAATCCTAGCATTAGGAAAGTTGACCCAGGAACTGAAATAGCTGGGTGGGGAAAGAAAGAGAAGGAGAAGGGAAATGTTCTCCCCTTTGCCTGTGTGCTCAGTCAGTCTGAGGACTTTCTCTCTTCAACCTGACGAGTGGCTGGATGAGGATTGACTGTGGTCTGTTCCCTGTCTCTCTGATAATTCAGCTTTGCCCCAATATCAGGCTCTGGGATTTGCTGTATTCTAAATAGAACTCATGCAATAGGACTGACTGCCTTTAGAGAGAGGGGAGACAGACTTGGCACATAGCAAATGGTGGTTTATAGAGATAAACAGGGAAACCCCTTGATAGGATGAGGTATTTCATTTTAATTGGGAATGTTAACTCGTGATCCAAAGGAGGCTTCTGATTGCTAGATTTCAAAACTTTGATAGCTGGACCTTGTTGGTCAACCTCAGGAGGAGGAAGTAGCCAAATAAGGAAGTGGGTTTTCGAGGCCATTTTGGGGTAGTGTCACTTCAGACAGTTACTTGAAGATTTCATCTCTGGTAAAAGTAGATTTGTTGCAGGATTGCTAAACTCCAAAATTTAATATTTAAATATTTATAAGAAAAACAGATGAGATGTCTCAGATGTTGGTTTTGCACATGAGAAGAGATGCACACCACCAGATGTCACACAAGAGTTTATTCAAGGGAGTTACCGTGCAGGTACGGGGGAGGGAAGGGGAGGAGAAAAACCAGAAGAGAAGAGACAGACTGCAACATGGCATTTCCTTTAAGAGAACTAATGATTAACAAGATAGATAAACCCATATCCAAACTAACCAAAAAGCAAAGAGAGAGTATCCAAATCAACAAAATCAGAAATGAAAAGGGAGACATAACAACAGTCTCCCAGGAATTATCAGGTCATACTTTGAAAATTTATGCTCCGCAAAAAATGGAAAACCTGCAAGAAATGGACAGTTTTCTGGACAAGTACCATTTACCAAAATTAAATCAAGATCAGATTTAAATTTGGTAAACTAAACTCCTCAAACTGTTCCATACAGTAGAAACTGAAGGAACTTTGCCAAACTCTTTTTATGAAGCCACAATAACTCTGGTACCCAAGCCACGCAAAGATGCAACAAAGAAAGAGAATTACAGACCAATTTCCCTCATGAACATTGATGCAAAAATTCTCAACAAAATACTGGCACACCAAATCCAACAACATATTAAAAAAAGTTATTCACCATGATCATGTAGGCTTCATTCCAGAAATACAGGGATGGTTTAACATACAGAAAACTGTAAATGTCATCCATCATATAAACAAATTGAAGGAAAAAATCCATATGATCATTTCCTTAGATGCTGAAAAAGCCTTTGACAAAATCCAACATTCCTTAATGATAAAAGTCTTGGAGAGAGCAAGAATACAGGGAAAATACCTAAATATAATAAAGGCAATTTACAAAAAACTGACGGCCAACATCAAACTAAATGAAGAAAAACTCAAAGTAATGCCACTAAAATCAGAAACTAGACAAGGCTGTCCCCTCTCCCCTTACCTCTTCAACATAGTTCTCAAAGTTTTAGATAAAGCAATAAGAGAACAAAAGGAGATTAAGGGGATATAAATTGGAAAGGAAGAGGTCAAAATATCTCTATTTGCAGATGACATGATTGTATACATAAGTGACTCACAAAATTCTACCAGGGAGCTTCTACAGCTGATAAACACCTTCAGCAATGTAGCAGGATACAAGATTAACTCAAAGAAATCAGTAGCCCTCTTATACACTAAAGATAAAAGAGATGAAAAAGAAATAAAGTACACATCACCTATTATAATAGCTGCAAATAGCATTAAATACCTTGGTGTAACTATAACCAAGGAAATATCAGATCTGCTTGACAAAAATTTTAAATCTCTGAGAAAAGAAATTGAAGAGGATATAAGAAAATGGAAAGATCTCCCATGTTCCTGGATAGGTAGGATCAACATAGTGAAAATGGCAATCTTACCAAAAGCAATCTACAGATTCAATGCAATTCCCATCAAAATCCCAACACATTTTTTTTTTTTACAGACCTTGAAAGAACAATACTCAATTTTATTTGGAATAACAAGAAATCCAGGATTGCCAAAACAATTTTGCTCAACAAAAGAACCTCAGGAGGCATCACCATCCCCTACTTCAAATTATACTATAGAGCCACAGTAATAAAAACAGCTTGGTACTGGCATAAAAACAGATATGTGGATAAATGGAATCAAATTGAAGGCCCAGACATTAACCCACACACTTATGAACACTTGATTTTTGACAAAGAGGCCAAAAATATTCAATGAAAGAAAGATAGTATCTGCAACAAATGGTATTGGCATAAGTGGATGATAGTGTGTAGAAAAATACAAATAGATCCAAACGTATCACCCTGCACAAAACTTAAATCCAAATAGATCAAAGACCTCTGCATAAATTCAGCTACACTGAACTTGATAGAAAAGAAAGTGGGAAATACCCTCCAACACATTGGCACAGGTGGCCACTTCCTAAATATAACACCAGTAGCATGGACACTAAGAACAACAATCAATAAGTGGGGTCTCCTGAAACTGAGAAGCTTCTGTAAGGCCAAGGACACAGTCAATAAGACAAAACCACAGCCTACAGAATGGGAAAACATTTTTACCAACCCTACAAGTGATAGATGATTGATCTCTAAAATATATAGAGAACTCAAGAAACTAGAGCCCAAAACCCTTAAAAACCCAATTAAAAAATGGGGTTCAAAACTAAAAAGGGACTTCTCAGCAGAAGAATTAAAAATGGCTGAAAGGCACATGAAAAAGTGCTCAACTTCTTTAGCCATCAGAAAAATGCAAATTAAAACAACTTTGAGATACCTTGCAACTGTCAGAATGGCTAAGATTAAAAGCACAGAAGACAGCCTATGCTGGAGAGGATGAGCATCGAGGGGAACACTCCTCTATTGTTGGTGGGGCTGTAAACTTGTTCAGTCACTTTGGAATGCAGTATGGCGGTTTCTCAGAAAACTGGGAACCAATCTCCCCAACGAACCAGCAATACCACTCTTAGGCATATACCCTAAAGACATACATTCACACCCCAAAAGCATTAGCTCAACTATGTTCATAGCAGCATTATTCGTAATAGCAAGAAGCTGAAAACAACCTAGATGCCCCTCATCTGAAGAATGAATTAACAAGCTGTGGAACATCTACACAATGGAGTACTACTCAGCAGTAAGAAAAAATGATATTCTAAAATTTGCAGGCAAATGGATGGATATGGAGAATATCCTCCTGAGTGAGGTATCACAATCCTAGAAAGAGAAGGAGTGAATGAACTCACTCATAAGTGGACTTTAAAAAATATATAAAAAGAGAGAAATGTCATTGTATACAAGAGCTCAAGGCTAGAACATAGCTAAATGACACAGTGCCTCACATCTCATTGATGGCCTCTGGCAGGGGTGTGGGTGAGGAAAGACTTGTTTTCTTTAAGGGTCTGGCCACAGGGAGTTTAATTATGCTCCAGTAAGTAAATGAACAACGTGAATGCGAATTTTTGTAAATGGTGAGATCATAAGAGTGGGCATGATTCTGAGAGGTCTGATATCTGAGTTTGATGAGGTGCATGATGTAAAACCACCAATAATATATATATATATATATATATATAAAGAAAAAAGAAATACTATGATTAATATCAGGGTTTCACTGGCTTTGTAACTCTTAAAGGCTTTGTTTACTTTTTTAAGTTTTATGGAATTATATGATATGTATTTGTCTTAGTTTTTAAGTTATAGTAGAATTCTGTTATTGCTGTTTTTTTATTTTTAGTATGGGGTATTTTATTAGTATTTCAAGTATTTCAAGGTTACAAAGCATGCATTTGTTAAAACCATTCATTGAATTTAGGTTTAATTTTGCTATCTAAAAACTCACCAGTTTTTTTTTTTTCAGAATCTTCAATTTATGAAAACAAATTTATAATGTATGTACTTGTGATTTTCTGGAATGTCAAGAGTGGTATTGCTGGTTCGTTATAATGTTTGCCTTTCAATTTCTAGTTTTATTGAAGTAGGTCTTCCCCTTTTTTTGCTTAATTTGGTTATTGTGTTTAATGTTTAAAAAATAATTTTAAAAAAAGTAAAAAAGAGAACTGGTGAGCACAGATTAATGTAGTCATGCCTAGGGGTGTGACTTCCATAAGAAGTTCTTTACCACAAGGCTGCTACATACCAGGAATTCTTTTCTCACCAAGCACCTTGTTGGATTTGCCACATAGCTGCTGTCAGGAATCCTTATGTCAGGAGCACCTGCTGTGTAAGCATGATGACCTATGTCCAACCCCTTGGACCCTATGAAAAAGTGGAAGGCAATGGCACACATCGGTAGTTATAATAATCCTATGGGAAGATGGGAAATGGAGACAGAACCACCCTGAAGCTCACAGAGCAGCTAGCATTGAGAATTAGGAACATCCAAAATAAAGAAGACTTGGCCTAAACAAGGTGGAAGCAAGAACAAACTTCTTAAACCTATGTCTCCTGAGTCCACACACATGCTATAGCACAAGCACACACACACACACACACACACACACACACACACACACAGAAAGATAATAATAATAAGAAATAAGAAATGGCCTGTCTGCTCCTCCCTATTTCAGAGACAGCTTCATCTTCTCATTCAGTGCCAACCTCACCCCTGGTTCGTGAAGGCAAAGTTCAGAGTGAAGATTTAGTAATATTGAGTGCCTAGTCACTAGGAATACCTTCAATTTAGGCAAAGTAGATATTGTTCTCATCAAAGATTCCTTCCTTGACACCAAGTACACACTACACATGTTGTAGTATGACTCTACTCACAGAGAGTTCCACCACATAGTCAAGGCTGAGAACAGGAAACCTGTCATCAACAGGAAGGCTAACTCCGTCATGCAGGGATGAGATTCCACCAATGTCCAATGGGATGGGGACAGTACTGAGTATGTTTCGGAGTCCATTGTATCTTAATAAGCATCTGCACTCCTTCTACTAATGCCCCCATGTTTGTAATGATGTGAACCATGAAAAGTATGACAACTGATGAAATATTGTAGCAATGCCTCCTGCATCACCAATTGCTTAGGCCCCTAGCCAAAGTCTTCCATGACAACAACCTTGGCACCACAGAGGGATTCATGAGCATAGTTTATGCCATTGCCACTACCCAGAAGACTGCAGATAGCTAATACTTCTAGGAAACTGTGGTTCAGTAGCTATGGGGCTGCCTAGAACATCATCCCTGAGTCCACCGATGCTTCTGAGGCTGTCAGCAAAATCATCCCAGGGCTGAACAGGATGCTGACTGCATAACTGTTTATGTTACTACCCCTCACATGTAGTGTGTCTGACCTGCTTTCTGTGGAAGGCTGACAAACACAATGATATCATAAAGTTGGTGAAGCAGGCATCCACGGGATCCCCTAAAGAGTATCATAAACTACACCAGCTTGTCTTTCAAAACAGTGTTGATTCTCATTCTTTCTCCTTGAATGCTGGTTGTTAGTGCCATCAGCAGCCCCAGCAAGATTATTGAACTAGTATGGCTACAGCAATAGATTGGAAGACCTTGAGGTTCACTTTGCCCTCAAGGAGTAGGAAGTCCTGGATTACTCATCCCAGCAAGAATAGGGGAGGAAGAGAGAGGTCCACAGCTGCTGGGGATTCCCCCAGAAACTTCTCTCCTCACAGTTTCCAGTGCAGAAACTTAGCCCCATTTTGTCCCACAACATCAATAAAGTTTACTATACCCCAAATAAATAAAGAAAGAATAAAATATGGAAATTTAGAAAAAAATTAACAGTATCAATTTAAATTGTGCACCCTAGTTGAAGTAAGAAGCTTAGTTTTGATAATTTTTCCTAACACTGGATTGGTAATTCTAAACTTAAATTCAATACAAATATTTATAAAAATCTAGTAGTCAGTAAATTTAAAAAGAAATTACTTCTTCTGGAGGATTCATTATAGTTATGTTTTTATTTAGATATTTGATGTATTAGAAGACTTTTTAATTTTTTCTTTATACTTTTAATTTTTAGAAATAGTAATCATCACCTGAAAGTGGAATTTAAACCACACAGTCCTGAGCCTAGCCTGTGAATACTGAGCACTGGGGTACTTGCAGCTCCTGCATTTTCAACACTTTTTAGTCTTGCAGGCAATAACAGCTGCAGGATATACATCTTATAAAGGACTTGCACATTTTTATGATTCTGAACTTTTGCAAATTAGGAAAAGATTTTAAAACTGAAGATGAAGCATGGACTTCTTAATTAAAGTAGAAATGTAGAGAGAGTTTCATAAGGCTTGCGAATGACGCTGTTCTAGGTCAAGACATTACTGATGGGACACTTCTTCTGCCGTGTGCATTACATGACAATGAAATATCAAAGACTCAAGAGTAGAAAGCTAGACAAGCGTGGTGACACATGCCCTTAATCCTAGTACTCCTAAGGCAGAGGCAGGCAGTTCTCTGTAAGTTCGAGGCCAGCTCAGCCTACATAATGAGTTCCAGGATAACCAGAGCTATACAGCGATAACCTTTCTCAAAACAAAAAATATAAAAACCCCACCAGGAAACTACTGTAATTTAAAATTACAATAGAAAAATACTATTAAGAACTACTTGGGATTTAAAAAAACAAAAATGACAGGTGTTGTAGTCCTTTGTCCCAGCACTTGGGAAGCAGAGGAAAGTGCAAAGAGCATAAAATGGAAGTCCTTTGGACAAGTTTAGGCTAGCCTGAGTGACATAATTTAATGTGTGAAGACATAGATAGAGGTCCAGAGGGGAACAAAGATAAGCAGAAGGTCACCCTCCTAGCACTCCACCCAAGCCCACTCTGGCTATCAGGAGTTACAGAGTGAAAGGCCAGGATAGATAAGGTGAGAAGGATTACCTCACCCAGTTGCTAGGGTGATGTAGCCTGGCCACCGAATTAGCATATTAAGGGAGAGCAGACCCAAAGCTGCTGAGTTTTTGACCCGAGCTTCATGGCTGAAGTAAAGGGGACTCCATCCAGCCCTCAGAAGCTAACACCTGGAAACTCTGAGGAGGCTCTGCAGTCAAACTCCCTCCGACCCTGGTCGACTCCC
>PVIH01001092.1:49764-262752 GCA_004025045.1 Sigmodon hispidus | reverse complement strand
GACCCCTGCAGTTGGTTTGCTCAGTTCACTCAGTTCGGGGTCGCAGTAGGGATCCTTGCAGATACCCTCAACAGCAGCAGGAGCTGTGGGTGTGGCCAGGTGCAGAGTTCAGCTGCCCCCTGCTCCAGAGTGTGCTGGGACGCCACAGAGAGCACCGGTCCTCTGGTCAGGGTTCGAATCCGCCCCTCAGAGACCCCTGTAGTTGGTTTGCTCAGTTCACTCAGTTCGGGGTCGCAGTAGGGATCCTTGCAGATACCCTCAGCAGCAGCAGGAGCTGTGGGTGTGGCCAGGTGCAGAGTTCAGCTGCCCCCTGCTCCAGAGTCAACCCACACTTTTAAAGATGTCCACAGATAGAAAGGAGCAGATGGTGCCATCTTCCCAGCTACCCATTGAGGTCCCCCTGAAGACCAGAACTGCTGTGAACTTGTTTATCTTCAACACCTGGAAAAGGGTTTGGATCAAACAGAATTTGTTAAATGTCTTAAAAACACAATGAAAATGCAACCACTATACTCATTCTCTCTAAAAAGATGTTTCTGATTCAGGCTTATACTTCCTTTAGAATGTTTTAGCTACATTTCTGAGCTCAGATTCCTATTTATCTATATGGCTTTCATCACAAAATATTTGGTTAAGTATTTTTGTCCCATGTATTTTATCTTTTTGTTTCATTATTGTAGGGCCCTGCATTGACCTTCTCCTTGACTCTGAGCCTTGAAGGCAGGCCTGTGGATTGCTAGCTGCATATCCTGTGCTCTTCTCCCATTGTCTAGTATGTTTGCGCCTTCCTGTCTGTGGGAGTTGGTAGAGAAAGTTGGGCTGTTTACCTGAAGTCAGTTGTTTTCCAGCCACCTGGGGGAATTTTCCACTGTGCTCCCAAGTAGCTCCTGTACATAAACTGAGATGGAGCTTCATTTTTCTTTGCATGAATGACCCAAGCATCCATGTCTTTTTTAATCCCCAGGCTTAGGCCTGACTTACTGACGACTCAAGTAGCGCAGGCTCTACACATTTTCCATAACTTATTAAAGAAGTAATTTCTAAGAAATCTTGGAGAATAATATAAATAAGCAGATATGCCTGACACCACTAAACCAAAAGAATTTCCAGTGATGAGAAGTCACAAACTCCCAAGAAAATGAAGCAAACTAAGCATGAAAATATTTGAATCTTAACAGTGCATTTACTTGACCCTAGTATTGCTTCAGAACAGCCACAGAGACCTTCACCAATAACAAAGCAATAGAAAACATTTATTAAAAGGCCTATGTCCCTTAATGTATATTTTTCTCTTATGTCAGTTTCCAAGCCTCCCATTCTAGTGTTCACAATGTACTGAATTGAGGAAAAAACGTATAACCTCACTGATGATAATAAGCCAAGCACCAATGATAACAATATTCAACCATCCCTGGGTAATGCCTTAGGACTGTGGAAGTTACATGAAAAGTATGTTCTTTTGTACTTAAACTAACAACCTTACCTGATCAGACTTCTTACAATAGGGTGACTGAATTTTCTAACTATGTCTTTTGCCCCTAACTATGCTCACACAATTGAGCTTTATAGGCAAGTGAACACTGAATCATGGAGTCTACCATAGCCGACCAGCTTCTTGTTTCCCTCTCCAAGGCTAAAGGAATCTGAAGACTTGCTAGAAGCAATCGCAATTAGAATTTTTTTCATAGACTTTCCTGAAAACCCAATAAAAAGAAATAGAAAGGAGAGGCTGAGCCTATTATAGTTATTATGGGCTCCTAGCCTGGTTTCTATTAAGTTTAACCATTTTCAGTTTTGAAGCTAAAGTCATGAACTAAAGTATAATTGTAAATATTTTCCCTAAATATCAAATACTTAATATACAAAAATAATAAAGTGGATGAAGAAAATAATACAACAAAATGAATCTTTTAGTAGCTAAGGCTCAGACCCTCCAATGGGATAGATCAACACTACTTTTATCTCAGTCTGGAGTCTTTTTGCTTTGATTTAACTCTCTAATTTTAGTCTTTGGTGTGATTTAAATGTATTTAATTAATAAATTATTGTTACAATAAAACTGTACACTCTGATATAAAACCAGAATACATTTTGTTGTAAAAATGAATATCTGTATCATTGTTCTTCAAGTGCAATATAAACTTGTCTTGAAAGATTGTCACCCTGAAAATAAGATCATTTTCTATGAAATTTTACCCACATCTTAGAATCCTGTCCAAAACATAACTTTCCTACAGCAATTTCCTCTTTAATAGCTAGTCATGTATAGAAAAAGTTATGCTTTACGTTATACATTTGTAAGTGTATCTTTCCATGAACAAAATCTTGGTCCAATGTTCCCCCAACACAGCCTGAAAGCAATCTGCTTGGAATGTTGTAGAATGTCAAGTTCTCATATGGGTAAAATTTCTTCACAAATGTAGGCAATTTCTTGTTCATATTTTCCAGTTTTTCTCTTTTCTAAATGGAAGGCTTTAAAATTTCTATTTCTTGTGGGTTCCATTAATTACAATACATATTTAAAAACTTGAAGCACTGTAGTTTCTGAGCTGGCTAACTATGACTTCTGATGCTACCTTGTAGACAAATGTTACTCATTTAATGTTGGGTTCTGTGAATTTGAGATTTTACAAGAACCCTTTGGCTTTGGAGCACAGATGAGAACATCTCTGGATTGTCTCACCCCATTTTAACTGTGGGGCTCAATGTACTTTCCATTGAAGGAGTGAGCACTGTCAACTAGTTAACATAAGCTATTGGAAAAAAAATTTCCTGAACTTTGTAGGGGTAGAATAATTGCATACAAACGCATCCAGGAACCCTATGGAAAATATAGTGTTGTTAACTGGCATGGTTACAGCACAATTTAGCAAGTATGTTAGAACAAATTACCCCCTTTAACCGTAAGCCATTCTGTTTCACGCTTTTTAATGAAGGCCTGTGCCACACACTAGAACACTTCTCACCTCATTACTTCTCATAAAAAGCACTGATCCATTCAAAGGCTCCTCATATCTCCCATATGAGTGGTAAAAAAGACTTTCCTCCTCATTCTGGCAGGACGAGGAGGCATCTTCCTGAGGCTGCCTTTGAAGTAGATCATTAGAATGTTGACAAGATAAAAGAACAAAAACTTTATCTGTGCAATCTCAAGGCTGTCATCCCTTAATGCTCTATTCTTCCTTCCAAAGCAGAGCAAAACAAAACAAACACAACAAAATCCCTGACCGGTTTCTGCCCTTTTTTAGAAAATAGGAGATATTTGCAAGACCCTTGGTGCCATTTTTCTCTGTCAGTATTCACAACATATTTTCAAAGAAATGATGAAAGCAGGAAGAACTTAATGGACTACTAAAATTCAAAGTATGGATTCAATAAAAAGGCAAGCAGGAAGGCAAGCTGATTAGAAGCAAAGGCTGATGGGCCACCTCAGCAGAAATTTAGTTTAAAATTAAAAGTCTTTTTCTCTCTGTGCAATATCTGAGGGGGAAAGATGTTGATTAGCTTTAGAAATAACATTATGTATGTTTCTGATGAATATACATTTTCTACAACAAAATATTAATCTCCCACCAATTTAGGCACTATATATATATATGTCTTACTATTTAATATATATTGTGGCTTATGATATAGTTTAGTAGTAGCAAGATTTCCTAGCTTTTTCATGTCTATGGGTTTAATCCCTGGCATGGCTTTGTATATATATGTTTAACAAAATGTGAAGTGAGTGCCTTCTTTTTTATTTGAAAGGGGTTGGTTAGGAAGACAACTTATTTCACAATTGTATGGGAGGTATCATAGGGATAATCCAGCTACAAAACTGGTCATGTGAGGGATGACAGTGGGTAAAGGTGTTTGTCTTCAAGCCAGATGACTGGAGTTCCATCTCAGGGACCCATATAGTGAAAGGAGAGAGCCGATTCCCACACATTGTTCTCTGACACCCACTCACGTGTTGTAACACGTGAGCACCTACACAATGAAATTGAAAATTACTTTTAATAGGATTGCTCATGTATATGTGTATGGAGATTTAAAGATCTGATTTTGGTCTAAAAAAATCAGATCTTAAAAAAAAGATCATTGAAGAGAAAGAACACACCAAAACTGTTTAGACATGATTGCAGTATTTTAGTTAGCAGGAAAAAAAATACATGTTCATGTCTGTGACCTGAATTTCCAGTTGGGCCATTAGCTTAACAGTGTATAGTAGAACAACATGGATTACAACCAAAAGTCCATACCAGTTATTGGAACAGCTGGAAAGCAGGGAACCAACATCTAAATTCTGTAATGTAACAAAACCCTGAAATTTGACACATGTTCTACATTTAAATGATGTTTAAAATCAATGCCTTTGTAGAAAGAAGTCCACTTAATGTAAACTCCCTGGCGACATTTCCAACTTCCCTTTGCAGTATCTCCAGGAACAAATCTGATCACCTGGTACAATGCTGTCAAGCCCCACCAAACACTTAGGCTGACCAGCTTCTAAATTAAGTTGGTATTCTCCAGGCACTTTCCCAGAAACACAAGCTCAGCTTGGATCACGCTCACAAAGGTACGAGAGGAAAATGTCAGTACTGTACATTAATAGGTTGGAGGAAGCACATGGTCCAGGCCAGTCGATCCTTGCAATAATAACTCCACAGCTTTGTTTCATTTGAAAACATAAATCTGTACACACATACTTACTTAGGCATATATCCATGTATACAAAAAAGTTGAGCTAATAATAAAGGAAAGGATGAACGTTGGCACTGTAGATGTTGACAGCATTATGCAAACTTTTCAATATTCCCTTGCATGCTCAACTTTAACTTTTGTTTATAAATTCCACTTAGACATAATTTACAACTTCTGTTAACTTAAGCTGGGTTCTGTAAAATCTGTCTAAAAAATCAGCTCAGAGGGCTTTGAGATGTTACAAGCGTATCGAGATATCAAGCACCGAGCTGTGCAAATTATATTCACTTTGGAAACTCTGAGTTTGTATTTATATACATAATATATTTTAGTTCTGATGGTTTAAAATGATGAAATAAGCCCCGTTTCCCCCTGCCATGCCTTTCCCAAGCATTGCTGTCTATCCTGAAAGAGGCAGAGAGCCCAAAACAAAACAAGAGGTTCTGGACGCTGTCACTGTTTAAAAGCACTTTGGGAGAGATGATTTGGGGGAAGAGGTAAGCAAGGTTAAGCAAAAGTTCTTAAAAACCACCTGAAGTTTGTAATTTCATTCTACAATAGTTTAAAGGCTTCAACAGTTAAAAATGGCATAAAACTAAGTCAGTATCTGTTATTTTGCCCATGCACAGTTCTTGCAGAGATCTGACCTCATCTGCCTGTAGGAACAGTTAGACATGCCTGTCAATCGAGATTAAAAGAAAAACACAAATTCCACCTCTACTCTACATTTAAGTTCCATTCAAGATCAAAGGCAGAATTCGATGGTCTTCATTGTGTCTGGATTTTAAATAGCACAATAACAAAACACTTGACCTTCGTTCTTCTTTCCTTGTTTTCTGGAAAGAGGCTGGACTTCTCTCTCTGCAAAGGCACCAGGAAGTGAGACCCCCGATTTGTGCCTCTTCCAATGATTCTCTAATGAGGGGCACATTAAAGCAAGTGGACATGTTTTGTTTGTTTCTGACACAGGGTCTTAGCTATCTCTGGATGGCCTCAAACTGGCCATGTAGCTGGAGATATCCTGAATTTCTGATCTTTCTACCTCCATCTCCAAAACGCCATGATGCCAGGCACCCATTATACACAGTTCACGTGGCATTAGGGATTGAACCCAGAGATTTGTGCATACTAAGCAACATTTTATTAACTGAGCTCCCGATACATTTTTCTAGACTTTATCTTACTTTGTAGCTCAGAATGATCACATACTTGGGATGATCTTTCTGTCTTAGTCTCCTAGTTGCTAAGATTGCAGGTATAATCAACCAAACCCAGATCCAGGTAAAATATTTCTAATTCAAGATGGAAAGTGAAGGTATTAAATTAGAGGTAAACTCATGGAGAATAAAATAATTGCATAACATTTTATAGAAACCATAGATTTTATTATGAAAATATGGGTATAAATAACTTTTTATCGTAGAAAGGGGTGTAGGAGATAATTCCATATTAGAGTGCACTTGTTTATATTTATAAAGATACTCTCAAGAGATTCATTAGTATTTGTTTAGTGAAAGAGGGTAGTGGTTAATGAAAAGGTATAAATTAGCAATTTCATATTTCTATGAGCTAAGTAAATAAGATGAATTGATAAGGCTCTTCCTTCTTTATTGATATGCTACTAGACTTCATGTTTTAGTGAGAACTAGATTCATGGCTGAATGGAACAAGAAGCATTTGAGTTGGTCTCAGTTAATAAACTCAGCATGGTGACACACACAGACCCTCACTCCCAGAACTCTGGAAGTAGAAGAAAGAAGGTCATGAAATCAAAGTCAGACTGGGCTATACAGTAAGGAAGTACTTTAAAACAAATAAGCCATTGTTATTATTATTTGCACATATATATGACCTACTGAGTCTCTGTTGTTGCTTACATGTGTCCAGGGTGGACTATTTAAGATTGAGCAACTGATGGAGAAACTCATTCACTGAAGAACCTGAGGAAGCTGGAGGAGTAATGTGTATTCCGTCAAGTCAATGCTTATGTTTGGATTCTAAAAAATAGCAAAAAAAACCCAATCTCAATCCCATTTGTTATATAACACTCTTAAAATTTTACTCCTTTTAAAAAACTATATTAGTATAAAATTTCACATATATGTGCCTTATTTCTACACTTCTTCTTTTATGCCTTTTCAGTTTCACTATACCCCCATTCCCTTTAAAATCTTTTGCCTTATTTTAAATTATTTTTACTGTACATATGATAAGCATACATTTGCATATCATATATGTGAATGAATGAATAAATAAACAGAATTCACTGAATTCATTTAGTTGACGTATGCATATTTTTAGGGCTGACCATTTGAAAGCTCATCCAAGAAGAAAATGAATTCTCTCTCTCTTTCAACAGTCACCAATTCCTTGTAATTCTTGATATCCCATAAGATTTCCCTCATCTCAAAGTTGAGATACCACCTGACACCTGTCAGAATGGCTAAGATTAAAAACACAGATGACAGCCTATGCTGGAGAGGATGCAGAGCAAGAGAAACACTCCTCCATTGTTGGTGGGAGGATAAACTTGTTCAGCCACTCTGGAATGCAGTATGGAGGTTTCTCAAAAAACTGGCAGTCAATCTCCCCAAGGATCCAGCAATACCACTATTGGACATATACCCTAAAGATGCGCATTCACACCCCAAAACATTAGCTCAACTATGTTTATAGCAGCATTATTTGTAATAGCAAGAACCTGGAAACAACCTACATGTCCCTCAACTGAAGAGTGGATTAACAAACTGTGGTACATCTACACAATGGAGTACTACATAGCAGTAAGAAAAAATGAAATCCTAAAATTTGCAGGCAAATGGATGGATTTGGAGAATATCCTCCTGAACGAGGTATCACAAAACCAAAAAGATAAGCAGGGAATGTACTCACTCATTAGTAGACTTTAAACAAAAAGTAAAGAATAGCCAAGCTGCAAACCACAATCACTGAACAGCTTGGGATCTAAAAATTATATTTAATATAGTCTTCTGCTGGTTATTTGATCTCATCACTGTTCATTCTACACAATGGCATTGTTACATATTTCTTTTTTTGTCTTGTCACTTTTTTTTTGAAAATAAGGTCTTGGTTTTTCATGAAAAAAATTTAAAAAATCACACAAAAAAGATTTCTTTCATCTATATTGACATGTTATCTGATGGTGTCATTGTTCAGGTCTTGTTTATGCTAACATATTATTGAGATTGTGTGTATTCACCTTTCATAAATAAAAGTCCCAATGTCACAGTAGATACCCTGGTTCTTTGGCTCTTATAATTTTTCTGTCTCCTCCTCTATAATATTTCATGAATGTTAGATGGAGAGGTAAGTATTTGTGTAATAATATGTTTCTGACCTGAACTTTCTGACCTAGCCCCTCTCTCTTTGGCTAAAGAACTCACATTTTTCACATTATTTCCCTATGTTACCTGTATCCTAATATTCCCCTCTCCAGAGCTCTGTATGAGTTACTATGGCCTTTACTGTGACCTTTATATTCTGCAAGATCATAGTTCACATTTCCAATGCTTCAGGTTTCATCTGCGTCATCTATAATTTACAAAATTGTATTTAGATTAATCTGTAATTATGCCTTCCAATAGTTGAAACCCTGTTCCTTCATTACTATCTTAGGTGATTTACATCAAAGTGTAATAAATAAATTCAAACTTTCTCTTTGCTTATCTTCCTTAGTACCATCAACTACTCTCTTGCTTAAGGAAAATCAATGAAGTATCATTTCTTCTTTTCTTTTTAATGTAATTCATCACTAACCATTAATTCTCTGAAATTTTTATGTACTAAATAATGTTACTTCAGTCCAAGCTATGACCTTTATTCACATAGCCTAGGGCAGGAGCCTCCTGATCTTGTAGTGGTTGAATATGAAGAGATGCTCTTGTCAGCTATTAGGTGGTAGTGATGGTAGGTCATGGCTGCTCTCAGTGTTTTTCCTGGCTTTGTAGTATCACCATAGCAACAGCTCCTTACTCCAGTAGTAACAAATTCCAATCCATCTCATTGTGTCCACATTCAGACAGTTAGGGTCTTCTTAACAGAGACCTTACTTTTGGTTTCTTCCTGGAGTTAATTCTGTCTGACAGTAGGTAAAGCAAAACATTTTTTTTTGGTTTGGTTATTTTTGGTCATATAAGAACCTCAGTTCCCTGTTAATGTCTTTCTGGTTTAATCTAACTCCTGGTTCCAAGTCTTTTTAGGGAGATATATTGTGTAAGTAAAAATCATATGCTTCCTAAGGAAAGGCCATGTGAAGAAAATGTTCCAGTTTCTTCTGAAACAATCACCTTCTTCTCTCCCCTCCCCTCCCCTCTCCTCATCTCATCTCCCTGAAGCTGCTGTTGCTCTTGGCATTGGGACTTCCATTTCTCAACCGCCATACATTTTCTTTTGAAAGAATATCACTATGTAGCTAAGGCTAATTTTGAACAGCTTGCCTCTCTCGGCCTTCTAAGTACAGGAGAAGCATGTACCCACCATGCTTGCCTTTGCTATTCACATTCAGAAAGATGAGGCTTTGATAGCTTTTAAATCCCATGTGTTATAAAGTAAACATTTTTTCCCCATGCATGGTTTTGGTGAGAATAAGTAGATCACTTCCTGCTATGTCTATTCTGAACATTATAATCTGTTATAGGAACAAAAAATCAATAATCCTTGACTCCCCCCTAAATCCTGCCTTGCTCAATGGTGAATTCATGCATATATTGATTAATTGTATTGCAAAATTGTATTTCCAAACCCCTTGTACTATGTACTAATTGGCATACTTGTAGAAAATGTTAAAGTTTACTTTTGTTAATTATAGAAATCTTTATCTGGTCTAAAATGGAAACTCATGGAGCTGTAACAATGTGAAGGATTGAAGCCTGTAGTGAATTTGGCACAAGAAAAAGTAATGTGCTGAGTTACAGGGACTTATTAGAACAGGTTGTGGGAGATATGAAATTTTATTACCTTGTCAGACTTATTATTAAAAACTCAACCATACAAATTTACAATAAAATAAGTTACGTGAAAATGAAAGACAGTACTCAACATTCATTACATCTCCATTATTTTCCTGTGCTATGACATTATTTGTGCCTTTGAGATTACTCAGTGGAAACACTTTACAATGGTGTGCTAGAGCACATCGCTTCTACACTGTGTTCACCAATGCTGTTATCTAGACTTGTGTCATAGCAGCATACACAAACTGTGGAAATTGGCAAAGCTAACACTTTGGATATAATTTGTTTGACTGTTTTTTGGACAGCCTAGATATAAGAAAACACAAAGAAAAACATTAGCAGTGGAACTCAAACTGAGCAGTATGTTTCATGCATACCGGTTCTACTGTAAAGTGTAAAGAATCTGTGTATTTCTGTCTAGTTCAGCAACTGAGAGGTTCATGTCATTGATGGAAAAGTAGTTTTGCTACAGCTTATTTCTTTGACATCATGCTTTTATTTTCTTGTTGAGGTAAATGAAAACACCAACCAGCATTTGTATTAATTCTATGTTCATCAGTACAAACAGAGATTAATAACAGGTTTAAG
The DNA here is from genome assembly GCA_004025045.1 of Sigmodon hispidus. Lineage (NCBI taxonomy): Eukaryota > Metazoa > Chordata > Mammalia > Rodentia > Cricetidae > Sigmodon > Sigmodon hispidus. The sequence goes on along the minus strand of PVIH01001092.1, from coordinate 252,502 downwards.
AATTTGACAAAATCAAGGCAGCCAGAGATCTCCTCAACAAAGTCTACATTATACTGTCTATACTTTCAGCCTTCAAAACATGAGCTGAATAAAACTTGTTTCTTCATAGGTACTTGCCTGTGGTGTTTCATTATAGTAACAAACAAGCTATTTAATATATAAAATCTGTTTTATGTCTCCTCTCTTCCTGAAATTTTTCTCATCTTATTTTTGTATTTAAATTTGATGTCCTGATGGCAAGTTGATAATAACACCAGGTGCTTTATCATATTAATTCATTTATGTGTCACCTTAAGTACTTTATAGAAAACGTAAGAGAGTAGCTGTTTCTAACTTAAGAATTGATGACTGGTGAGATTAACCTCTCCCACTGAAGGTTTCATCTCTCTCATCTTCCTTTGGTGGTTGGCCAGAGGTGAGAAATCACTTTCCAAAGAAACTGTCAACTCAGTATCCTCTCATTTGCAAGCCCCCCCCCATGTGGGGTTTGCATATGTGCAGGCATGTGTGGATGGCAGACATCAACCTCCTCCAAAGTTGTTGCTCAGAGCCTTGTTTTGGTTTTGAGGCAAGGTCATTCATTGGAATTTGGTGAAGGAGTGTTACAGAAACAGTTACAGAAAAAGGCTTCTTGAATTTGAGAGGGAGCAAGGGAGGCATGGTAGGTACTGGATAAAGAAAAGGGAAATATAATTTTATTTTAGTTTCTAAAAAGAAATATATTTATTAACTAACCTCCCATTTGCTATAACAATAAAACATTTCACAAACACATTTCACATATGTAATATATATATAATTAGCCAGGACCTAGGAAAAAGACTTCCACTTGCATCTCTGCTTTAACATTTTTAGGTGGCATAGCTGAATACCTTTAGAGTGAGAATATCTTTATAACCTAGTCCATGAGGCTGCCACAAAGAATTGGTAAGAAATAATGTTGATGAGGTCCTCCTCACTTTGTGCAATGGGTACTAGATAGGTAATGGTGTTTACTATCATCAACAATAGTAACAAACACTTCAGGAAGGTCAAAATCAGGGAGAAATGATTCCATCAGAAACCATTAGAAGACAATGGAATGTTACTGACCTGTAGGAACTCTCCTTGCTAAGATATGAAGTTTGGAAGCCTTTTAGCAAGAGTGACTCTTGCTGTTCTCACCTGTGTCATAATTAGATGTAGGTGCACATGACATGCCTCTGTGTATGTGTGTGTGTGCATGTGTGGTATGTAAAAAATAGATGTATGATTAATAATAGTTATCAATATTCTGATACATTTTATAAAATGAAGCTGTAAAGAATATATCAGAGAGACTATGTCTTCTAAACAATTTATGAAGAAGAGAAGGAAACCATGAAAAAATACATTGGAAGAAAAAACTTATTTGCAATAAAAATAAATTTTAAACTTATGAAAAAGTACTATGAAGAAATAAATTTCAGGAAGTTCATATTAATTGTATTTCATACTTCACTGACAACCTGCATTTGTCATAAGCAACATGTAGCCATCAAAGCAATAAATCCATGATAACTGACTTTGATGTTCAAATAGAATTTGTAGAATTAAAGATCAAGTAAGTTTCATTTCCTACTATTCTGATTTGTTTGATAGTCACATCCACTTTACATTAAAATTTTTTGTGAAGTTAATAAAGGAGGTTATAATATATCTAATACTTCCAAGCTTTAAGTATAGTTTTGCAAAATGTATTTGCAATGTCACAGAAAAGTTAGGTACATCATTTTGGTCAGGATAATCTCAAGCACAATCAGCTATAGCATACAGAACATATATAATTTATTCACCTGTGCATGGATACAGTTCTGCTTTGTAGTGGCTCCTTGCACATCACTCTAAATCAGTAGTGACCTTCAAGCTTTCTTACTTACATTGTGATTCTACAAAGACAACACCAAACACAACCTTTGAGTTAATTCCTGTGGGGTGGGAGTGGGGGGGGTCAAAGCTTAGTTATTTTAGTAAGACTATGTGATTGGCCTTTAAGACACCAGAGAATATTTTCAGGACTGAAATCCTCAGTTTTATTCCCCTAGAGAGAATATATAAACCAAAGTTCCTCTTCCTTTCTTTTTTGCTAACCTACTGAGGAAAGCAAAGGAGAGAAACTTCTTTTCATTGCCCATGTGAGTCTACTGTGGTCATCAAATATTGTACAATAAACTGTTTACACAGAAGTCCTTTTTACAGGTTTTAAATCTTCTCAAGCCGCCAATGTCTGAAGCTATGTCTGCCAGATGTCAGACAGAGAATTGCTTGTGTTCTAGTTGACAGAGATAATCAACGGCTTAAACCATCAGGTAACAGCAGGAGAAAGTCCTTGTTCTGTGGTCACAACTGGATTCCAACAACTCACTCCTAATTTAATAGTAATAATGTATGTGTTATTGGCATTAAATTATGAAATTAAAGATTGGTCAAAATTCTGATTGGAACCACATACCCAATGGAAAACAAACATTACAAAGTAAAAGTATAATCAAAGTAAAAAATAATTGGCAACATGAGTTATGAAATCATATTTATATGATAGACAAAAATGTATTAATTTTTAATGTATTAGTTTAACAAAAAACAAATAAGTGACTAGGACCATATTCCTGCCCAAAGTATTTTCAGATAAAATAACAGAATGCTTGGTATTTGCTTCTTTTAAAAAATATTTATACTTCTTTTCATTTTATATATAAATCACAGCTTTTCCTCCCTCATCTCCCATTTACCCTTCAGCATGCCCCTCCCCCACCCATCCACTCCTCAGATCGAGTAAGGACTCCCATGAGGAGTCAGCAAAGTCTGACATGTCAAGTGAGGCAGGACCAAGCTTCTCTGCCATATACCAAGGTGGAGCAAGGTATCCCTCTGTAAATAATGGGCTCCAAAAAGCCAATTTATGCATTAAGAATAAATCCTGGTGCCACTGGCAGAAGCCCCAAAATTGCTCACATCACACTACTGTCACTTGGGATGTAGAGATACATAGTAGCTACATTTGGCAATTTTCACAATACCATACATGACTTTTCTCCTATGGAATGGGCTTTACATCTGATCAAAGGAACAATTGTTTATCCCTATACAGAGCCATGTCAATATTACAGCAGTGGACACATTTTGCCAAGAAAGATGGTATAGTAGTTAAGGTCCCATTCTGGACAAGGTCACTGATACCTTTTCTTCCTCAGAGCCCTTCATAGCACCTTCCAGCACCATAAAAGCTAGTTAGCAGGGAAAAAGTATCCTGGTCAGTCCAAGATAGATTTATCTGTAACCTGAGTGTGTGGTGTCTTCATCAATATCCTTACCACTTAGTTATGATGGGTAACTGGAACAATAGCAATAATCTGCATTGTTGTGGTTGCCCCTGACACTTCCCCAATCAATTAGCTATAGGAAAATGACTGTTTCTATGTGTTTCACCAATGGTGCCTACAAAAGCCAGGAAACTAAAAACAGGCTCTTTGAGGAGTGGTGTATTTAGATATAGGGATAGTAAACGCTATGTCAAACAGTGAATGAAAGTGGAAAAGAGAGATACTCGGATGCCAGGATTCAAACAAGCGATAGAAGTCAAGGTAAGGAAAGCTGGAACAAGAAAAGAGTTAACCAGAATGAAGTATCCATGACAAGGCTGCTTTGGAACCTCTGATGTTGCCACCCCAGTGAAAGATATAATTAGAGGGGACGGTAGAGCAAACATGATATGAAATAACATGGGCAGAATGCTAAGAGTCAAAGGTTTAGGCTAGGGTAGGAGGATGGTTGAGAGGGCGGTAAGAAATAGGATAAACTGCAAAAGTAAGAAAGAGGGATGAAGCCTTAGTTTGTAAGCTATCAAAAATGTAAGTTTTTATTTGCATTAAGCAGTATACAGTTTTATTCCCATTACTCTGGAATGAGAAGCAGAAGCAAAAGCAGACTAATCTCTGAGTTCAAAGCCAGCCTGGTCTACACTCTAAAGCCAATCAGCTACTTAGTGAGAACCTTTCTCAACATGATTTTATTTTTGTTATTATTGTTGTTGTTTGTGGTGTCTGTGTGTATGTCTGTGTGTGTGTGCATGCTTGTGAATGTTTCTTCTAAAGGAGTTTAAATAGAGGTACCCTACCTTTATGATGTGGCTTCCAGAAGACTGAAGTTATTAAATCAAAGTATTTTAGTATGTCAGTAAAAGTCATGTGGCCTATAAATGGACATTCAACAAATGGAAGCCAGAGTAGCTTAGTTAATCATAACAAGATAGTGCTTAGTACTATCACAGAATAATGTTTATTTTGGCCTGAGATATTTTATCCAATGGTTACTTAATAAGAGGATCTAAGGTAATGACCTAACATAGATATTTGTTAGAATTCCACAGTTTACCAGTCTCTTATAAACCTAATCTTCTAAAGCATTTACATTTATAGTACCCAATGATACCATTCCCTCAGAGATATCTATGAAAGCTTGTTGGGGATTATTTTTGTAGATTTAGAATTGTCCAATGCTTTGATAATTTACTGTTTGACATACATGTCAAAATAAATATTAGTTTTAACAATTTGGCTAAAGAGGTCGTTTTCTGTGCTTAAAGCTAAGCTTTTAAGTTACCATCCATTTACACTTACCAAATATGGCATTTGTTTAGAATATGCCTTTGTGTGCACATTATGTCTTCATGTCTCTGTCAAGATTGCTGTCATTTGTTCCTTATTAGGCTCCTCAAGGACATGTGGCTCATAAAGTGAACAACTGCTCAGCCATTAAATGTGTCTTCTTATAGAACATTGGTTCAGAATAGCTTCTTAGTGAGATTTCTTTACATGTGTGTATGTGTGTTTACATCCACATGTGATTGGCTATATATGCATATATGGGGAAGCCAGAGGTCAATGTTTGGTGGTTCTCAGTTGTTTCCTTTTACTGAAAATAGATTTTAAAATTAATTTTATATTTTTTATCCATGTATCCTCTTGTTCCAACTCCCTTCCCCCTCCCAACCCCTCCCAGTCAGCCTTCAACCTCCCTCCTCCCCGTCCCCCCATCCCCTCCCCAGAAAGTGCAAGAGGTCCTAAGGTGGATTAGCTCAGCATCCACTCAAGGCAAGTCCAATTTCCTCATTCTAATATCCAGACTAAGATAGATGTTCCTCTGGAAGAAATGGTCTCTAAGGTGTCAGTCCATGCACAGAAACACAGTCTGAACTCTTCCCTTCTGGCTCCACATTGTCCATGCCTATCCTTGGAGGACTTAGTTCCTTTTCCAGATGGTTCCCAGGTGGCTATTCTTGATTCAGTGAGCTCTCCAGAGCTCCAGTCAGCCATCACTGAGAATTTTCCTTATAGTCTCTATTCCTTTGCTTAATAGAGTCTCCTCTGTCATAAGCTGAACCAAAGATGCAACTCAGTGCTTAGCCACATATCCTTACCTCTACCTCTATTCATTGTTGGATGTAAGTTCTGTGATGGCACTTAGGGTGGTTATTCATTTGATTATGGGGGAAGTCCAGTTTAGGCAACACCTTTGCTATTGGTTGGAGACCTAGGCAGGGACATCCTGTGAGTTCTTAGAGGTTTCCCTAGCACCTGGTCTTTTTCCAATCCCACATTGGCTGTTGAGCGCAACCTTGCCAGCAAGGAAGACACAACACTGGATCCTTCTCTCTGCAGTTTATTTGAGCCTTTCAGATATCTTCTTGTCTTTCACTCACTCACTCTCACTCTCACTCTCAGACAGATGAGGAACGACGAACGACCCCGGTGGGGAAGTCTGCTCGTGGCTAAATATCCTCTGGGCCTCCAATCCCGGTAAGCCACGTGGACATCGCCCATAGGTCCTGAGGCACGGAAGCAAGCCACCATCCTCGCCTACAGCCAATAAGGAGTTGTTTACTCCCGAGAGCACTCACCTGTCAGAAAGGTGGAAGGTGGAAACCAGCGCCACCTTTAGGGCGTGGTACAACGCAGCTCTCCACAATTGGCTTCCTTTATTAAGATTTCCATCTCTCTCTTTTTTTCTCTCCCTCCTTGTTGCTCCTCTCACTCAATCATCTCCTTCTCTCGTGATTTGTTCCCACCTCTTCCTTATTGCAACCCCTTATGCTTCCAATTAGCTAAGGAGATCTTCTCTATTTTCTCTTCCTTGGGGAATCCCTGCATGACTCTCTTAAGTTTCTTCAGATTCCAACAGATTCCAAACTGTTCAGTGGTTGTGGTTTGCAGCTTGATTGTTCTTTACTTTTTGTTTAAAGTCCACTAATGAGTGAGTACAACCCTTGTTTATCTTTCTGGGTTTGTGATACCTCAATCAGGAGGATATTCTTCAAATCCATCCATTTGCCTGTGAATTTTTGGGTATCATTTTTTTTTTTTTTTTTTTTTTACTGCTGAGTAGTACTCCATTGTGTAGATGTACCACAGTTTGTCAATCCATTCTTCAGCTAAGGGGCATCTAGGTTGTTTTCAGGTTACACAGACCCAGAAAGACAGACATGGTATGTACTCACTCATATTAGACATAAATCAAAGGATAACCAGGTTATAACACACATATACACACACACACACCAGCAGCTATATTACAAGAGACAGTAAATCAAGACATCCATTGATCCCCCTAGGAAGGGGAAATAGAAAATATCTTCTGAGAAAATTGCGATCATAGTTGCCTGGGGTGACGTTGGGGGGAAGGAGAGGGTGAGATGAAATCATGAGAAAATGGAGTTGTGGGAGGGAGAGTAGCAGAGAGGGAGAGCAAAGAAGTAGATATCCTGATATGGGGAGCTATTGTGGGATTAGAGTGAAACCTGATAGGGAACACTTAAAAATCTACCAGATGATCCTAACTAGGACTCAGAGCAATAGTGGAGAGGATGCCTAAACTGGATTTCCCTTGTTATCATATAAATGATCACCCTAATTGACATTACAGAACCTTCATCTAACACCATTTCTTGGAACACCTTGTTTACAATCTCTTTTTATGTGACCTTACCTTTCATAATTGTATCATTTAATATTTTGACTTTTTTTATACTTCTAGAAATAACCTACCCAGTTATCATCACAGTTATAAGACTCTAGATTAATTGTCTCAAAAATCCAATTCTCCAAGGGTGCTGACCTTGCTTTTAATGGTCTAATTATTCTTTTACATTGTGAGGTAGCATTCTCAAAAGCCAGTGATTCATTTATTATTTGCCTACCTTCTGAATCTGGTACCTGTTGTAGAAGGTTTTCAATCCAATAGGTACCATTCTGTTTACCACTGCAGTTAATCTCTGAAAAAAGTCTGTAAATGTTTCTTTTGGGTTTTGAATTACTTTTGTAAATGATTCAATTTTCTTTTCCATTTCTTCAATCCTGTCCCTTGTATTTAATGATTCCATGTAGCATAAATCCAGGGTATGCTCATTGTATAAGGTTTGCCTTTCTATTTCAGCATAATATCCTTCCCCAAGAAGTTGGTCTTGGGAGACTTCTATGCCTCTGGCTCTGCTTCTTTGTTCTATTGTTTTAGCCTCCTCCTTCCATCATGTTTTCCAAACAGCAGTAACCATATCTAACCAGTTCTTAGGGGTGATCTGGTCACATGATAACCAGGAATTTAGCATTTGTTTTACAAATATTAAGTGCATACCATATGTAACAATTGCTTCCTTGACTCTTCTTAATTCTCACACTTTTATCAGAGCCCAACTAACTTCTGTATGAATTTTATTATTTTGTACTTTCTTGAATGTTACTGAATATATTAATTTTGGCTATTCGATAACCTTAGGCTTTTTTTGTGTAATCTTAGAAGACATTGCTAAGATTGGTTCCTTATATTCCTCTGTTTGAGTTTGAATATCTTTGTGTTCTCTCTTAACAGGCTTTCCTGAGACCTTTTTCTTGAAGTTCACATTAATTGACTTTTTAAATGATAAAACAGGATCAAACAAAATATTCATAATAAACAATATGATAAACATTATAATGGTAGTCTCATCTACTTTATTTTTCTTTCCTTTATTGGTTCCAATATCAAATCATCTAGAGTAAGATCACAGAAAGACGAAACCCCTTCCATTGCCTTAAACAATTTCCCCCATTTAAAAAAAATCTGATTTATTCACCAAACTTGTTGTCAGTGATGATTCAGATGACTGTGAAGTGGGGTAGCTACTTATTGTGATGGCAGTCCAAGGAGAGATCGATCCAAAAAGGAAAAAAAACCAAAAACAAAAACAAAAGAATGGGGCAACTTTTTGAAAAACTTACCCAGATGAAATTGAAAAGGAAACATGTGTCTGCCTAAGCCTGGAGGCCAACTCAAAACAGAAAGCCTAGCCAGGTGGTAATTACTCCTCCCATAAGTGGCTTTTTTGGAAATTTGTACCCCACATTGGGCACCAAATGTAACACAAATTCTAGTTCTTATTAGATAAAAACTCAGAGCAAGATATTGGGGAAAAGCTGAAATATCAGAGAGAGGAAACAGACCACAGTCAAATCTCACCCAGCCATCTTCCAGCTTCCTTAGCCTCACTCCTTGCCACATCTACAAAATAATTCTGTTTTCCCATGCCTGCCTTAAATACCTTCTTCACCCACTTGTTTCACATTAACTCTGCATCATGTTCTAGAGTTAAGAGTAAACGCGCATGAGCTACTACTATTTGGTAGTTAGGCGCTGAACTCACAGAAACATCTCTGTCTCTGGAGTTATATGATTAAAGGTGTCGGTCACTACCCCCCCACCACCACTGATGCTGGGATTAAAAGCATGAGTTACTACTCTCTCTGACTCTCCTGGCTTGACTGTGGGTGAATCTGTTCTCTAATATCCCAGACTGGTTTTATTAAATATATATCACCACAGTATCTCATACAGGACTGGGCTCTCCAAGATGACTTATGAATTCTTCTCTGCACTTTGTCTAGCTGCAGTTTTCTGTACTACACCTTCATCTGCTACAATAGACAGTTCTTTGATAAGAGGTTAGAATCTCACACTAACAATTTTTATTGTTCTTTTCATTCTCAGCCCCAGAGAAATTCATGATCCCATCTGTCAATGCCAGGCTTCACCTTTCCATCTTCACTGCTACTACAACCATATTTCAAAACAAGAGGATGGCAAGTGTAAGAACATACACAACTACCACTCTTGAGCATTGAGATTCTCTATCCAATAACTAGACTAATTGGGTATATCAAATAATATTACATTATGGTCCTAATTACTTTTGATTATCTTCTAGCCCACCCAAAATAAAATCCAAATCAATAATATCTTTTAATGTTCCTCTAACCTTATTAAAACTATTCCTGTTACATATTCTGATAACTACTGTGATTGCTGTATGTACCACTTTCTCATGCTTAATCTACCACATATCACTACCTTAGAGCATCATGTACTTCCCTTTTCTCTACTTGTAATAATCATTTCTCAGATCTTCCCTGCCTCTCTTCTCTCTTATCAGTGAAGTTTTAACTCAGATAGCACTATGGAGAATACTTCTTTTGATCTCTATTTTAGCTTTTTATCTTAGTCCACTTACATTACTTATACATTTCATTGCTAGTCCTCCCCCTTTACATTTTGATGCTTCAGCAACTGGTAAAGATATTTATTATATTAATTGGCTTTTGTGAAATATTGTCATTGTGAGTCATGAAATTTACCCCTTTCTATCTTGATGATATATAAATGTATTCTCTTATTTGTTGACATATGTTTTCTCCTTCCTCCCTCCTTCCCTCCCTCCCTCTGTCCCTCCCTCTGTTCCTCCCTCCCTCTCTCTCTCTCTCTCTCTCTCTCTCTCTCTCTCTCTCTCTCTCTCTCTCTCTGTGTGTGTGTATGTGTGTGTGTTTTCAGGCCAGAATGGGACCCAAGAATTCATTTGTCTCTGGCCCTACTCTACTAGGGTTATATATTGTTATAACCACACCTGCCTTTTATATATATATATGAGTGCTGGAGATCTGAACTCAAAATTCAATGTTTGAATAAAAGCAACTTTACCAACTGAGTCATTTTTCTGTTTTCTGAACATTAAAAACAGTAACCATCTGGCACTCAATAAGATGTGAAACATATAAACAAATCATGGGCTGGAGAGGTGGTACAGAGGTTAAGAGCACCGACTGTCCTTCCAAAGGTCCTGAGTTCAATTCCCAGCAACCACATGGTTGAAAATGAGCACCAAAATAACCTCTTTCTTCCTCTCTCAAGTTGTTTTTGTCAGAGTTTTATAATGTCAACAGAAAAGCAAACTAAGGTAACAGTCATCTATCAAACAGGAAGCTTGTCCTCCCTGGATACCAGATATGATAGACCCTTCATCTTAGACTTGCTAGTGCCCATAACTAGTGTCCATAAGCAATAAGCCTTTATTTCTAAGACAACCAGTAATTTTTATAGTATCCTGAGAATACTAAGTTTACAATCAATGTTAGTGAAATTAATAATTATTAATGATTATAAATGACATTTTAAAATATTTTTATATCATTCCTTCTTCTCTTTTCTTATTAGCACTTCTCAATTAATTTTTAATCTTACAAAGCAAAGCCTTATAATAATACCAAAATTTTTCTTTTAATAGAGTTTTCTCTTTTCACCAAAAAGAACACACACATATATCCCACTCATTCTTCTGCCTCGGTCATGAATAAGCTAGAGCATATGTTGTAAAATGTTGTCAGTTGTATGTCAAATTCCTTCCTAATGACTCCATGTAATTTACATTGTCAGTAAAGTTCACTTTTTTACTAATTCATTTTATTTTAATGTATTTCATTCATGAAATGTTTTTTTCACCCCTTTAAGATTTGAAATTCTTCTGCTGAACTTTTTTTTTTTTAATTTCTTGCATATGTCTCAAATTCTATCTTTCACGAATGACCACCATGAATTAGGTAATTCTTTATAAAAGATGGTAAATTTTAAATGTCTTCACAATTAAGAACATAGTGAGTGGTTTAAACTATGTAGTAATTGATTGCATACTTCTTAAAAATTGATTATTAATATATTTGTGGAAATAGTAAACACAAGAACAATTGGATATTCAGCCATTAAAATATCTTATTGTATATAATACGTCCTTGCCAATTTTCAACATTTTGTTTTAAGATATACATTATGCTCACCTTTGAGTGTCTACCTATGTGCTTGTCTGGAATCTTATAGTATTAAGATGTTACAATGTAGTTTTAGAAAAAATTTAAACATTTGGTATAATGTAGCAAGAATCATAATTGGTGAAACATTTGGTATAATGTAGCAAGAATCATAATTGGTCTTAATAAATACTCAGAGCCAGATATCTGAGTAAATGCTGAAAGATCAGAAAGGCCAGTAACAGCTATAACAAATGTTTAAAGAATTGCGGGTATCTTTAACTGGATAATCATGATGGTTTAGTTTTATTCTAGCTGGAAAATTTATGCAAGCTACTAAATTTCAAAGCCTTGACTTCATCATTTATAAAGGAGAGATAATAGTAGGGTTTTGTTTGTTTGTAGGATAATTGGAAAAATTAAAAGATGTTGACCATATAAAATGTTGTGTAGACATATAATGTTGCTGAAGATTATGTACATACTAGGAAATATTTCTGCCACTGAGTGACATCCTCAGTCCTTGTCTCTTTGAGATAGGATTACAGGGAATATTCAAATTGGCCTTGAACTCACTCTGCTGTACAGGTTAGCCCAAGCTTGTCATCCTCCTGATTTCATCTCTCCCACTCTATGATTATAGCCATGTGCTACCATGGCTGACTAATAAATATTTTTATTTTAAAAGTTAAATTCCAATATATAGACTTATCTATAAAGAGACATATTTAGGTATGTCAAATGTGTTCTCAAAGGTTACCATTTACAGATCTTCAGGTAATTAATTGCATCTTCTAATTTCTCTATTCCTTTGTACTCTACTACATTCTGATGTCTTCGAACTATGTTCTAATTTTATCTTCATATAGATATATAGAACTCTGAGATAAGATCAGAAAGAATTATGCCATTATATCCAGTTCCTCTCTTCATAAAGGAGTCCATAAAGTAATTTTTTATGTTAGTTGTACAAAGGTTTTTTTTTTAATTACCTTGAATTTGAGTTATATTAATCTCTTCAGAAATGTAGACATAATCTTGCTTTGTATTATGCTTTATTATTAAAGTTTTTAAATTAAAACTAGTATTACTTTTCTTTCTTAAAATAGTTCCTATATATAAGCAGCTCAAATTTCTATTTGTGTTTTCATAATCGAAAGTGTAAGTTTATTATCTAGTTTCCAAGGATGGGTGGAAGGTTCTCTGCAATAATATTTCAATAGGACTTTGAAAATAACACCCCACTATAAATCAGGAGGACATTTCTTATGTTTGTCTGAATGTTTTATTGTAACAATAATGATTCTTTTGGCTCATTTATAATCATAGATCTTTCTAGAGTAAGAAAAGTGATCCTAGAGGGAGAACTATTAATAAATAAATCAACATTTGTGTCTGTGTAGGAAACTGTATCAATTCTTTTTTCTTTTTTTTATTATTTCAAGTGCTGTGTAAATGAGGAAATAGTGCCAAGGATTTATTAATAGTAATTATTTCCTGATTGCAGTGGGAAGCATCCTGTATGTTTAAATAAATATTGTTAACGCTGACCTCTTGCTGGGCCAAGACTGAAGTCAATTGTTTGACCTATATGAAGTACATACAGTATACACAGAGTGGAGTGCAACAGGAAAACAGGGCACAATAAATCAGAAATTAGAGCACTGATTGTTGGAGCTAATTACATCAGGCTTCTGCTTAATTTCTCACTCTGTCATTCTAACTTGATTTTCTTGCCAACAGACGTTGCAAATTGCTGGTGTCACGTACATTCAGCAAATAATCATCCCTAGCTACTGTGACTGACAAATGAATGAGCAGGAGGAGATAGTTTATTATGCAAAGATGAAGCGAGACATTCACCAGATACCGACATGGATGCTTTTGTAATTCAGTTACCTAGCTGGGCTGCCTGATGCCTTTCTCCAGGAGCAGAGATTTTGGCATCAAGACAATGTAATTAGATCTGTGGTTTGGTTTGATAATACTGAACATAAAGAAGGGATGGTGTGGATGAGGATGAGAGGAGACAGCATTCGCTTGGACAAAGAACAAGATGAAGTAGTAACTTGGCTCTTTATGTCAAAAGCTGAATATTATGTGCCTAGCATGAGGGAGATTAGTCAGCACATTACTGAGTCCTAATCTTGTGTTTACATGGTGAGCTAACTTGATATCTTCAACTCATTATGACTTGATTATTGTGATTGAAACTATTTCTAGTAAGAAATAATGGTAAGAATGAGATGCTCATATGGTAAGAATGAGATGCTCATATTAAAAGTTAATCATTCCAAGATTATTTGTTTGCCTGTACTTAATATCAGTTCATTTTGCTATAATGCTAGTTTTGAAAATTTTTACATGGCAGATAAGTTTTTCCTCCTTTTGTTAATTTTTAAAACTTACATTATTTTCATACTTTAAACAGTTTTACTATAGGTTTTAGAGATAGAACATGGAAATTTTAATAGAAGAAGAATTCACATATATGTTATTTAATACATTTTTATATTCTGGGAGCATTTTATTTTTATTTTTATTTTTTAATGTTTTATTTCATTAAAAAGTTTACATAAAAATCCAGCATTCAAATACAAAATGAGCCTGCTCATTTATATATTCTACTGTAGAATATATGCATTAAGATATTACTTTCAAGCATTAAAGAGGAATCAGCTATTCATAAAATAAGCATTACAAACAACATAATATTCTAGATAACCTTCTGTGCTATTGACAGTTACAGCTATGAAATTTAAAAACCAGAATTTTCAGAGAAGATTAAGTGAAGATAATTGGAAATGAACTTATATCAGAGTGATTCATGTTTACATATCTAAATACCAAGGCAAAAATGTTTAAATAAAGAAAACTGACTGATAGAAGCAGGCAAGACATGAAAACTAAAGAAATGAGTAGTCAGAGGCAGCAGAGAGGGAGGTGTGGATGAAGAGAGCAGGGAAAGCACACACTGAGACCTGCAGGGGACTCATCATGCTGTGGAACATGTAAATTCCCAGTGGCTCCTGTGCTGGGGATTAATGTCTAAGGAAAGATCAGAGAGAGGAAAGACTGAGGCTAGCACATCCAGCAAGGGGAGTAAAATATAAACCAAATTTAATATGGGTAAAATATGGATTAAGTGATAATAGCAAGAGAGAGAAGGAAACCAGAGATTCAAACGCAGAGGTTGGCAGACTTGGTGAGATCCCACAGAGATGGTAAAGGAGACAGGTGGCGAAGGCCTGAGTGAAGGGGGGCAGATTCAGTGCTCAGAAGAATTCTGTGTCTTGGCTATAGCATGAATGGAAATCTTGGCTGTGTCCGACGGTGAAGGCCCTGTCATCTCAGATCCTCAAGACCCTGAGAAAGGAGGATGACATGTTAAGGTCAGCCTGGACAACTTAGCAAGGTTCTCTCAAAAAATCAATTTAAACAAAGAGATGGCTCTACAGTTCTATGGTAGGCTGCTTATTTAGCATGTGTAGAGCCTCAAGGTTCAATCCCCAGCTCCTTTCTCAAGAGAAAAAGGAAATTTTGTAAGAAAAAAAATACTTCTATGGGAAGATATGAATTTATCCATTTCCAAAGAGAAAGACAAAGGACAGAGTTTTTTCTTCTCCCAATTGCTGTAAACCTCCCAGTTGCCTTTTCCTTGCCATCTGCAGCTCAAATGTTGGCACAGCTTGGGCAGTTCACATCATATAGACTTATCTAAAGACAGTGAATGTGTGACTGTAGGACATGTGCCATGTATACAGAGGTACACAATAGTATCCAAAGCTACTCCTTCTGTAACAAAGGCAGCAAGAGTTGGGGCAGAAAAGGATATCCTCAATCAGAAAAAGTGTCAATAAAAAAAGAACTCTGGATAGATAAATACAACATGTTCAGTCTGTGTGATGTTACTTGTATGTATGTTTTTCAGGGCTGCACACTCGGTACTGCGTAGGCAATTGGTGTGTTCTTTGCTGGAGAGGACTTATTTTTCCTGCTCTCAGCTTCCTTAGTTGTCTGTAGGTCTTTGTGTAGGCTTGAAGTCTCATGTGCTTTCCCTCTTCTCATGTAGCATGTCTACTGTTATTTCCCTTGTTCAGGTCATGTTTTAGGCATCCGTGTTGTTGAGACTTTGTGGGCATAGTTTCTGAATTTCTAATTACATTATAATTGAAAAAGTATTCTATTTTTTCTTTACATGTTTTTATACAATATGTTTTGACCATATGTTGCCCTCTCTCAACTCCTCTCAGAAATTATGCTCTTTCTCTCTCTTTAAGAAAATACAAACTAGAAAAACAAAAACTAATAAAACAAAAAATCACTCCCTCACCCCTCCAAAAAAAAAATTGTGTTGGCTAAGTACTCCTGGGCATAGCCCCAGAATATGGTTGTTACACCCTGTGACACTCCCTAGGAGAAACTGGATAGAATTCTACCCTTGCAAATAGAAGGTTTTCCAATCTCCTTTCCTCCTCATCAATTCTATTAAATGACATCTTCAAATGCTCACCTGGCTCCTGGTGCTTTCACCATCCCCACTGGGAATTGGTACCTTCCACCAGTTGCTGAGTGCATGACTGACCTGCACTGGTTCCAGCTTCTGATCTCAACTTTACTCTCTACCTATTGGTTTTGCAACTTTTGCCTTGCATAAAAGAAAGAGCCTAGAAGAGCAGATTCTAGAATTCCATTTTCTCCCATTTCTCTCACACCCAGCCACTTCAGAGGGAGATCCTTAAAGCAGGTGCTTTCTGCTTTTACTGACTTCAGCTCATTTCCAGATGGCTTGGAGCTAAAATCAGCATGAGTTCACTTGTACTCTTTCTTTGAACACATTGGCATCTACTTGTAGCAAGTGAAGGGCATCACTGTAAACGGCAGGTCTTCCTGATTTCCTGGGAGGCTGGGAGGTCCTTCTGTCCTTATTAAACACAGATTATTTAGCCTACATGCTGCTTGTGGTTACAGGAGGACCCTGAAAACTCACATCACCTCCAAAAGCAAGACAACCACTCACTGAAATCGGAAATGCACCTCTCAATGGAACCAAGATAAAGTCTGGGGTTGACTATGTAAAATGAGTCAACCAGAGTCTTAAGGATTTCAAGGTGTAATTAATACTTGAGAAAGTCATGAAGTTACTTTCATTTCTGCCTTTAAGTTCCATTTACTTCTGGTATTTTACAGAACCCATGTAAAGATCAATGCATAAGAGAATTCTTTGGATTCCAGTACTGGTTAAACAAGGTTACCCCAAACTAGGTAAATGTTAGTAGGAATACCCTCTCTTTGCCAAGAATTTAAAATATTGTTTCTCCATGTAATTTTTACTCTCAGATTGTTCGCTCTAAGTAAGATAACTATCATCTTTTTAAAAACGTTTATTTTAATGTCAATTTCTAGAACGTTTCATTTAAAATAAGCCTTAGTGGCTTCCTTTTATTTTACCTAAATGTGTAAAATTCTTGCTTTCTCAGACTGTGATGATTTCATAAGTGAAAACACAAGTAAAAGCAGATGCCTCTCATTAGTGTAGCTCTAATAAACCGATGAGGTACCAAGCCTATAACTGGCTGCCTGGCTGCCTGGCTGCTTAGGAGATGCCACATAGAAGTGATTGCTTTAGGCAAGATCACTCTCAGTAAGGGTATCACTGGTTCCAAACAACAACAGCAGCCCATTAGCTCTAATAGTTTATATAACACCAAGAAAAGCCAAAAAATAAATTTATTAAAATTCAGTTCATTCCTGTCATTAAGAAAACACTAGCAATAGTTGTGATCTTTGTACTTGCCAGACTTACTGCTAGGGATGTTTAAAAGTGTAATAACTGTAATCTGGGGTTCAACTGAAGACTCTTCACTCATCCATTCCATCAACTTCCCTCATGCTGCCTAGCTTTTTCTCATCTGTATACTATTTAAGTGAAAGCACTGGGAGCTAAGGCTTAGTGGTTGAGAGTAATTACTGCTCTTACAAAGGCCATAGTTCAGTTCTCAGTACCCACATGGTAGCACACAACTACCTTTGACATCAGCTCCAGGGCATCCTGTGCCCCTTTCTGACCTCTGAGGCTTCCTGTATGTAGGTGCTGCACAGAAATCCACACATATACATATAAAATAAATAATAAAGGGAAACATGAATTCTAGTTTGTATTTAATAAAACTTCTGAGCCAGATATTGGGGGGGGGGAGCTGGAATATCAGAGAGAATAAGCACACCACAGTCAAATCTCACCTAGCCAACTTCTCAAGGTAAAACCTAATTCCAATTTCCTCAGCCTGGCTTCTTGCCGCTCCTACAGAATACCACAGCCTCTGCCTATGACTCCTTAAATACCTTCTTTGCCCATTTGTTTCACTTCTAGGTTCAACTCCATGTCACACTCCTAGAGTAAAGCTGTGAGCTACTACTGTTTGGTAGTTAGGCCTTGAACTCACAGAAACACAGAAAGATCTCTCTCTCTGGAGTTATGGGATTAACGGTATGAGTTAACACTCTCTGATCTTCCTGGCTTGACTGTGGCTGGATCTGTTCTCTTATATTCCAGACTGATTTTATTAAATATAAAATATATTACCACATAAAGCAAATAAATATAAAAATAAATCTTTAAGTAAAATCCTTGCTTAAATGAAAGTGCTCACTGTTGTTTGCTCTCAGCTTGTTACTCCCTTAAAATTTCTGTGTGGGCTTAGTGAAGTGACCATAGCAGAAGATATCTTAGTGTAAAGGCAAGTCTGGAATCATGTCATCACCCTCTGAAAATCAGTCTGCAGCCATCCATCCACACTGCTCATTCTCTTCACTCTTCTTACTAATGCACATCCAGCTACAAGGTCATTTCCCCAAGCATCTCTTAATGGAACAAATGCCATGTGTTACATTCTAGACAATGATTGTAATTACAACACCCATAATAGGGCATCTTGAAAATTACCTAAAAGGACACAAGCAATTTTTCTCTGTTTCTTTTGCTTTTTATTTATGAACTTTCAAATTGTTTTTTTAAAATCAATATTAAACTTTATATAAAAAGCAAACCATCGAGAATAGCTAAAAAAAAAAATACAGCAATAAAACTTCTCCTTTCTCTAAAATACATGGAACATACAAAATAATAGCTAAGGCACCTCAAGCCAGGTTAGGCCCAGCTACAGATGAAGAAAGCACACTAGGTCTCAGCTAATGTCTGCAGATGCACTATGGCCACCACAAATTTCTGCTAAGAAATCCTTAAACAGTCAAACCAGAAGTTTTGTTTTGTTTGTTTGTTTGTTTTTTATGTGTGAATGTTTTAAATCACTTTATTCACTTATCATCTTTCAATGAAAAAAAAGAATATTTTTCTTAAAGTCCACTAATGAGTGCTTATTGCCTGCACTCTGTGGGTTTGTGAGACCTCACTCAGGAGGATATTGTCCAAGTCCATCCATTTGCCTGCAAATTTTAGAATATCATTTTTTCTTACTGCTGAGTGTACTCTGTTGTGTAGATGTACCACAGTTTGTTAACCCATTCCTCAGTTGAGGAGCATCTAGGTTGTTTCCAGGTTCTTGCTATTATGAACATAGTTGACCTAATGCTTTTGGGGGTCATTTATAGGGTATATGCCCAATAGTGGTATTACTGGATCCTTGGGAAGAGTAATTCCCAGTTTACTGACAAATTTCCATACTGCATTTCAGAGTGGCTGAACAAGTTTACACTTCCACCAGCAATGGAGGAGTAGTCTCCTTGTTCCACTCAAGCATAGGCTGCCATCTGTGTTTTTGATCTTAGCCATTCTGACAGGTGAAATGTGGTATCTCAAATTTGTTTTGATTTGTATGTTTCTGATGGCTAATGATGCTGAACACTTTTTTATGTGCTTTTCAGCCATTTGTAATTCTTCTGCTGAGAATTCCCTTTTTAGTTCTGAACTTCATTCTTTAATTGAATTATTTAAGGCTTGAGGCTCTAGTTTTTTGGGTTCTCTATATATCTTAGAGATCAGTCCTCTGTCACATGTAGGGTTGGTGAAAATCTTTTTCCATTCTGTAGAGTGTCATTTTGTTTTAGTGACTGTGTACTTGGCCTTACAGAAACTTCTCAGTTTCAGGAGGTCCCACGTATTGCTTGTTGTTCTTACTGTCTGTGCTACTGGTGTTATATTTAGGAAGTGGCCACCTGTGCCAACGTGTTTGAGGGTATTTCCTACTTTCATTTTTATCAAGTTCAGCATAGCTGGTTTCATATTGAGGTCTTTGATCAACTTGGATTTGAGTTTTGTGCAGGGTGATAGGCTTGGATCTATTTGCATTTTTCTACATACTGCCATCCAGTTATGGCAGTACAATTTTTTGAAGATACTATCTGTTTTTCATTGAATATTTTTTACCTCTTTATCAAAAATTAGGTATTCATAGATGTTTGGATCTTTGATTTGATTCCATTGATACACAAGTCTGTTTTTATGCCAGTACCAGGCTGCTTTTAATACTGTAGCTCCATAATATAACTTGAAGTCTGGGATGGTGATGCCTCCTGAGGTTCTTTTGTTGAGCAAAATTGTTTTGGCAATCCTGGCTTTCCTGTTATTTCAAAGGAAATTAAGTATTCTTCTTTCAAAATCTGTAAAAAAAAAAAAAAAAAATTGTATTGGGTGTAAGGATTTCCAAAGTTTGCATTCACCTGGAATGCAACAGTGTCAATCATCCCCCTGGGTGTGGCAATGCAAACATGGGCCCGCCCACCCTTTTAATGAAAGGGCTCACACAAGGCCCTTCCTGTCTCCTCTCTCTCTGCTCCCTTCTGCCCATATCTCTGCTCCCCGCTTTAATAAACTCTAGTGTGGTACTCCTGGTGTTGAGATTCCATTCATGTGCCACGTGCAAAAAACTAACATTGGGATTTTGATAGGAATTGCATTTAATTTGTAGATTGCTTTTGGTAAGATCGCCATTTTTACTATGTTGACCCTAACTATCTAGAAACATGGGAGATCTTTCCATTTTCTGATATCCTCTTCAATTTCTTTCTTCAGTGATTTAAAGTTTTTGTCAAACAGATCTGTTACTTCTTTGGTTTATACTTACACCGAGGTATTCAATGCTACTTGCTGCTATTATAAAGGGTGATGTTTTCAGTTTTTTTTTTTTTTCAGCCTGTTTGTCTTTAGTGTATAGAAGGGCTACTGATTTTTTTGAATTAATCTTGTATCCTGCTACATTGCTGAAGGTATTAATCAGCTATAGAAGTTCCCTGGCAGAATTTTGTGTGTCACTTATGTATACAATCATATCATCTGCAAATAGAGATAGCTTCACTTCTTCTTTTTCAATTTGTATCCCCTTAATCTCCTTTCGTTCTCTTACTGTTTTGGCTAAAACTTCAAGAAGTTTATTGAATAGATAAAAGGAGAGGGGACATCCTTGTCTAGTTCCTGAATTTAGTTGGATTGCTTTGAGTTTTTCTCCATTTAGTTTATGTTGACTCTCGCCTTCTTGTAAATTGCCTTTATTATACTTAGAAATTTCCCATGTATTCCTGATTTCTCCAGGACTTTTATCATAAAGGAGTGTTGGACTTTGTCAAAGACTTTTTCAGCATCTAAGGAGATGATCCTGTGGATTTTTTTTCTTCAATTTGTTTATAAGATGGATGACACGGTTTTTCATATGTTGAACTATCCCTGCATTTCTGGAATGAAGCCTATTTGATTGTGGTAGATGACTTTTTTAATATGTTTTTGTAATCGATTGCCAGAAATTTGTTGCATATTTTTGCATCAATGTTTATGAGGGGGATTGGTCTGTAGTTCTCTTTCTTATTTGCATCTTTGAGTGGCTTGGGTGTCAGGGTGATTGTGGTCTCATAAAAAGAGTTTGGCAGCATTCCTTCAATTTCCACTGTATGGAACAGTTTGTTGAGTATTGGCATTAGTTCTTTGAATGTCTGGTCAATTTCTGCACTGAAACCATCTGGTCCTAGGCTTTTTTTATTTGGGAGATTCTTAATAACAGCTTCACTTTCCATTGGTGTCTTAGATCTGTTTAGGTCTTTAATCTGTTCTTGATTTAATTTTGGTAATTGGTACTAATCCACAGAGCTGTCCACTTCTTTTAGGTTTTCCTTTTTAATAGAGTATAGATTTTCAAAGTATGAGCTGACAATTCTCTGGATTTCTTGGGTGTTTGTTGTTATGTTCCCCTTTTTTAAAATTTCTGATTCTGTTAATTTGAATACTCTCTCTCAGTCTTTTGGTTAGTTTGGATTAGGGTTTGTCTATCTTGTTGACTTTCTAAAAGAACCAACTCTTAGATTCATTAATTCTTTGTATTGTTGCTTTGTTTCTATTGTACTGATTCTAGCCCTAAATTTGATTATTTCCTGCTGTGTACTCCTTCTTGGTGAGTTTGCTTCTAATTGTTCTAAAGCCTTCAGCTGAGTTGTTAGATCTCTTGTGTGAGCTTTCTCTTAGTTTTTCATATAGTCATATAGTGCTATGAATTTTCCTCTAAAAACTGCTTTCATTGTGTTCCATAAGTTTTTGTACGTTGTAGAGTCATTTTCATTAAATTCTAGAAAGTCTTTGATTTCTTTCTTAACTTCTCCCCTGACCCAGAGATGGTTCAATGTAGAGATGTTCAGTTTCCATGAGTTTGTAGGCTGTCTAAGATTTTTGTTGTTGTTGAATGATAACTTTAGGCCATGATGGTCTGATATGATACAAGGGGTTATTCCCATTTTTTTTTGTATCTATCGATGTTTGTCTTAACACCAAGAGTATGGTCAATTTTAGAAAAAATGTCACGGGGTGCTGAGAAATATCTATATTCCTTTGTGTTTGGATGAAAGCCTCTGTATCTTAATATCTATTAAGTCCATTTGCATCCTAACATCTGTTAGACTCCTTATTTCTTTGTTGAGTCTTTGTCTGGTTGACCTATCCAAGGGTGAAAGTGGAGAATTGAAGTGTCCCACTATTAGAGTGTGATATTTGATGTGGAGTTTAAAATTTAGTAGTGTTTCTTTTACATATGAAGGTGCCATTATATTAGAGGCATAAATATTCTGGATTGAGATCTCATCTTGATTGATTTTTCCTCAGACAAATAAGTAATGTACATGCTGGCCTCTTTTCATTGATTTTAGTTTAAAGTCTACTTTGTTGGATGTTAGGATAGCAACACCAGCTTGTTTCTTAGAGGCCATTTGATTGGAAAGTCTTTTTCCAACCCTTTACTCTGAGCCTGTGTTTGTCTTTGGAGTTGAGGTGTGCAGCAGAAGGTTGGTTTTTGTTTTTGTATCCATCATGTTAGGGTGTGTCTTTTTATAGGTAAATTGAATCCATTGATATTAAGAGATATTAGTGACCACTGATGGTTACTTCCTGTTATTTTTGGTGATAGTTTGTATTTTTTTCCTTAGGGTTTTTCTTTTATGGCATTATCAATTGTTTGTGGTTTCATGGGTGTATCTGGGATCCTTAGGTTGGAATTTTCCCTTTAGTGCTTTCTATAGTGCTGGATTTGTGGATATGTATTGTTTGAACCTGTCTTTGTCATAAAATATATTGCTTACTCAACCTATGATGATTAATAGTTTTGCTGGGTATAGTAGTCTGGGTTGGCAGCCATGCTCTTTCATTGAATGTATAACTTCTGACCAAGACCTTCTTGCTTTCATTGTTTTCATTGAATTGTCTGGTGTTATTCTGATGGTTCTGCCTTTATAGGTAAGCTGGCCCTTTTCCTTTGCATCTCTTAATATTTTTTTCTTTGTTCTGTATGTTTTGTGGCTTAATTATTATGTAGTGATCAGACTTTTTTGGGAGCCTAAACTATTTGATGTTTTGAGGCTTCATGTATCTTTATAGTCATTTCCTTCTTTAGGTTGGGAAAGTTTTCTTCTATGATTTTCTTCAATATATTGTCTGTACCTTTGAGCTGGTATTCTTCTTCTATTCCTATTATTCTTGGGTTTGGTCTTTTCATGGTGTCCCAAATTTCCTGAATGTTTTGTGTTATGGCTTTTTTTGGTTTTGGTGTTTTCTTTGAGTAATTTATCTATTTCTACTATTGAGTCTTTCACTCCAGATATTCTGTCTTCAATATTTTGGATTCTGTTGGTTATGCTTGTATCTGTAGTTCCAGATTGTTTCTTCTCATTCTCTATTTCATCCTTTGCTTTGTTTTCTGCCTTCTTTATTGTTTCTATTTCAATTTTTAGTTCCTGGAATGATTCTTTCATTTGTTGGATTTCTTTTTCTTGGTTTTCTTTCAAGGATTTGTTCATCTCTTCCAATCTTTTATTTGTTTTATTCTTCTATTTCTTTCAGATACTTTTTTCATATTCTCTTTTAAGGCTTCCAAAACCTTCATAAACATGTTTGTATTGCTGTTTTCTTCTATTTTCTCTTCATTGCTCTGTTCAGGTCTTGGTGGTGTAGAGCCATCTGCTTCTTCTGGTGGTGCCTTGTGGTTCTTTATATTGTTATATGTATTCTTGCACTGACGTCTGCCCATTGCTTCCTTCATTCACTCTTAGTCAGGTCTTAATGGAATCTTAGTCAATTGAGGCTACAGGGTTTGTGTGTCTCCTGTCTACTCTAGACATGTTGTCTGCATGATTTCTTACTCTGTTCAAGCCATGGCATCCTTGCTGTCTGAAGCTGCCTGAAACATACTTCACTCTGGACACCATGAGTTGATGCTGTTCAGAGTGACACCTCTCCCTCTGTGATGATGCAACATGCCTTGGAAGTAGAACCTCATCATCCGTGTAGTGACCCTTGGGGTTGCTGGGGAAGGCTTCTCTCAGCCCTGGTCCAGGGTAGGCCTCTCTGTGAGGTCAAATCTGGTACTGTGGCTCTGGCCTCTGAGATGAGGTCCCAGGAAAACCCAGGGGCTGGAACCTGCTGACTTCCCACTTTGCTCTGGACCTAGGATCCTTGCTATCTGAAGTTGCTTGACTCCCACTCTGCCCTGGACACTACACGGTCATGCTGCTCTGTTTCTTTTTTATGCCAAGATTAGAGATAAATTGGTAGCAGTGGAGCAGTCATCTTGAAGCTGGGGATAAACAGACATCGTGAACATAACAGGAAAGAAAGCAGAAGTGGTTCAGATCTTTAAAGGTATTGTAGAGTCAACATACCATTTCTCAGAAAGATGAGACACCTAGTACAACCAAACCAGTCAAGATGAATAGAGTCTTAGAAATGACTTTATAGAAAGCAATTATGCATGTATTGATATGCAAGTAACAACTTTATTTCCTAGAGTTATTTATTGAACACTTATGAGATATCAAGAACTTGTCTTCATGCAACTTTTTAAGTCCTTATACCATTATACCTTAGCATTAGCTGGCAAATGCTAAACACATCATTGTAAAAACAAAACAATCTGATTTTCTGAATGACTTAAAAGAATTATCAAAGACACAGCTGGTGTATCAGATCCCAAGGTCACTGTCTTTATACTATTGAATATTGACCACATTTGTGGTTACCATGCTTCTAAAACAAATTTTATTTTAAACATTTTGAAGAAAGGAAGCCATCAGTGTTAAATAAAAACATACCCGGTATCCAACATCATGTATTCATTTTTAAAAATTTAGAATTTGTAGAAAGTCATAAAATTTTGTTTTAAAATATTTAGAAAATGATTTACTAATACCCCCTCCAAAGTCCTGCAGTCAAATTTCCTTCCCATGAGCACTAAATATAGTCTTGAAATTGATGGTCTATGCTATAATATTATTATGCCAGGTACAGGACTCAGACTTCTGTTGTCATCTGTTAAAGTCAGAATTATTAAATATTTCACAAGAAAACAACCCAAATGAGTTAGTAGAAAAGTTGGAGTTCACTACGTGGATGTTTTTGTCAGCATGACACACACTTCACATTTCTGGGAAGATAAAATATTATTTGAGAAAATATCTCCATCAGATTTTCTCTAGGCAAGTCTTTGAGGCAGTCTCTTGCATAATGATTGATGTGGGAAAACCCAGTTCATTGTGGTACCACAACCCCTGGCCAGGCTGTCCTTGGTTATATAAGAATACAGGCTGAGCAAGCCATGTAGAGCTGCCATTAAACATCACCCCTCAATGGCTTCTGCTTCAGTTTCTGCCTCCAGGTTCCTTCCTGGACTTCTTGTCTTGACTTTCTGTTCATGACCGACTATGAGGTGAGATAAACCTTTTCCTCCCCAAATCACTGTTGGTCATAGTCTTTACACAGCAATAGAACCTTTACTAAGATTAAACTTTATTAAGAAATTCAGTATTTAACACAGACATTAAAAGAGAGTTACTGAGGAAGAGAACAATACATATCTATGTGGGGACTTGGGTTTCTCAAGACACGCCCAGTACTGACATACTTTATCAATAGTCATACATACTATTTTAGTGGCTTCTGAAGTTATATTGTTTAAAGTTTTGAAAGTTTATTGTTTGTTTGGCATACTTAGTCCTATCTAAGATACATTTCTCTGTTTAATATGAGATTGTAAGCTGATTTCTGAGAAACACTGGAAAGAATTACAGGTTGACAAGGTAAAAATGTAGGTCAAAAGTCAAATCAATTCTAACTGTATTAGATAAGTCACAAGAAAGTCCAGATAGGTAACCTGACTACAAGTAAGGTTAATAATCTTGTCTCTGATATCAGAGTTTCAGAATATAGCATACTTGTAGATGAGAATGAAGTAAGGTTAAGATCACAGGTCACATAATCTTTGGTTTTAAGCATAGTTTATTGGTATTTTGATATTTTATTTGACATAACCTAATAAAAAGATTATTGTCTCAATACACAGTCTTTGCAACTGTTTTTGTGAGTTGTGCTGAAATTCTTGACTCTCATCCAGTAGTAGACCTCAGCTAGAGGCTAGAGTGAAGAACTTCTTTTGTTTTGCATATTTTCTAAAGTTTTTCTTCTTTAAGATGATTTAATTGTACATATTCAAAAACAACTTAAGAATGCTTTTCCATATTTTTATAAATTATACATTAGACTAATCATTTTACCCCCAGCATTATGCTTTAAAACAGATATGTTAATAAATAAAGATGAAGTTCTTAATCTATTGTATTATTTTAATTATGCAAATCTATAAAAAAATAGTTACTCATTTGCCTATCCTGATGAATACTTAGGAATATTCTGAATGCTGAAATGATGATAGTTTTGTAACAAACATGTTCAATATGTGCCATATTTTATGCATAGAAGTCCATATGTACATATATGTGTAATATGATAAATATACATAATCTTCAAATTTGCTAGATTTTCCTATACACCCATGTATACAAAAGTATTTTCCAAGCTAGTCATGGTAGTAAAGATCTATAATCACATCACTTGGGAGGTTGATGGAGGAGTATTACATCTGCTATATAGCAAGTATGAGGTCAACCTAAACAACATGAGGCTGTGCAAACATAAGTAAATGCATAAATAAGAGTTAGTCTTTAAATTTTTGCAAATTATAATTTGGTTTCAACTTTTGCCATACATCTAATGGAGTATGAAACGTTATAGCATTGTGTTTGGTATTTGTGTTTTCCTTATTATTACTCAAATTCAATTGTTAGTATTAAACATTTGAATTCACATCTTCATTGTTTGCTCACTGCATTTTCCCATTGGTATCTTGGCTAAAAACTTTAATATTTCTTCATCTATAGAGTTCTTTAATGTTTCTGTGGCTGATCCTTTCTTGCTCTGCATATGCCTTGCATTTTGGCTTGTCATTTTACTTTATAACATCTTTTACTTCAAAAAAATATTTTTAACTTTCAGTGGAAATAGAGATAATTCCTATTTTGGTCAGTTCCTACAGCAGTGTTGTGGTTTTTCTTTAGTCTCACAATCTGTCTTACCTTACGGGTTCTCACTACTGTGATACTACATTGAAATTCTGACAGAAAGAAGCCACTTCTCCCAGCCTTTTAACCTATGGACAGGACTCTGTATGGAGACATAAGACTTTAATCTTTCCAATTTAGCCTTTAAAGGATCCAGTGCTCAGACCTGTGTCCAGAGTGGAGACAGAGGTGAGTGGATTCTAGCTCCTGAACTGCCTGAAGAATTCCTCTTTAGGACCAGAGACTCAGCCCAGGCTTCAACCTCACTCTCATGCATAGCCGAGCCCTAGACTAAAGCTAGAAGAAACCTTCCCCAGTGATCCCTAGAGACATATAGCAGGAGGGACATCTCACAGGCATGCCCCACCTCCAGGGCAAGCTGTGTCTTCATAGACAGACATCTTCAGACCTCGAGGGCCTCGTGTTCAGACCAGAGTAAGTGGTTGTGCAGACTCGGAATCCAGAGCAGAAAGGAGACACACAACCCCTCTAGCCATGACTGACTAGCTGACTAAGAGTAAACCAAAGCAACAGGCAGATGCCAGCACAAGAATACATGTAACAATATAAAGAAAAACAAGGCAACACCAGAAGAAGCTGGTGATTCTACAACAACAAGACCTGAATAGAGCAATGAAAGGAAAACAGAAGGAAATATCATTAAAAATACCTTTGAATGAATGAAGATTATAGAAGCCTTAAAAGGGAACATAAAAGTTTTTCTTAAAGAAGTAGAAGAAAATACAAACAAAAAAATTGGAAGAGATGAACAAATCCTTGAAAGAAAACCAAGAAAAGAAAAACCAACAGATGAAAGAAACATTCCAGGAACTAATAATTGAAATAGAAACAATAAAGAAGGCAGAAAATGAGGCAAAGGTGGAAATAGAAAATGTGAAGACACTAACTGGAACTACAGATATAAGCATAACCAACAGAATCCAAGAGATGAAAGAGAGAATCTCTGGAGTAGAAGACTCAATACTGGAAATAGATAAATCAGTCAAAAAAAAAAAAAAGCCTACTAAAACCAAAAGAGTCAAAACACAAACTGCTCAGGAAATTTGGGACACCATGAGAAGACCAAACATGAGAATAATAGTAATAAAAGAAAAAGAAGAATACCAGGTCAAAGGCACAGATAACATATTCAATAAAATCATAGAAGAAAACTTTCCCAAACTAAAGATGGAAATGCCTATAAAGATACATGAAACTTACAGAACACTAAATAGATTAGATTCCCCAAAAAAGTCTGCTTGCCACATAATAACCAAGCCACAAAACATACAGAACAAAGAAAAAATATTAAGAACTGCAAAGGAAAAGGGCCAACTTACCTATAAAGGCAGAGCCATCAGAATAACACCTGATTATTCAATGAAAACAATGAAAGCAAGAAGGTCCTGGCCAGAAGGTATACATATACTGAAAGAGTGTGGCTGCCAACCGAGACTACAGTACCCAGCAAAATTATCAATCTCCGTAGATAAAGTAAGAAAGCTATATCACAACAAAAATCAGATTTAAACAATACCTGTCCACAAATTCGACCCTACAGAAAGGAGTAGAGGAAAAACTAAGTATCCCAGATACACCCATGAAAACACAAATAATCAATAACCCCACAGAAGAAAAGGCCAAAAAAGGGAAATAAACATAAGCTACCACCAAAAATAGCAGTCAGTGATCATTAACATTCCTTAATATCAGTGGATTCAATTCACCTATAAAAAGACACACTCTAACATGATGGATACAAAAACAAAAGCCATCCTTCTGCTGCATACAAGAAACACACCTTAACTTCAGAGTAAAGAGTTGGGAAAAGATTTTCCAATCAAATGGCCCCAAGTAACAAGTTGGTGTTGCTATCTTAATATCTAAAAAAGTAGACTTCAAACTAAAATCAATCAAAAGAGATCAGGATGGATATGACATATTCATCTCAGAAAAAGTTGATCAAGTTGAGATCTCATCCTGAATATTTATACCCCTAATATAAGGGCACTATATTATGTAAAGGAAACAATACTAAGGCTTAAACCTCACATTAAACCCAACACACTAATAGTGGAAAACTTCAATACCCTACTCTCACCCTTGGATAAGTCAACCAGTCAGAGACATAACAGAAAAATAAGGAGTCTAACAGATGTTATGATACAAATAGACTTAATAGATATCTACAGAAGCTTCCACTCAAACACAAATGAATATCCATATTTCTCAGCATCCTATGGAAATTTCTCTAAAATTGACCATATAATTGGTCATAAAGAAAATATCAACAGATACAAAAAAAATGAAAATAATCCCTTAAATCATATCACCACCATGGTCTAAAGTTAGAGTTCAACAACATCAAAAATCACAGAAAGCCTACCAACTAATGTAAACTAAACATCACTCAATTTATCTACCTCTGGGTCAAGGACGAAATTAAGAAAAATATTGAAGTCTTCCTAGAATTTAACAAAAATGAATCCACAATCTACTCAAACTTATCATATACAATGAAAGCAATGTTAAGAGGAAAATTCATAGCATTAGATGCCTATATGAAAAACCTACAGAAATCCCACACTAGAGAACTAACAGCACAGCTGAAAACCTTAGAACAATCATGTTGCACCCACCTCGCCAGCAAGGAAGACGCAACACCAGATTCTTTTGCAGCAACTGACCAGGTCCTTTATTCAGCGTGTACACTCTTCTTTCTTCTTCCCTTCTCCTTCCTCTTCCCCCTGGCTCTCAGCTTAAAAGCTCTCTGGTGATCCACTCACTCCCTGCCATGTGGATGCTGCCCATTGGGTCATGCATGCGGATATTCACTGGTGTGATCGACTCACGCCAAATAAGGAGTTTTTCCCTAGAGAGTGCTCGCCGTTGGGGAAGGCAGAGGGTGGAAGCTGGCACCATTTTAGGTTGCTGCTCGATCACAGATCCCGACAGTTCCCCCCTTTTTTTATTACTTAAATAAAGCAGGTGAGGGTAGAGGTCCATTCTCTGCTGTGCTATTGGAACATCATCCCAAGCTTCTCTTGGGGCATCCCCTTCAAGAACATGAGACCCGTCCACACCCTATTTTTGCAGTGGTGGGAAATTCAGGGCAACAACCCACATGCAAATGAACATACCCTCCTCGAGCTCCCCAAAATATCGAGAGGTAACCCGACTGCAATGCATAGCCTCGCAACCTGCAAAAATATGGTGGCTAATGTTTTAGGGTAGCCAGCCAAACTTGGGGAGACTGTCCTTCCTCAATGGCAGTAAAGGCTTGCACCAGTAAAGCAGCATTCTGGCGCTGCTGAACCCTCATGTGACAAGCACACACATGCAAAGAAGGAATATCAACACCATAAAGCCAGCCATCAAGCCTATTCCCACCCACTCTTTCAGATGGTCCACAGCAGCAGAAATCCAAGAGGTCAGCCCTTCCACTAGTTCAAGATCCACCCTGGTCGAATTCATGGATATGATGGCCATTCTCAATTGGGTCATCAGCACTTCAAACTCTCTGATCCAGTTCCCTAATAGAAAACCGTGATAAAAAACCTAGGAAACACTGGTGCTGAATGTGTCACAGGCATCAGAAGCAGGAATGTCGACAGGATTCCCCATCGGATCTGATTTTGCTTGACCTTCTGCCTCGCTTGGGCAAGGCTCTGTGACGACAGCATCATCAGGAGGATCGGCAACAGGA
Organism: Sigmodon hispidus; assembly: GCA_004025045.1. Lineage (NCBI taxonomy): Eukaryota > Metazoa > Chordata > Mammalia > Rodentia > Cricetidae > Sigmodon > Sigmodon hispidus. The sequence continues at coordinate 221,800 of PVIH01001092.1, read as the reverse complement.
CCATCTTCTTTGACTCTTCTGGTTAATCGTTCTGGAACCCACACTGGGTCTTGAGCTTCCTGGGGTAAAACACAAACAGACCCTCGTGCCCATGCCAGCACGGAATCAGGTCCTTTCCAGTGAACTGTCAACACATCTTTCCATTTAACTAGACCACTAATGCCACCGCCCGGGGCAGCATGTCTATTGGTCGCACACTGGCCACATGAATTTAAAGTCAAAAAATTAAGAGTGAAGAGAGCTAAAGAAAGTCTCTCCTTTGGGGTACAGCCAAGGCCTATTCCCCCATTTTGTTTAATTAGACATTCTTTGAGGGTGCCATGTGCTCTTCCTACAATGCCTTGCCCTTGGGGGTTGTAGTGTAGGCCATGATTAAGGTGTACGCCCATCTGCGTGCAGAAGGTAGTGAACTGTTGTCCAGTGTAGCCTGGTCCATTATCAGTTTTTATTTGTGTAGGTTTACCCCAGGCTGCCCATGCTTCAAGGCAATGGGCTATAATATTGCGGCCCTTTTCTCTACTCATGGCCATAGCATGAAGAATCCCTGAACATGTATCTACTGATACATGAACATATTTTAGAGTGCCAAATTCAGGCAAATGAGTAACATCCATTTGCCAGACCTTAAGGGGGAGTAGCCCTCGCGGGTTAACTCCCAAGGATGGTAGGTGGTGGAATTGCACACACTGAGGGCAATCAACCACAATTTGTCTAGCATCTTGTCTGGACAGGTGAAACTTAGACCGCAAAGTCTTGACATTAACATGATAGAGTTTGTGAAAATCTCGGGCCTGAGTACTGACAGCTACAGGAAACACCCACTTTTGTCTAGTGGCTGCATCCACTAAGGCATTTCCCTCACTTAAGGGACTGGGCAACTTTGTATGAGCCCTTATATGTTGTGGAAAAAAATCTTTGAGAGCGGTGTCTAATAAGTTTTTGCAATTGGGAAAATAGACAGGCTACAGTACTGGATGGTTTTATGGGGCCTGCCACTTCAAGAATCTTCAAGGCATTTATAACATAAATCAAATCAGAAATCAAATTAAATGCACAGGAGAAGGTTGTAAAGACTTCTAGCACTATTTGTAATTCTGTTACTTGAGGGGTCCCCAGAGCAAATTGGCATTGGACTATCGGCTGGCCAAGGACCAGATATGCTCCCACTCTGTTCTTGGAGCCATCTGTAAATATGTTAATGGCATCAGAAAGAGGTGTGGTAGCTGTTACCTTTGGAAAAACAATGGGATATTCTTTAAAGAATGTCATTAAGGGGTGCTTTGGGTAATGATTATCAAGCTTTCCAGGAAAGGAGCATCTAAGAATGGCACAATCATCAATGGTAGTACACAACACTAAAACTTGTGCTACCATGTAAGGTGTTACAATGGTTTCAGGACTTTTGCCAAAAAACTGTAAGGTTTGTTGTAAGCCAAGTTGGGTCAGTTGCGCAACGGTTGTAGGATAATGCTCAATGCTCTTTCCAGGGGATACTCTAGGATGAATCCATAACAAGGGTCCCGGCTGCCACAACACTCCTATAGGTTGTCTCATGGTAGGTAAAATGCATAGCAGCAGCTCCTGATCTTCCTGCATGCGCTGTAGGTAAGTCTGTTGTAGTCTATCTTCTACTAATTGTAGTGCCTGGTGCGCTTCTTTGGTCATATATCTAGGTGAATCTAGGGCACTATCGCCTTTAAGCACATAATATAGGGGTTTTAATTCATAATTTGCTAGCTTTAGATAGCTCCTAATCCAATTTATATCTCCTAATAACCTTTGATAATCATTCAATGTCTTTAAATTGTCTTTTCTGATTTCTAACTTTTGTGGATAAACCGATTGAGGGGTCACTTTAGCCCCCAAATATTCAACAACCTGAGCCATCTGCACCTTTTCTGGGGCAATACATAGCCTCCAAGACCTTAATGTCTTTTCTAATGCTCTGTAAGCCTCTTTTAACTGTAACTCATTTTTTCCTGCTAACAGTATATCGTCCATATAATGGATGCAGCGTATTTTTGGGAAAGCTGCTCGTATAGGTTCCAAAACACAGCCTACAAACAATTGGCACATGGTTGGGCTGTTAGCCATTCCCTGGGGCAGCACTACCCACTCAAACCATTGGTCCAGCTCCTCATGATTACATGAGGGAATGGTAAAGGTAAATCTCTCTGTATCTTTTGAATTCAAAGGAATGGAGAAAAAGCAACCCTTAATGTCTATTGTTATAACATGCCATTGCGAAGGCAAGGCGGTCATCAAGGGAAGCCTCCGCTGCACAGGACCCATTAGCTCCATCTGATTATTTATTGCTCTCAAGTCATGCAGCAATCTCCATTTTCCTGATTTCTTCCTAATCACAAACATAGGAGTATTCCATGGTGATGTGGATGGCACAATATGTCCTTGTGTCAATTGTTCCTGGACTAGTTCTTGAGCAGCTTTTAACTTTTCTAGGGATAGGGGCCACTGAGGGACCCATACAGGTTTCTCAGTCTTCCAAGTAATGGGAATACCATCTTCAGTGGCCCCTAGCAAAAACCCAGGCCTTGTCTGGGTGGTCTCTGCTGAGTTGATACAGGGTTTGCTCTGCCTTGTAAGCGTTTACCCAATCCATACTGAGGGTGAAAGCCCATATCTGCCATTATTTTTTTGGGAGGTTTGGGAATACTCATTACTTTATCTAAACCCCATGTCTTTTAGCAAATCTCTTCCCCATAGGGTAACAGGCAATTCTAGCACATATGGTTGAATAGTGCCCTTTTGGCCTTCATTGTTGGTCCAATTCAATAATTGTGCACTAACATCCAGTGCCCTAGCATATCCTAGGCCTTGCAGCGTCTGGGAAGAGGCTTGAATAGGCCATCCTGATGGCCAGTCTTTTTTAGCTATTATGCTTTTGTCTGCTCCTGTATCTAGCAGTCCCAGGATTCTTTTACTGTCCACTGTCAAGGTGATCATAGGTCAATCATCCATTTCTAGTGACAGGCATGTCAAATTGTTACCAGTGAATCTGAATCCTTTTTTCCCTCTGTTTCTGTAGGTTGCCACAAATTGAGCATGGAGACTAGGCAGAATCAATAATTGTGCAATCCTGTCTCCAGGGGAAATGGAGAAAATACCTTTGGGGGACACAACCATAATCTTTACTATGCCTGTATAATCAGGGTCAATAACTCCAGGATGCACCTTAAGACCCTTAAGAGCCGTGGAAGATTGCCCTATAAGCAATCCCACCGTTACAGGGTCAAACGGCCCTTTGAAATCTGAGTCCACTAACTGTACACCTATCTGAGGTGTTAATACGAGTCTGGTAGTGGCACAGAGGTCCAATACAGCCAACCTGGCAGTGGCTCTCCACGGTCGTTGGGGTGGTACAGTGTCAGCCACTGCTCCATGGTCGGGCTGGTATTCTTATTCTCTATTGCCCCATATATTTGTGGGCCCTGAGGTCAGGGGCCCCACCTCCCATTTTTTGACTGTGTATTACTTGGCTGTGTTAGGGGCTGACCGTTAATGTCTTTCACTGATCTACATTCATTGGCCCAATGCTTGCCTTTTCTACAGCGAGGGCAAAGGCTTGGCTGTGCAGTTGCTCCATGCCCTGGAGGAGGTGGGGCACTACGATTAGGACAATCCCTCTTCAAATGGCCTTGTCTTCCACAGGCAAAACATGCCCCAGTTCCCTTGTCCTTTTCCTTCTTGTTACGGTTAAGCTGCATTACAGCAGCAGCCAGCCCTGCATTAGGAAGAGGTCCCCCTAGCTCCCTACAACACTTCATCCATACCTCTAAAGGTCTGTGCCTGTACGGTGTGATGGCTGCCCTGCAGTCTCTGGTACATTGCTTATAAATCAACTGCTTAATCAGAGGCATGGCAGTTTCAGCATCCCCAAACATTCTTCCTGCTGCTTCCACCATTCTAGCCACAAAGTCTGAGAAGGGCTCAGTGGTCCCTTGAGTGATTTTGGTTAAATTACCACTCACTTCCCCTCTATTAGGCAATGTTTTCCATGCCCTTATGGCTATCTTATTAATTTGTTCATAAACCGGGACCGGGTAACCTATCTGGGCGTTAGCAAAGCGACTGGTCCCTAGTAACATATCCTGGTCCCAGGCAGTGTTCCCTGCCATACGGTTGGCCGCTGCTTCCTCCCCCACAAATTCAGTCAGGAATGATTTCCAGTCTAAATACTGCCCAGAATTGAGACGCGCTTTTGCTAAGTTACTCCAGTCACTAGACGTCATGGCAGATCTACTCAATGGCTCAACCTGTGCTACTGTAAAAGATGCAGCAGTGCCATAAGTGCGGACAGACTCTGCCAGGGATTTCACTCTCTTAAAATCTAAAAGCTCGTGATACCTTTGCCCCTGGTTATCTTGAAAACCTGGAAAAGCCAGCGGCATGCTAGGGCACAGCTCATGCTGGACTCTCTTCCACACTTTTGTGTTGTCCAGTGGCTTAGAACAGATGCCCCCACCAGATGGGCAATACGGAGGAGGGGCAATAGGTGCAGTAGGGGAAACAAATCGTTGACTTTCCCTTTTTAGTTTCTTTTTATACAGCCTCTCCCTTTTATTCTCCCTTTCTGTTCAGGATCAGAGTCTGAACTCGGTCTTTCCTCTGAGCACTGGGAAATGGACTCATCAGGGGACTCTAAGCAGAGTTCTTCTAGGGAAGGCAATGATGGATACAATCTTCCTACAGCCCGCTCGACCGTTAGGGACTCTCTTTTGGATCATTCTTCTTTAAGCTTCTCTAATTCCCTCGCCCCTTCCTCTATCAAATCTTTACCCATAGCATGATCTAGGCATTCACACACCAGGGACCAGATGGGTGTAATACCCATCACCAGCTCTCTAGTCTCGTGTACCCTAATCAAATCCTTTCCTAACTTTTCCCATGATGTGCTTGTAAGTGAATCACTAACCAAAAACCAAGGAACGCAGTGATCTACTCCATCTAAAAAAGTTTTAAAATTTTTTGATTTAACGCTCACACTGTTACTCTTCAACAGCTCTTTCAAACCTGTGGCAATCGGGTGAGAGGAGTTTACACCCATATCCTTGCTTATTTTTTTTTTTTTACTTTATTTATTTATTTATTTATTTGCCTTGATGTTTGCCTGAAACTGAAACTACAGACAGTTGTGAGCTGCCATGTGGGTGCTGGGAATCAAAATCAGGACTTCTGGAAGAACAGTTAGTGCTCTTAACCTCTGAGCTATTTCTCCAGCCCCATCCTTGCCTATTTAAAACCCTTTATATCCTTTTTTTTTAAATAACCCCAAAATACCAACGGGTTAGATCCGCTCATCAACAGATGCCCGTTCTCTGCTTTTTTCTACAAGGAGAGTTTTCCTGCTTAACGCAGGTCCCACTATTTTCCTGTGAGACTTACCAGTTAACCCCCTGATTACTGCAGTTCTGAATCCTTCACGGTATGTTCCCGGGTTTCAGCGCCAGTTGTCGTGCCCACCTCGCCGGCAAGAATGACGCAACATGAGATTCTTCTGCAGCAACTGACCAGGTCCTTTATTCAGCGTGCACACTCTTCTTTCTTCTTCCCTTCTCCTTCCTCTTCCCCCTGGCTCTTGGCTTAAAAGCTCTCCGGTGATCCACTCACTCCCTGCCACATGGATGCTGCACATTGGGTCATGCATGCGGACGCTCACTGGTGTGATCACCTCACACCAAATAAGGAGTTTTTCCCTAGGGATCGCTCGCCATTGGGGAAGGCGGAGGGCGGAAGCTGGTGCCATTTTAGGCTGCGGCTCGATCGCAGCTCCAGACACAATTAGAAGCAAACTCACCTAGAAGGAGTAGACAGCAGGAAATAATCAAACTTAGAGCTGAAATAAGTACAATTGAAACAAAGAGAATAATACAAAGAATCAATGAATCAAACAGTTGGTTCTTTGAGAAAATTAACAAGATAGATAAGCCCTTGTCCAAACTAACCAAAAAGGAAAAACAATATCCAAATTAACAAAATTAGAAATATAAAAGGGGATATAACAGATTCCCAGAAAATCCAGAGAATTATCAGATCATACTTTGATAATCAATACTTCACAAAAATGGAAAACCTAGAAGAAATGGACAGCTTTTTGGACAGATATCACTTACCAAAATTAAATCAAGATCATATTAAAGGCCTAAATAGAGCTTACCCCTAAAGGAAATTGAAGGTGTCATTCAAAGTCTCCCAAGGAAAAAAAGCCCAAACCCAGATGGTTTTAGTGTAGACTTCATCCAGACATTCAATGAAGAACTAATACCAATACTCATCAAACTGTTCCATACAGTAGAAAATGAAGGAATATTGCCAAACTCTTTTTATGAGGCCACAATAACCCTAATACCCAAGCAACTCAAAGATGCAACAGAGAAAGAGAGTAACAGAAATATTTCCTCATGAATACTGATGCAAAAATTCTCAACAAAATTTTGTCAAACCGAATACAACAACATATAAAAAGAAGTCATCCACCTCAATCAAGTGGGCTTCATCCCAAAAATGCACTGATGGTTCAACATATGAAAAACTATAAATGTCATTCATTATATAAAAAAAACTGAAGAAAACGAAACTACATGATTATATCCTTAGATGGTGAAAAAAGCCTTTGACAAAATCCAACACTCTTTATGATAAAAGTCCTGGATAGATCAGGAATACAGGGAAAGTACCTAAATATAATAAAGGTGATTTATAAGAAGCCAATGGCCAACATCAGACTAAAAGGAGACAAACTCAAAGCAATCCCACTAAAATCAGGAACTAGATAAGGCTTTCCCCTCTCCCCTTTTCTATTTATTATAATTCTCAAAGTTTCAGCTAAAGTAGTAAGAGAAGAAAAGGAGATTAAAAGATTACAAATTGGAAAAGAAGAAGTAAAACTATCTCTATTTGCCAATGATATGACTGTATACTTAAGTGACCCACAAAATTCTACCAGGGAACTTCTGCAGCTGATAAACATCTTCACCAATGTAGCAGGATATAAGATTAACTAAAAGAAATCAGTAGCCCTTCTATACACTAAAAATAAAAGGGCTGAAAAAGAAATAAGGGAAACATTATCTTTTATAATAGCTTCAAATAACATTAAAAACCCCAGTGTAACTATAACCAAAGAAGTAATAGATCTGTTTAACAAAAACTTTAAATCACTGAAGTAAGAAATTGAAGAGGACATAAGAAAATGAAAGGCCTCCCATGTTCCTGGATAGGTGGGCTCAACATAGTAATGACAATTGTACCAAAAGCAGTCTACAGATTCAATGCAATTCCCATCAAAATCCCAACACATTTTTTTTTTTACCAACAGTGAAAGAACAATACTCAATTTCATTTGTAATAATAGAAAATCCAGTATTGCCAAAACACTTTTGCTCAACAAAAAAAATCTCAGGAGGTATCACCATTCCGGACTTCAAGCTATACTATAGAGCTACAGTAATAAAAACAGCCTGGTACTGGCATAAAAACAGACTTGTGGATCAATAGAATAGAATTGAAGACCTCTATATTAACCCACACACCTATGAACACCTGCTCTTTGAAAAACAGGTCCAAAATATTCAATAGAAGAAAAATAGTATCTTCAATAAATGGTGTTGGCATAACTGGATGGTAGGGTATAGAAAAATGAAAATAGACCTAAGCCTATCACCCTGCACAAAACTGAAATCCAAGTGGATCAAAGACCTCAACATAAAACCAGCTACACTGAACTTGATAGAAAAGAAATTGGGAAATAACCTCAATACATTGGCACAGGTGACTACTAAATGCAACATCAATAGCACAAACCCTAAGAACAACAAGCAATAAGTGGGAACTCCTGAAACGGAGAAGTTTCTGTAAGGCCAAGGACATAGCCATTAAGACAAAATGTCAGCCTGCAGAATGGAAAAATATTTTCCCCAACATTACAAGTGACAGAGGACTGATCTCTAAGATATATGGAGAACTCAAGAAACTGGAGCCCAAAACCCTGAGTAAACCAATCAAAAAATGGGGTTTAGAACTGAAAAAGGAATTCTCATCAGAAGAATTACAAATGGCTGAAAGGCACTTGAGAAGATGCTCAACACCTTTTCCATCAGAGATATGCCAAAAAAAAAAACCCCAACTCTCCTGTCAGAATGGCTAAGATCAAAAGCACAGATGACAGCCTATGCTGGAGAGGATGTGGAACAAGGAGAATACTCCTCCATTGCTGGTGGAAGTGTAAACTTGTTCAGCCACTCTGGAATGCAGTACGGAAGTTTGTCAGTAAACTGGGAATTACTCTTCCCAAGGATCCAGTAATACCACTATTGGGTATATACCCTAAAAATGACCCCCAAAAACATTAGGTCAACTATGTTCATAGCAGCATTATTCATAATAGCAAGAACCTGGAACCAACCTAGATGTCCCTCAACTGAGAAATGGGTTAACAAACTGTGGTACATCTACAAAATGGAGTACTGCACAGCAGTAAGAAAAAATGATATTCTAAAATTCACAGGCAATGGATGGATTTGGAGAACACCCTCCTGAGCAAGGTCTCACAAACCTAGAAGGATAAGCAGGTGATATACTCATTCATTAGTGGACTTTATTAAAAACATTATTTCATTGAAAGATGATGGATGAATAAAGTGATTTTTAACACATACACACACACACACACACACACACACATGCAAAACAAACAAGCAAACAAAACCCCCTCTGGTTTGACTCTATAAGGTTTGCATAGCAGACGTTTCTGGTGGCCATAGTGTATCTGTGGGCATAAATTGTGACCTACTGTGATTTTTCATCTGTAGCTGAGCTTAACCTGACTTGAGGAGGTGTAGATTTTATTTTATTTTTTTTTATGTTCTGTGCATTTTAGAGAAAAGAGAAGTTTTATTATTGTATTTTTTTATTTTTTTAGCTATTATAGATGTTTTGCTTTTTTATATGAAGTTTGATATTAATTTAAAAAGCAATAAAAATAGAAGAATCCAGTGCTCACCCTTCAGTAAGCTGCAGCAGAAGCATGTAAGTCTGCACATTTATTACTTGCTTATGTATTTTATAGTGAATTGTTTTCTTTCCTAAGCTTCTGCAGTTTCTGTATATTTTTCTTTCTTTTGTATTTGAAGGATTACTTTAATTGTCTTTACCAGTGCAGTCATGAATTTAGATTAAGTTATCTCTCATTTCTTAAGTTTTATGGACAGCTTTGCTGGGCATATTAATATTCATTGCTATTTCTTTTCTCTAATGATTTGAAATCCATCATTCCAGTTTAACTTGTACTTCAGAGTTTTTCTGAGACATTTTGTATTATTTTGAGGAGTTTCCTGTAATGGAACTGTGTTCTGTTACATTATAAATAATTGTTCCTCAACTGGTTTAATAAAAACACTGATTGCCCCAAGGCAGACAGGAAGTATGGGCAGGGCTACCAGTCTAAGAAGACTCTGGGAATAGGAAGTTTAGAGTAGAAATGTCAAAATGATGCTACAGAGACACCAGGAGAAGCCAGCAGATGCAGAAGACAACTATGCTGCTCTGAGGAAAGGTACCGAGCCGCATGGCTGAACAAAATAAGAATCATGGGTTAGTTTAGGAGTAAAGAGTTAGTATGTTATATGCCTGGGCCCTAGGTCAATTAACAAGCAGAGTGTAATTAATGTAAGTGTGAATCTGTGGGACTATGGGACTGTGGGACTGTGGGTCTGCATGTCAGAACCTCACAGCTAGGTTGGAAAGGCCAGGCCAGAAACATACTACTACATTTGTCTTCATAGGTACCTGGAGCTACTCTCATAAAGTTTTTAAATGTTTTTCAGTGTTTTATAAACTTATTATTTTGGCTATAATGTGGCATGGAATGAGTTTTCCTGTCTGTATATGTTTTGGGTTCCCAATGCCTTCTGTATTCAGATATTTGTCTCATTCTTCAGATTTAAGAATTCTAGTGCCTATTTTAAAATGCATTATAAGGATGTTTCCTATTATATAGACTTTTTATGCCTTTTTCTTTGAATTTAGGTTTTTTGTTTCATACCAAAGATTTTGGAACTTATATTCATAGTTTCTCAGGTTTTGTTACTATCATCTATAGTCAGAAGAGAGGAAGGTCAGGCCATTAACATTGGTCTAAGGCATTAGAATTCTCCATATAGTTATGCTCATGTCAACAACTCACATTCACTCACAACTTTATCTACTCCATACAACTTTTGAATTATTTCTATCAGATATCTAATCCACATTTATATGTTTGGGTTAGGCTATGTTTCAGTTACCAAAAAATTGTGTACCCTTATCATGGTGCCTTGTTTTTCTGTGTTTCTACCTTATGATTTGTGTATGTGTTACAATGGACAGGTGTTTTTATACTGTAATATCAGGTTCTCCATAGTTTACAGTCTTGCTTGAAGGGTTCAGTATGACTCAAAAGGAACAAAACAAACTATATAGCTATAGAACAAAACTACAGAGCACAAGACAAACAGATATGTACTATGGTAGACACAACACAAAAATATCCTTTGCATACTTAATAAAACAGAGGAAACAGAATCAAAAAGCAATATACATTAAATTAAAAAGTGAAAACTGTATGAGTTAAAAATAATATTAATAAAATAATAAAAATGGATGGGAAACAGGGTAAAAGAAGAAGAATCAAAACAGGAAAGAAAAGGTGAGATGGTGTACTGGTTGGTTTCATGTGTCAACTTGATACACAAAGAGACATCAGAGCAAGAAGCCTCAGTAGAGGAAATACCTCCATGAGATCCAAGTATAAGGCATTTTCTCATTTAGTGATCAATATGAGAGGATCCAGTCCTTGGTAAATGGTGCCATTTCTGGGCTATTGGTCCTGGGTTCTCTGAGAAGGTGGGATTAGAAAGTCAAAGGGAGCAAGTCAGTAAGCAGGTCTCCTCCATGGCCTCTGCATCAACTGTTGCCTCCAGGATCATGCCCTGTTTGAGTTTCTGTCCTGACTTCCTTCAGTGATGAAATGCAATGCTGAGTGTAAACCTAATAACTTCCCTTCAACTAGATTTTGGTCAAGGTGTTTTAATGCAGCAAGAGAAACCCTAACTAAGATACATGGTGATGGGAAAATGGTGAACAAAAACATAATAATATAAATGTAAAATATAATAAAGAAAAAACATCAAAATTTTTTACTTGCTTTGGCTCTAGAGATTTCCAAATATGAGAGGATGTAGCCTAGTGTTTCGTTTAAGATCCAAAGAGTTCAAAGCAGACAAATATCTATGGCAGTATAGAGGCTGATCCGTGCCCTACCTATAGAACTAAGGAGATGCAAGACAAGACAGTGTCCTCTGATGAGCTCTCTGCATGGCCCCAGGACACAGTGGCCTGTGTACAATTCACTCTCACGATAGTGTCACTTGATTGGATATTCACTCACATTAGAAGCACTTTGCCAGTATGTATGCAGGTGTAAGCAATATTCTAGTTTCAATGGCAAGTGTTCTCTAACTATCCCAGTTCCTGAGTGTACAAAAAAGGCAAGAAAATAAAAATATGGGAGCTGAAGACATGGCTCATTGACTAAGAGCACTGAATGCTTTATCAGAGGACTTTTGTCTGATTCCCAGCATCTAGGTGATATCTCACAACCTTCTAAAACTCTGGTTTCAGGGGATCTGGTGTTCTCTTCTAGCCCCACAGGCACCAGGTACTCAAGTGCTGCATATATATGTAGGGAAACACTCATACACATAAAATAAAGTATTTAAATAGTATGAGCAGAGGATAGAGAGCCCTACATAGCATCAGTGTTTCCTAGCTATCACCATACCTCCCTCCCTTCCTTCTCAATCCTCTAATACCTACATAAAGTTTTTCTTGCTCTTCTGCTCAGAGTCAGGTTGCAAAATTTGAATAGAAGCACATACTGTTTTCTGTTTCTCTCTACAACACAGACTTAGCTGTGTACTATGTATACACCCTCAAGTACTTCTACCCAAATCATAATAACTTTATAGACCTATGCTAGCTGCAAGGGAACGCTCCCACTGAGTTACTAAAGGTTGTGTTTTAATGATACAGAAATGCAAGGAGTTTTCTATTCCAAACCCACACGCTTTCATTGCAGGACATAGAGAAAGCAAGTTGCCACTGATCAGGGAGCTTTCTTTCTGACGGCTATTTCATAATGGCACAAAGTGATATGCAGGCTGGAGAGGAAAGTCATCACTGGTCTTACCACCCTGTGGATGCTGTAGGCCACATCAAGGACTAGCATGACATACTAAAGAGAACAACAATAGTATTGAGAATCATAGCACACAATAGTGTAAAAGTCAATAACTGCCTTCTGGTTTAAGTAAAAGACTTCTCTACAGAGAGAAACATATCTGACATGGTAAGTCTATAAGACAAAAAGGTTTTATCTCAAAATGTAATCACTCAGATGAACTAGGATGAGAATGGCTTCTTAGATAAGAATTGAGGAAGAAGAAATTTGACTCTTCATGCTCACACCAGGCTTTATTGAGAGAGACTTTCTTTTGGGTTTCATAAGCATTAGGTTGTCTATTCCTTTATCTATACATATAAAACTATTAACTTTTCTAGAAAGTAAAATAATCTAAAACAAAATAATATGAGCATCTGTCTTTAGTGTGCACTTTCCTTTTTATCATTTGGTTCTTTTAAGGAAAAGCTTAATTGCCATTTATGAACAAATTTTCTCACTTAAAAAATAGTTTATATTGCCTTTATTATTTAAGGATAAATACTTAGATGATCAATTGTAATCTTTTTTGTTTTTGTATTTTTAATTATGAAGTCTTATCTTTTACCCATGTATCCTCTTGTTCAAACTCCCTTCCCACTCCCGCTCTTCACAGTCACTCTCTCTTCTCCCCATCTCCATAACTCCTCCCCAGCAAGGGCATGAGGTTCCAGGGTTCCAAGGTGGCTTAGTTCAGCATCCACTCCAGAAAGATACACTTTCCTCACCCCAACATCAAGACAGAGTCAAGTGTTCCACTGGAGGGAATGGGCTGGAAGGTGCCAGTTTAAGTGTTTCAGATCCCAGGCTGTTCAGTAGCTGTGGTTTGCAGATTAGAAATGCTTTGCTTTTTGTTTAAAGTCCACTAGTGAGTGAGTACATCCCCTGCTTATCTTTCTGGGTTTGTGATACTTGCTCAGGAGGATATTCTCCAAATCCATCCATTTGTCTACAAATTTTAGGATATCATTTTTTCTTACTGCTGAGTAATATTCCATTGTGTAGATGTACCACAGTTTGTTAATCCAGTCATCAGTTGATGGGCATCTAGGTTGTTTCCAGCTTCTTGCTATTACAAATAATGCTGCTATAAACATAGTTGAGCTAGTGCTTTTGGAGTGTAAATGTGAATCCTTAGGGTATAAGCCCAATAGTGATATTGCTGCATTCTTGGGAAGAGTGATTCTCAGTTTTCTGACAAACTTCCAAACTTACAGAGTGGCTGAACAAGTTTACACTCCCACCAACAATGGAGGAGTGTTCCGCTTGCTCTGCAACCTCTCCAGCATAGGTTGTCATCTGTGTCTCTTATCTTAACCATTCTGACAGGTGTCAGGGTGGTATCTCAAAGTTGTTTTGATTTGCATTTCTCTGATGGCTGAAGATGCTGAGCACTTTTTTCAACTGTTTCCTTCAGCTATTTGAAATTCTGCTGAGAATTCCCTTTTTAGTTCTGGATTCCTTTTTTTTTTTTTGATTGGGTTATTCAAAGTTTGGGGCTCTAGTTTCTTGAGTTCTCTATATATTTTAGAGATCAGTTCTCTGTCACTTGTAGGGTTGATGAAAACCTTTTCCCATTCTGTAGGCTGTCGTTTTTGTCTTGTTGACTGTGTCCTTGGCTTTACAGATGCTTCTCAGGTTCAGGAGGTCCTACTTATTGATTGGTGTTCTTAGTGTCTGTGCTACTGGTGTTATATTTAGGAAGTGGTCACCAGTAGCCAATTTGTTGGAGGGTATTTCCCACTTTCTTTTCTATCAAGGTCAGTGTCTCTGGGTTTATGTTGAGGTCTTTGATCCTCTTAGACTTGAGTTTTGTGCACGGTGATAGGCTTGGATCTATTTTCATTTTTCTACAAACTACCATCCAGCTATGCAAACACCATTTGTTAAAGATGCCATTTTTTTCCATTGAATATTTTGGGCCTTGTTGTCAAAGATCAGGTGTTCATAAGTTTTTAGGTTAATGTTAACATCTTCAAATCGATTCCATTGATCCACAAATCTAATTTTATGCCAGTACCAGACTGTTTTTATTACTGTAGCTGTATAGTATAACTTGAAGTTGGGGATGGTGATGCCTCCTGAGGTTCTTTTGTTGAGCAAAATTGTTTTGGCAATCCTGGTTTTCCTGTTATCCAAATGAAATTTATTATTGTTCTTTCAAGGTCTGGAAAAAATTGTGTTGGGATTTTGATGGGAAATACATTATATTTATAGATTGCTTTAGTTAGAACTGCCATTTTTACTATGTTGAGCCTACCTATCCGGGAACATGGGAGAGCTTTCCATTTTCTGATATCCTCGTCATTTTTTTTCTTCAGTGATTTAAAGTTTTTGTTAAATAGATCTGTTACTTCTTTGGTTATAGTTACTCCAATGTATTTAATGCTATTTACAGCTGTTATAAAGAGTGATGTTTCCCTTATTTCTTTTTCAGCCCTTTTATCTTTAGTGTATAGAAGGGCTACTCATTTCTTTGAGTTAATTGTGTATTCTGCTACATTGCTGAAGGTGTCTATCAGCTGCAGAAGTTTCCTGGTAGAATTTTGTGGATCACTTAGGTATACAATCATATCATCTGCAAATAGAGATAGTTTCACTTCTTTCTTTTCAATTTTTATCCCCTTAATCTCCTTTCGTTCTCTTATTGCATTTGCTAATACTTCGAGACTTATTGAATAGATAAGGGGAGAGAGGGCATCCTTGTCTAGTTCCTGATTTTAGTGGGATTGCTTTGAGTGTTTCTCCATTTACTTTGATGTTGGCTATCTGTTTCTTGTAAATCGCTTTTATTATATTTAGATATTTTCCCTATATTCCTGATCTCTCGAAGACTTTTATCATGAAGGAATGTTGAAATTTGTCAAAGGATTTTCAGCATCTAAGAAAATAATCATAATCATGTGGGTTTTTCCTTTAGTTTGTCCATATGATGGATGACATTTGTTGTTTTTCATATGCTGAACCATCCCTGCATTTCTGGGATGCAACCTACTTGATCAAAGTGGATGTCTTTTTTTTTTTAATATGTTGTTGTATACAGTTTGCCAGAATTTTGCTCAGAATGTTGCATGCATCAACAATCATGAGGGAAATTGGTCTGTAATTCTCTTTCTTTGATGTGTTTTTCAATGATTTGAGCATTAGAGTAATTGTGGCTTTATAAAAAGAGTATGGCAATATTGCTTCAGTTTGTACTTTGTGAAACAGTTTGAGGAGTATTGGTAGTAATTCTTTGAATGTCTGGTAGAGTTATGCACTGATATCATCTGGACCTGGTCTTTTTTACCGTGGAGGCGTTTAATTTATTTTATTTTTTGAGGCAGGGTTTCTCTGTGTAACAGCCATGTATGTGAGTGTGTTCTATCCCCTGGAACTGGAGTTACAGAGCATTGTGAGTTGCCATGTGGGTGCTGGGAATTGAACCCAGGTCCTCTGGAATAGCAGCCAACACTCTTACCTTCAGAACCTTTTTTCTAGTCTCAGAGGATTTTAAAGTATAATTTAAAATATTGCCCTTTTATACCTTACTCTATTCTATCATCTAGAGGTTTTTATGGGTTCATTTCAACTCTCAATCTGCTCTCTATTTCACTTTTTAATAAATGTACAGATGAATTTTTAAATGTTCTGTGTTCCTATATTGAGTTTCTCAAGAATGTTAATGTACTAATTCTATTTTTCATGATGTAATGCATTGATTTTCTAGTCATTATATTGAGTAATTTCAATGGTAATATTTTTTGCATCTGCAATTTCAAACTATATAGCAACATTATATTTTTCCATTTTATTCTTTGCCTTTTCTTACTTTTTAAAGTGGGATTGCATGTATGTTTTAATTGCCTTTCATGTTTGTAAAGTTCAATTGTACTTTGTATTATTTTAGTTTTATTTAAATATTTTAATGTTTTATTTACCAAAATCCTAACCACAGCATTTCTACTTCCCCTGAAATTTTTTAACTTTTTCTCTAACTTTTCTTTTCTCTCTTTCAAAGGCTCCTTGTTCATTTTCTGTAGTGGGATTATGTTGTTACATTGTAAACAATTGTCCAACTTACTGGTTTAGTAAACATGTTGTTTGGCCAAAGGCAGACAGGAATTGTGGGTGGGGCTAGTAGACTAAAAAAACTCTGAGAACAGGAAGAACAGAGCAAAGAATCCAACAGTTGCAGAGGACAACTATGCTGCTCTAAGAAATGGTAACAAGAAGCATAGCTGGACAAGGTGGGTTAGTTTAACAGCAAGAGCTAGCTAGTAATATACCAGAGCCATAGGCTGATTAGCATTAAATTAAGGTGTGTGTTTCTGTTGGGCAACAGGTCAGAAGCTCAGTGCTCAGATGGAAAGGCTGGGCCAGAAACCTAATACTACAAATGGTGATTCAACATGAGTGGGTAACATACACCCACATAAAGCTTGAAAAAGTTTAAAAATGGTTCTAGAGCACAAAAACGCAGCCAAAAGCAGCTTCCAAGTCATGTCTTTGTTTGAATCATGGTACAGAGATGCCATAGTGTTTGGGCTTGAATTATAAAATGGCTGTTTAAGCTATACAAAGGCTGGTTTCCAAAGTCTCACAGACTTCGTATAGGCAACAAGTTGCATATGATGGATTTAAAGTTTCTGTTTATATAGACAAAAAAGAAACGGAGTCAAAGACTGCTTCTTAGTAGCAATAGCATTTTCTTGGGTTACTCTGTTTGCTGGAGGCAAGCAGAAGTGTGGCTTTTTAAGTAGGCTTTCTGATTCAGCCTTAGAGGCAAAATACTTGTGAGCCTTTTGTGATTCTAGCCTTTAATGGCAGAGCCATCTCTCCAGCCCAGTTGTGAGCCTTTTAAGAGGCCCTGCTGCCAAATACTTAAATGGACTTAATGAGCAACAGACAGCAGTGCTTTATTGGTGATTATATGGATCCCCAAAATTCCCCACAGTGGTAATTGTGGGTCCTACCAGTACCTCTGCTAAAAAGCTAAATTTTGTAAAGCTAGACTAGGAGCTAGGTAGAGCCAGCTAGCCACACCAGTGAAGCCTTTAATCCTTAGCCACACCTTGGCAGATTCAAGGTATGGTCAGAAACAGAAAGAAATAGAAGAAGTTGGGTAGAGTCAACCATCCTAGCTAAGCAAAGGTGTGGTTAGAAACAGAAAAAGATAAGTAATAAGAGATATACATTAAAAACAGATTTAAAAAACTATAAATGGTTTAGAGTGTGTTTAAAAATATACATACATTTGAGAGAGAAAAGAAAAAAGGATAAAGTCCTTAAAAAAGAAATAGAGTAAAAACAAAATAATAAGGCACATAAAGATGGAAATTACAAAGAATGTATGGATAATATATGTTATTGTCTTGTCTTTAAGTTTTTTATCTGAAGATGAAGTAGTTAAAGCTTCTAAAAGCTATTTGATTATAAATGCTACTATATTAATCCTACCTCTATATCTTATAAATAAGTTGACTTTAACATTTAAATTAAAAGATATGCCACTTTGGAGAAGAGGTTTTACTTTTATTTCCAGAGAAAATGAGAGGCAGTAACTCTATTCCTGGTTAAGTAAAATAAAGGTTGATAGAGGAAGAACCACTGAAAAGTCTCTAATGGTAATGGATGAACCAGATGATTGAGCTCTGCATCTAAACAACTTCAAGGAGACTGGCTAGGATGGCCCAGTTTTACAGACTACTGCACTAAAGACTTGTCCATAGTCCCAGATTTTTATTTGGATCCCCATGGGATTGTCAGCTCCCCCATTCATCAGGAAGTGGCCTAGAGAATTATGCCCATATTCCCAAAAATTGGGTTATGGATGTTTGTGTTTATCTACAGTGTTAGTTATAATTTGTTATAGATAATGGGACAAAAGAGGTATTAGATTTATGTTTCTTCTTGTTTTAAAAAGAAAAAAAAAGGAAAATGTAGTGGGATTATGCTTTTACATTTTAAATAATTGTTCCACTTACTGGTTTAATAAAAATGCTGATTGGCCGAAGGCTGACAGAAAGTGTGGGCAGAGCTACCAGAGTAAGAAAACTCTGAGAACAGGAAGAACAGAGCAGAGACACCAGAAGGAAACCAGCAGAGAAGCCAACAGGTACAGAGGACAATTATGCTGCTCTGTGAAAAGGTACCAAGCTGCATGGCTGAATAAGACGGGTTAGTTTAAGAGCAAGAGCTAGCTAGCAATATGCCAGAGCCATAGGCTGGTCAATATAAAATTAATGTAAGTGTCTGTGTGTTTCTGTGGGACAGCAGGTCAGAACCTCAGGGCTAGGCCAGAAAGACTAGACTAGAATCTTCAATCTTTATTTAGTATAGAATCTTGCTTTCTGTCATTCAGTTTCATATCTCCACAAAAGAATGTTATGATGGATAATAGATGAAATCTCCTATTTGGATAATTTCTGCCAAAAGTCATCAGTAGCCTGAGCTTTTCTCAAATCTTTCCTCTTAATTTTTCAGGTTTGGTTCTCAAGTGCTCCACCAGAGTGCTTCAAAGACAGAATCACTCACAAAAAAACCATTTTTACACACATAAACATTTAACCTCTCAGCTCCTAGTACTGGCTTCTAGCTCCTAGGCCTTGACCTCATAGTTTTGCCCTTTGAGCATGTTTTAAATTTAGTAATGCTAGAGTATAAATTATACTTTGTTACCCTTACACATTTAGTAAGTGTGGCTATGTGAGAAGCAATCAAATCAGGAGGGCTTTACCTGCAAGAATAATATTAATGTCCCTAGGAAAGAAATCCATGATACACAAATGGTCTCTTCTGCAATATGAGGACACACATGGAGAACTATATATGAGAACATGCCTAGATGCCAAATCTCCTGGAACTTAGTCTTAGACTTCTTAGCCTCCAGTCTACAAGAAAAAAAAAAGTGTGCTATTTATAATGTACCCAGTAATTTTTTATAGCAGCTTGAGTGGACTAGGACAATTACAGATAATTTTCTAGCTTTTGATTCTTTCTTTAACCTTCTAAAATTTCATTGTATTATTTTCTATCATTGCCATGTGTCCAGTGAGCAAGAAAAGATGCAAAATGTAAGCATCCTTTTTATTAAGAAAAGGATTGTATTTTACTTTTAGCTTACAAGCCACTAAATTTGCTGTAATTTTCTAGATGATTTCGGACCTTATTTTACTCATGTAAGTATATGTAGTTGTATAAATGTTGTTTTCAGAAGTTAGAACTATATTGTATTGGCTTCTGTTTTTATACTTATAAGAAAATCAGCTTAATTCCTTGGCTACTATTTGAAAATGTGCTATTGTCATGGTACTAGACAATTATAATACCAGATTATAATGTGCTGATTATATATCTTAAAGAAATTTAGACATGAATATGGCTATGAGTAAAAAGGATATAGAAACTTCTCTAACTCAGTTTTTAGGACTAAGGATCCAGTAAGATGAGAATTTTTGGATATGCAAAGGAGACAAGATAATGGATGAACATTTGTATATATTCAATTCTGAGAACTCAAGGAAATTCTCAGATCTGTGTGTATTTCATTTTTCTGTGTATCAGTAAATAGAATATTTTAACTTGAATTATGAAAAGCATAGGACTTCTTTTATTTAAGGGGATGGCCACAGGGAGTTTAATTATGCTCCACTAAGTAAATGAGCATCATGAATGGGCTTTTTTGTTAATGAGAAGATCATAAGGGTGGATATAAAACGGAGTGGACTGAATAGTGAGTTTGATGGGGTGCATGATGTAAAATCACCAAATAATAAATAAAAATATTTTTAAAAAGCATAAAATTTCTCAATAGGATATAGCATAGTTTAACTTTGATATGTAACCACACTAAATATTCAGTACAAAAATTATGTTAAAGCTGGTAGGGCTTCCCTTACGCTCTGTACATCTTCTCCTTTAATAACATCATATTAAAATTTATATTATAAATTAATCCACTTCTAACTATTGGTACATGTGTTTTATGGAACAAATCCATATGTCAAGCCTTATTATGTTTTGTAGATTTGTTGTCTTAGTCTTAGTTGTTTTCTAATACGATTTTTTTAGTGTAACAGATAAAGAACAAGCATGAGTCGTATACTCTTTCACAGAGGTATAATATAAGGTTGTACCAGAAAGTAATTTGAGACATTTGGGCTCTTGTTTTCTTCTTCTGAAGTGTTGGCTTATTTTCACTATTGCAAATTGTGTTTCTGGTTTTTTTGAAGTTTTAAAAAATTATTTTTAATTTTAAAATTTAAAATATGATTACATCATTTCTCTACCCCTTCCTCTCTCCAGTGACATCTATGTACTTTCTCTTGGTGTCTATCATTTTCACGTTTTTTCTTTTATTGTTGTTTCATATATATATATATATATATATATATATAAAATATGTGTGTGTGTAATGTCTTTAGTATGTACACACTTGAGCCAAATATGTGTTTTGAAAAGATGAAAATAAAGGCAAAAGCTTCATTGTCATTAAATATTTAAGATTGAAGAGGTACCAAATTTATAGATTGCCTTTTCTACAACAAATGTACAAGACAGATGTGAGGAAAAGAAAAAGAAGAAGAAGAAGACAGAGGAGTAAGAGGAGGAGAAGAAGGAGGAAGGAGAGGAGGAGGAAAAAAGAAGAAGAAGAGGAGGAGGAGGAGAAGAAGAATTTCCAAATGGTAATTTTAAAAAGCTAAAGTAGTTAAGCAGCAGTAATAAACCATTGGTAAATGGAAAGATTTGGAGCATGTAATGTTAATAAGGAATGCATGCAGAAGAGTCCAAGATTAAAGGAGCAAATTACAGTGTGTTCAGAGGAATGGAAGTGTCTATTTCATATGTAAGTGGAAATCTAAGGAATGTTCAGAGAAATTCTGCCAAGCCCTTAGAGACCAACAAATTGGACCATGATTGGAGAAAAAGGCACACCCTAAATTGTTTCAAGGAACACATAAATGTAATGCTTAAGGAATAAATATAGTGGTGTGTATAAGTCCACTTTTGAGAGCACTAACAAGAGCCACTGAAAAGATTTGTAGAATGAAGGTGGAACTATCTCCAGAGATAAACACAGGTAATTATATTGGTGGTGGAACTGGAACTCCATCCAAGAGATGCAGCTATGTAATGAACTTCTAAGTGACTGGGAAATGTGAAAACGGGATCATTTTATGAATAGAAATACATCACAGGACTAGAAAGGCTACATGGAAATGAATGTTGTCATTCACACTGATGTAAACGTAAAGCAATATAAAAATAAAATTTGGAACTGAGTGGCCAAATTAGATCCCTGGTATCATATAATGTATACAAAAAAAAAAAAATTGTGCAATAGGAGATTCTACAGCAAATGAAAGAGCTGAACCACAGCTTTTGAAAGAACCAGGAGCAACTTACATGCAAATGGAAAAGGGATGGTGAGCTATTTAAGGATGATCAAAGAAAGAAGAAAAGTAATGAGTAGGAACCTATAAGATACTGAATAATTGTATTAAATTTTAAATGTTGTGTTAAAGTACATTTAGTTAAAGATGGAATAATTTTTACAAAAGAAAGTATAAATAGATTCATTTTTTTCAATACGTTAAAACTTTGGAAATTAGGAAACTTTATATTTCTTCCCTCAATCCTCTGCCCTTGGAGCACTCATATATTAAGATGAACCACCATGCTACAGTTAATTAATTTCATCTTTGGAAACAGTTACGAGATAATAGCATCATACCCCAGAGACCTGGGAATAGAAAGCACCCATGATGCTTAAACTCTAACTGAAGCTCAGTCCTTACCCACATTTTGATTGCTTGAACAGCTGGTGTAAACCCTCTCTGTGTCTTTTACAGGACAAGGAGAATAATGTCTACTTTAGGACAATGTGGTAAGTATTAGCAATTTCATGATGGTAAAATGCCCTAAAAATGCAATGCTAGACGATATAAAGTAAACTAAGCAAAAATGCAGACAACAAAGAAAAAAGCTTGGGAATATATTGAGATAATCCTGGGAAAAGTCCTTGGAGAGGCCAGACTTCTCTGCAGGGGATTGTTTTGTATGCCAGCTAAGTTGGTAAATCATCCATCATAGGTAAGGGGCTGAGAGAGCCTGTGAATGTCTCACTGGAAAAGCACAAATTAATGAACTTCAGGTGTTTGTTTTATATGCCAAGGGAGAGCATTCATAGTGCCCGGTCACTTTCCTACTCCCAAGGTGGTCTGTGCCGAGGAAACACTAGGTTGTCATCTAAAGCCTGTCACAGCACCATCTGGGTACAGCCATAGCCTGACTTTATTTTAATGTCCTAAACACTCTAAGAAGGTATAAATTATTTAAGGAAATGTTCAGAAGTAAATGATGTTTATGTCTATAGGTTCTTTACTCTCAAATCTCAATGCTTTATGTGTCTCAAAATTTTTACTTTTCTTTTCAGATGTAGGAGGCACGTGCATGGACCTATAGATGTGCATAATGTAGAGAGCTACATACTCTACTTTAAATGATATCAAAGTTAATTCTGAAGCTTCACCAGAAGAAATTCCAACATAAGACAGGTATAAAAAACATTTTAAACATGAATGGTACAATTAGGCATAAATACCTGCTTCATATCAGTTCAGTTCAAGTGTTGCTAGTAAGTGATTTATAGCAATGATTTTTCTCACTGCAGATATTTGATTTATATATAGCAAATTTCAGAAAGTTAATTATATATCTGTTTTTAAAAAACAACAACAGAAAAAACAAAACTTCAACACTGGGGCTAAAACTGGAAGTTTTGTCTTACATAGAATAGAATGTAAATAGACTGGGTATATAATTTTAGGAGAAAAAACAGTGTACTTAGATGGGGACTATAACTATGATTTAGTGAGCACACATAACTTAGCTTACTGTAAAATATTTCTTGGATATTTGAACTTAAAATTCATGGACCTAGTAATAGTCTCCAAGAAGAGCAGGGCCATAATTCAATTGTGAAATACTGTGCACACTATTCTGTATGTATGTGCTTTTTCAAGAAACATTGTTAATAGTTTGGTTTTTGTCTTTACATATCTCCAAGTATCCAGAGTCAGCAAAGTTCACAAATCTTGCTTTCATCAAAATATATGCTAATAATGATAATCTAAAAGATGGGTTTACATTAATATTTTCTGAACATATTACTTTCCAGTAGTAAGACCACATCACTATGTACCTCTCCACTTCCATACTGGTCACTCCCTTCCCTGCTCAAGGCTCTCACCACATGAACCTTCTTTGTTTATCCTCTGCAAACTTATCTCTGCCTCATAGTTACTTACTAGTTATTTGCTCTGCTTACCCTCTCTGTCCAAGATCTTCCCACACACGGATGCTTTTTGTCATTTAAATGTCAACTCAGGTACTACCTTTTTCCAGTCCCTTCTGGACAGCTCTAAAATCACTCATGCACAGCATCATTGTGTGCTGTTTTCTTCACTATACTCAACCACACTGAACAGGCTAGACAAAGTGCTCGTTTTCTGAATGACAGAATATTAACTGACATATTGTTTTTAAAAAGGAATTAGTGAATAAAGGCCCCCTAAAAGTTAATGTGAAACCATGGAAATTACCTAATCTATCTAAAGGTGGTAACTAGTTAAATCAATGTATTTGTACCCTGCTGGTAAGTATCATGTGAAATTAGATGAGTTGCCAAGTTTAAGCTAGTTAATACATAAGCATCCATTTGTTAAGCGCTTTTATCACCACAATTGCCACTTTGGCAAAATTAGAGAAATAATTTAAGTGATACAAAACTCATAATCAACAAAATAAAAACAGAGATACTCTATGATATACCAGTTCCCAGCTACAATTGCTTAAAGATGTAGTTAATACATTTTTGTTACTACTAATTTAAATTCCTGACTGTGCATCCAAATGAAAACCACTAAAATTTATATGCCCATTTTAATATTTAAGTGTTATTTTGAAATCTATTCTTTTAAATCTAATGCATTCTCTAGTTTCTTGTTTTATACAGAAACTGTACATGAACAGAATATTACAGTCATTTACTTTAGTATTTAAAACTCTCAAGAACTTAATGGTCTTTACATTGGTGATTATTTAGAGGACTTGGATTCTTCAAATATGCATCTGTCTTTATATAAAATACCTTCTGAATGTTCTGATTTACTAGATAAATAAGAATGTGTTTTTAAAATGTGTTCCCAGATGCCAATTTATTTTGGAGAATTTTATTATCTTATACAAGTAAATAGAATTTTTTCTTGTATTTATTTTTATCTTATAGTTACTTTAAGCTCAAATAATTTTTATCCATTTTATTTTTTTATTTTATATTTTAAAAGTACATGGTTGGAAACTGAAGTTTTCAAACTATCTACACATATCCTTCCAGTTCAGTGAAAACTCATATTTTTCTTCTGCTTTTTACCAAAACAATAAATGCAGCAAGCCTTGAAAAGTCTCATATGAATAAACTATTTTATAGTTTTGTAATGCTTTCGAGAGAAACAGACCCATCATTCAGAGATGAGGAAATTACTGTCCAGGAAAAAAGATGTGTCCATCACCCAATGAACTGATGGAAGGTGGTGAGACATCTATGCTTCCCTCCTTCTGATCTCTCACCTATAGTTCCTGAGTTGCAGAGTTGCAATCAACCCCTCACCCATTTCAGGCTCACCCTACTACAATGAGACTTATTTCTTAGTCTTAGAAAGGCATAATCACAATATCTCTTAGGTTGTCTTTTTTTTCAATAGAGAAAGATTGCCTTATGACAGGCAGGCATGATGAAGGACAAAATGTTTTCAACTGGAGATAAATTTTCTGGGGTCATTCCCTTCCATCTCTGTTCTCACAATAATTCTTTGCTGTATGATGTCTAGAGAGAGGAATGCTGGGGATGCAATTATCTCTCCTGCATGAGTTTTCTTCTTCTTCCCTTCCTGAAATATTTTGTCTTCTTTACATAGACTCTAACAGTAATGAAAGATCTAAAAAAAAAAATCCAGTTAGTGAGAGTGATCTTACTGAAAATGGAATATTAAAAAATTGAGTTAATTATTGGAATCAGAAGCTTTTCTCCTTGAACAGAAAATTAAAACAAGAAGCCCCTTCCCTTCTAGTGTGAATTATATAATCAGTCAATTCTCTATAATTTATTTGACTCACCCAGGCATTCTCTAGTGTTTGCTTCTTTCTTTTCTTTTTCTACAATCTCTTTCAGTGTATCTATAGAAGAATTAAAAAGGCTACACGAGGAAGAGATTAAAATATACCATTGCCTTTATGTGAAGCTTACATTTTACCCTCCTAAGTATTTATCCATCTTGCCTACAAGTAATTGTAATCTTAGTAGGTTCACTCTAGAGCCAAGACAAGATTCCAAGCATTTCTGAAATAGCTGGTATAATTTATTGTCATCGCAGGGCAGTTAGATTTAAACCTTCGTGGATCCGATGCCACAAAACAGCTCTTCAGAGTTCAAAGGGGTAGGCCTACATATGTGACTGAGTTATCGCTAATGGTGTCCCCATAACCCTTGCTGTGCCCTGGCTGCCTCTGGTGTTTCAAAAATCATGTGATACCCCAAAACGTCCAATACTGATTGTGCGTATTTTATTGCATAAATCACAGGTGTCAGAGCAAAATGCCTTTAATGAATTGCTTCCTATCACTAACACAAAGATTATTTTCCAACCTCCCCCCAAAATTTCATGTTTCCTCAAAAATACAAACTCCTCCTGACAAATTCTTCAGTGCCAAATGTGGTTTCCATTTGCTCTTTTTGGATTTATTTGACTGTGCCAAAGTTCAGGTGTGCCAGCTCTTTGTAATAAGCTATTTGGATGAAAGCTTGCCCAGCTCAAAGGATCTTGATGTATTTTATTGCTGCCTTTTAAGATTATTGTTCAGAAATACCAAGTCTAATTTTGAAATCAATTAGCCATTCAGTCTGATGAGGTGTTGGTCCAGCTCAGGTTCACACCCGCTGTCCTCAGATTATTGTTCACTTGAGTCAAGCCCTTAGGATCGTGCTGTTCTCCAGCATCTGGTGGACATATGTTTGATGTTCTCACAAAAAGGGTTGATGGTTTAAAAGGCAAACCCTGATGAAGAACACTTTGTGCACTGGCTGCTGATTGCTGGGAAAACAATTTATTTATTTCTTTCCTTCTTTCTTTCTTTATTTCTTTCTTTCTCCCGTCCTTCCTTCCTTCCTTCCTTCCTTCCTTCCTTCCTTCCTTCCTTCCTTCCTTCCTTCCTTCCTTCCTTTCCTTATATTTTTTTAAAGAAGAATTGTTGGAGTGGGGAGGTGGTACATTGTGTCTTTTATGTTTGTTTCTATTATCTGTGTCTAGAAAACTTAAGTCTTTAAAATAAATGCTACATTGGTCAGCTGTTATGAGAAGAGAACCAAGTTACCTGTTACCTACTGCCTCCAGAGAAGTGCTTCCTTCCCAGGATCCATTCAGCAGCCTGGAAAGAGGGATAATATCTTCCCCAGAACGCTGCTTCCAAGAAGGACTATCTTTCTCTCACAGTCAATCAGCACTTGGGAAGGTGCAAATTCTGCCTGGCAGGGGCCATGCTTCTGGGAACAGTGCCAGAGGCCTTAAGCGCCACCCATGCTGTTCAAACGAAGTGGCAGATAGTAAAAAATAGAAAGCTGAACGACCCCTTTCTCAGGTTTCCCCCTCACTGCATGCCTAGTGTTTTGGTAGGAAAGACAGATCTGGCTTGTTCTTTCATGCAACATTGACTCTTCCCATGGGCTGATCACATGTCTGTGGTGGAGCTAAACAGTAACAGGGTGCATATTGACCGTTGAAACTTCAGAGTCTGACTTTTATGGAAAAGAGCCATTCTCTTATCCCTGTCTCACCTCTGCAACAAAACTATTTGTCAAGGCCAAATGACATCAGTTTGGGGCATGGCTTGTCCCATGAATAGTGAAGCTTCAACAAACTGATCAGTAACCAAATTTTATGCAGAATGGATGTTACTGCCAGCCCTTTCTCCCTTCAGAGAAGCTGCTGTTAGTGATTCAGAAAACCTAGAGGAATCGGCAGTGTGCTCATTGAATTAATTCCTTTTCTTAGAGAGGAATTCAGTTTTCGTTCATGTGTTCAACCGACACCTGTTTATTGAGAGATGTTGATCAGGCACCGGAAAAGCAATGGAGAGTGAGACAGGCATGGATCATTCTGACTTCGTGGAGGTTAGATTTTAGAGGTACAGAGGAAAATTAAAGAAGTTATCGGTAACTGAATTCTACCCTACGAACAAGGACAGTGGGAAAATGAAATATTAGATACATGTTTAAGTTGCTGTATAGTTCTTAAATAATTTTGTAGGACAGTATGGTAGCACACACCTGTAATTTCAGCACTTAGGCAAGAGGCTCAGCTATATAATGAAACCTGTCTGAAAACAATCATCACAATAAAATGTCTAGTAATATTTGAATGTTCACGATAGGAAAAATTTAAATGTTCTAAGAGCATGGACTCCTAAACAGATTCTTGCTTACTTTAAACAAATATTTTAAAAGCTCACTCCCACTTATTCAACCACATTTAATCTTTATATAATTCTCCCATTTAGTCTTTATCTTCCGTTTTTGCAAAGTAGCTATTAAGGATGAAAACACCAAGGATCTAAGAAAAGAAGTACTTGATCCCAGAGCCTGTGAATGAGAACTGAGATTTAATATGTGGCGATTTACTAAAGGTTCTAACTATTTCCAACACTTTTTGCTGTCTGTTGGGAGCCACATGCTTCATAGTAAGTAATCAAAAACACATTGCTTTACCACCAAGTGTGCTGATTAGGTGCCTCACAAGTCTGTAGCCATGAACTTGTCCTTAAGGAATGCCAACTATCTCCATTGAGTCCAAGTCTAAATAATGGAGAGGCATGCTTATAGGCCTCTACCGCCCTTTAGAACTAAAGTAACTATGCAGAGAGGCCTGGGGAATAAAAGTTTCCTACCCCACAGATAAGAAGAGCAGCCTGTAAGTAAACTCTGAGACTTTACTTTCCTTAAAAGATAGAAGAAGCAGCTGAGAAGAAAGTGCCAGAAAGAGAAGAGTTAGCAAAGTTGATGCTGCTTTTGTTAAAACAAACACCCCATCATCACCAACCTCCCCCCACCAAAAAAATAAAAGCAAATTAAAAAAACCCCAGTGTTCCTCTGATGGTTTTGGTTGATTTCCCGAGAGCTTGTTTTCTCAACTTTCCAAAAGAAATTGAAGAAAGATAATGATTCAAAGGGGAAAGGGTTCTTGTGTAGATCCAGGGAATGTGGCATTTACTCTCAGCTCCTTGAGATCCCTTCAGCAAAGAAATGTACTTGGAGGTTGATGTTGCAATAATAAAGCATGCCTTGCTTAATCTTTCTAAAAACAAAGGTGACCAACTTGTACCAGAGCACCAAGGTGGGATTAAAGTTGTAACTACCACCATAAGTTACTGCTGTTACAAATTATTGCCATTGTAAGTTTCTGGCTGAGTAACAGACTGTCACAAAGGATGACAAAATTAAAAGTGCTTATTCCTTCCAGCGTGGAAATGATCTATTTTTTATTAGAGACAGAAGATGGTGAGAAGTACAACATAGAAATAGAATTTTATTTGTTCATATATAGTTTTTTAACATCTCCAACTCCTCTGTGAGACTTAACCGTGGTATTTCTTCCAAACTTCAAGAGTTTAGCTTCCATAACTACTTATTTTAATATGAAAAGTGATCAGAAATGTTCATAAATTTAATATTTTGAACCTCTGAATTACAGTGTGAGATTATTGATATATTAAAAATAGATCACATAGGCTAATATTTTCCCTTAAACATAAGCAAAGACACTCTGGACCATCCATCAAAGGGATGTATTTATAGGTTCTAGCATATGAGTAAGTTCTGTGGCAAAGATGACTATTATTCAACAGTCTAAAGTGCTACTTGTTTTTAATAGCATATTTTTTCCAATTAATTGCAGTGGTGGAGTTTTTAAACAGGCATCCAGTCTTGCTCTTTCTGTTTCCCCTCATCATATTCATCCAATATATTGTTATATACCTTTCTTTTATCATCAACAAAATAAATTTATTTTTTATATTAACTAGACATTGACTAATATCAGTGAGAGCTCACCAAAGAGCAAAAGCTATTGCACCTGCAATCACCATGGGTAGACAGATATTTGATGATTCCTAACTATGAATGATCCAGATTTATAGTCATTATGTTTTAATGTGGTAATGGGTAGAAATCTATACAGACTTTTCTATTATGTAGGTACTCAAAAGTTTACAGCATTTTGAAAGACAAGAAAATTATACAATGATTTATTTGCTTTTTTTGTCAACTTCTTAATTTTATTTCAGTTTGGTTTTATTTCACAAACTGGTGGTTTGTGTGAGCATTTTGCTATTGATAATCATAACATATAAATACATTAGATTGATCTATTATGATAATTCTATTAAGTAAATTTCAATAATTACATTGACTAATTTGTAATTCAGTAATGAAAATTTGTCCCTAATTTTCAGAAATGTGTCAGATTAATAGCATTGTGTCTCCTATTTCAGCAAGACAATGAAAATGTTCTTATAAGTGTATAATAATATGGCTTATTGTAATAATTGGTGTTTGACTTTTTGTCATTTACCATGGTTTCTTATAAATTGAAATAATATCAACTCATCTGTCATCTGAGTTTTAATGCCTTGCTAATATCTAGTTTTCTTTTAAGATTCTTCATGTTTTTGTTTTTTATTCAAATGTTTCTACTTTTTGTTGGGAAAGCATTCTGCATTTGTCTTCTTTCTTATTTTCTGTCCAAGTTCTTCTGAAACTTCACAATAGATAACAGTCATCTGTAGTTTTATCTTGGCCTGTAATTATTTCTTTTTACATAAATAGTAATATTGTTAAGGCATTTAATGACTCATGATTGTTGAGCCCACTGTCCACAGGTGAGATGTGACTAAGAATAGGTATTACTGTAGCACAACACAAAATCATAAACTCACTTAAAAATTAAAAGTTCTTTTTAAGATTTATTTATTTGTTTATTTATTTATTTTATGTATATGAGTGCTGTAACTGCATGTACATCTTTATGCCAGAAGAGGGCATCATTCCATAGATGGTTATGAACCACCATGTGGTTGCTGGGAATTGAACTCAGGACCTCTGAAAGAACAGCCAGGGCTCTTAACAGCTGAGCCATATCTCCAGTCCCATGAAAGAGTTTTAAAATAATTATTCAGAAATTTTATTTATTTTTAAGTTATATTTGTGTGTGTGTGTGTGTTTGTGTGTGTACGTGTGTGTGTGAGGCTGTTCTGCATGTGAGTGCAGCAACACAGAGGCCAGAGAGGGTGTTTAATTCCATAAAGCTGGAAGCAGTACTGAACTACTTGGTGAGGGTGGGTACTGGGATCCAAACTGGAGTCCTTTATGCTATTAGCCTAATTATTTACAACTTAGTCCCATTGACCGCTGAGCCATCTCTCCAGTATTTCCCCCAATCCTAGTCTCCTTTTTGTTTTTCAGTTTTCACTTTTTAGCAACTTAATTATAAGGTTCTCTAACATGAATTTTGTAAATGACAATGTTGTGTCACAATCTCCAAAGTTCAGATAGATGCACTGAACATAAAGCTGTGATATTCCTTGATATAAAATAAAATTTTATCTCTATTCTCTTGCAAATCTAAACATGGTAGTTAATGCTTTTTAACTACTTTTAAATGCTATCATTATTATATACAATATTCTTATTCTGTGTTGCTTGGAGCTGTTGTTTTATTTTATTTTACACCTTACTTTATTAATTATGATAACTTTATAACATGTTTTTGTGCCATACTGAAAAATTTTCCCAGAGAACTTTTGCTTTTGAACTTGTTTTGGATTTTTTTTTTGAATTTTTATCCTATACATTTACAAGACAGTTACTTAACAATTACCTTTGTGTGGATATGACCATAATACATGCTACATGTATACATGTGTAAAAATTTGGAAGAATTGAAAAGAATATATTCTAGATCTTGAATCCTATACCCTTTTGGCTTCTTTGTTCAGTGTTTATAGATTGTGAAGAGCTTAAAATTGAAAAGATTTTTATTTTTTCATCATATACACTATATTTAATTTTTAAAATGGTTGAATTTTCTGGCTCCATCCATGTAGAATCAATGTAAACGAGACAGAATCCATGTGAGATGAAGATCTGAAAGGAGTGTGTCATTCTACATTCAGACCAATTTTTTTTTTTTAATCTCTGAATAAGGACAAAGTTCAGTTGTTTCCCTGGTCTAACTTGTCTGTGTAGAAAAGATACAAACAGGGATTAGAAGTTACAAATGGACACGGGAATCCATATTCCTGGTTTGTTTATATCTGCAGATTTTTTCCAAGTTTCAGAGTTTGTGTAGAACATGTATAGAACCCCCTTTCTGAACAAAATTAAGTGTAAATACAGTTTATTTCACTTGAAGCCTGCCTCCATGACTGATGGAAATTATTGTAAAACTTCCACCTGGGCTGTCAGCTAAGGGAAACTTTCTTATTTATTTTTATTTGTCACAGCAGGTTAGGCTCACAAAGTCCAGGTGTTACATGGTTTTAAATCTGGGCACAGACCTAAGAATAGTCTGTTGAAGGTAGTTTATTTAGGATTCCTAAACATGAAGAGACTTAACGAAATGGATTTTATCCAGCTCTGTGAGTCAGGGTATAAAGTTAATGTACAATGACCACAAATAAGGGAACACAACAATAATGCCAATGGAATCAAACTCTAGTGCACATTTTGCTGTAGTTCTCCATTCTGGCTAAAGGAAGAGAACAAAGACAGAGAAGTAGCTTTTTATGCTGAGCATCTAATTGCTCATAACATAACTAAAAATACAATTCTTCTGCCTTCTCCCTAAACTTATGGGAGTATGAGCATTATTGCCTTCCTTCTTTAAACATGGAATTTTATAGATGTTAATCTTTCATTATTTTATGTTTATTCCAATTTAGTTTTAGCCTCCATTCCCAAGGCTCTGATAAATGCATTAACTTAGAAAACACATTGTCTTCAAATTGCTTTGTTTTGTTTAGCTCTGCTTTGTTTTCTAATTATTTTTCCCCAGATAACATGGTAATTCTTTGATTAACATCATCATTCACTCTCTACTATCTGAAATTATACAATTTATTTAATTAGCCCGCCATATTGAGTATTGGCTGTATTTTCTGTTTCCTTCCTAAAGCAGTGAAAAATAAAATTATCTTTTTTTTTCCATTTGCCTCCATATCTAGCAGATCTCAGTATCAATCATACAAATGTTTTTACTTTGTGAGTATACAACTAATTTGAGTACAATTAATGTACATATAATTGAAGTTGATTTTTGTATGTTATTCTAATTTTCATCTCACTGGGCTTATGTTTCAATACCTTGATATTTCATAAACTGTCATCCTGTGAGATGTTCCAGTTATGAGAGACTTTAGTTGACTCTCCTAGGATGTATGTAAGTACATGTATCAAGTTGACCCATCTGGACAGCACAAAATTTGCAGACGAGCATGTTTAAACTGAGCCACTTGCACAATCTGCTATAATAAGTTATTCTGTCCTGTTTTACATTTATATTTGACATTTGCTTTCTACTTCCTACACATCAATGAGAAAATGGAAGGATCTATTTTCCATACTACCTCTGAGGCTAAGCCTATATATAACATTCCATTGTAATATCCATGCAAAATTGTGAGAGTTTAAAGAGGAGAGAATTGTATCTTGGAGATAATAAAATGATCATTATACATTTATTTTCAATTCTTGGTATTATATACCGCACAATGCCTAACAACACATCATTTCCATTGGTATTAGAACACAGCTTCTTATTAAATTCCTCTGTAAAGAAACAATGGCATCCAACAACTATGTTTGCCTTGCAGATTTCATCTCAATCACAGAAAAATGTTTGACAATAGGAGTAATTAGCTATTTGACAACTCTATAAGTGATAAAGAAATGAAAACATTATGACAATAACAATTTTATAAAACTCTTTGCTACTATAAAAAATCTGTACCTGATTGCCTGATTATTTCTTTGAAAATTATACTTTATTTTTCACTTACCATATTCACTAGATCATAAGATAAATGCATAAAATCAACTTAAGAGAAAATGATCTTGTATACTAGAAAGTACTTTATCTTATAATGTATATCCCCTTTCCCTATTCTTTGTTTTTATAATTACTGAGCTCTATAGTGGGAAGTTAGAATTATGGGTGTCTCTCTTTTTACCTCTGTGTTTATTATCTCTGTGGTCTTGAGAATATTACTTACTCTTTTATCCTTTATGCAACAATAATAAATATCTTTTCTACTTCCTTGGATTGTATTATATATAACTATAATGAAAATCTGTACATGAATATGACAACATCAGATGAAAATCACTGGAATTTTAATTTTTTTGTTGCTTTTTTTGATGCTCTTTCTCTTCTTTTCTTTTCCTGTAACTTAACTATTGAGTATTTTAACTATTTTCTGACTGTCATATATCTAATTTCACGTTCATATCCCTTAGGAATCTTGAACTTTCTAAGAGCACTTTTGGAATAAATAATTAAAAGAGAACTGAACTGAAAGTATTTACTTGGTAAGTGTTGAGGATGCTTTATGTTACATCCTCAGGAGAGAAAATGTAACCAGTGTGTGTGTGTGTGTGTGTGTGTGTGTGTGTGTGTGTGTGTGTGTATCTCACAATATCACAGCTAGAATTAGTGCTTAGGACCTTTTCTCTCCTCTTCCAGCGTTTACCTTGCTCATGCTCCCAGAAACTTTATGGATGAAACAAGAAGTCACACTGTCCACTTGCTCTGTAAAATCATCTGTCATTTCCCTGGCATGTTAAATTGACCAGTGCCTACAACCAATGGGAGCCAAGGCATCTGCTCTCTTTGAAGCACCAGGAATTTGTTTCCGAATAAAGTGACCAAGTAAGTGAGTTTCTAGGTAATTTTTGATTTCTCATTTACTTGACTTTTTTCCCTGTTGATTAGACCTTAGTTCCTTTTAAGGAAGACAAGAGAAGTTGGGTTTCCATAACATTAAAACTAGAACAAGAAAGCAAACCAAGATCACTATTTCAAAGTTACGGTGGCAGCTTTTTCTTAAGTCTTGTCCCATTTAAGAAAGAGAAAAAATATTAAAAAAAATAACATGTGCGCTTGAATAATTTTTATTTTAATATTATGAGTAGCGGGAAATCAGAAACTATACATGTAAATAAATCACGTCAAAAAGCTAGAGACAAAAGGAGCGTAGTAGACTTAAAAAAAATCTCAAAAAAAGACCCCCAAAAAAAAAAAAAAAAAGACCATAACAAAAAGCCGGCATTCTCTCACGAGAGTTCCAAACCGGTTACACAAGTTTTCAGACTAATGGACGTGGCTTCCGGGGTGCGCAGTTCAGGCCAACGACACAAAAGTTCAAATGTACAACATAGAGATAAAAAGTTTTCCTTAAAAACGCTCCAGCACACTACAACCTTATCCCTTCATTTTCTTTTAAAACCTTCTCTATTTTATAAATAATTTTCACAAAATAAACCCCATTTAAAACATATCTCACAACAAGTTTTTACCGCTATAATTATGCTTATAGGGATTAAGTCTCAAGTTTATGTAAATTTAAAGTTACGACTAAACTCTTGGCTATGTGGAGTTGATAGCTTCAAATGTGAAAACCTTCTTGTGTTTATAGCTGGAATGGTGCCTGCTTAGGGATTAAGCTCTGAATGCTGTACTGATGTCACTGGATTGGGGTTAGGAAGACACACTTTGGCAAGAGCAGTGCCAAATTCATGACTCCAAAATTTATGATTGAACTCTAGACTGCTTTAAAAGTCATGGCTCTGAAATTTACGATTGAACTCGTGACTTTCCAGGTTACAGATTTAAGTGCATACAATAATAAATATGAAAAATATTTTGTAAATGCATCACCATGTAGTTACCATTTCAAAACGCTGATATGGAATTAGCCAATGCAGTTACACTATGTCTTGATTATGTGGAGGTGGCATGGGATTAGGGTACTGTATCATTTTAGAAAGCATTTAAAATGTTAACATTAATAAAATTATAAAATATTTAAAAAGATCAGTTTTATGTTATTACCCATATGGTATTTTTTTTGGCATTTTTGTTACAATTTAGTTTCCTACTCTAGGTGTCTGATGATAACACTGCTTTCTTTGGAAAGAATTCTAATATCTAAATCAGCTATTCTTTACAAATGGATTTTGTTTTCTTGATTATTATATTAAATTTCAAGTCATATGCCAGGATAAAGCCAAATATCTGAACGAAAAGACTGGTCACACATATGTTGTATTTGTGGGATAATGGATGGCTCCAGACTGGACTTCTAGGCCCTTGATTGTTGAAGCCAGCTTACATTTTCTTGGTTTCTCTTTTTCCCTCATAAGAAAAACTTGCTTCCAGCAATCCTGGATGTGTTCTTCCCATCTCTTCCATTTCTCTTTCCATTCTCCTTTCCTTCTCACAGCTTTGTCAATCAATAGGAATGACTTTCCCCTTCATTCACTAATCTATTTGATTAAACGCCCAAGGTATTTTTATTTATATCTTCTTTAGATGACTATTTAAATCTAGACTTCTCTAGAAGAGCATGGACCACCATACCTTGTGCAAGCATAGCCGCCCTTCTATGTCTAGTATGTAGAGAATATTTAATAATATTTATATTTAAGTGTCCCATTGAATAAATGATTGACAAAATATTGGCTAATAATTTGAATGCTTAACCTAGTTATTCCTTTTGGAGTAAATTATTTCAGGTCTTATAAATACCTTTAGTATACCTTTAAAAAACTGCAAAGCAACCTACCACCCATACTTTTACGTTATATAATGGAAACAAATTCTATGTTTGGTAGATTTGAAAATTGAAATGTAGGTGGGAAAAGAAATTAAATGCTTTAGTTCAGCAAGATTGAAAATGGAATTATTATTTTATTATCTTCACAATTGTTTTAGGTTTATACCTCATGTTGTGTGGGTTACAATTCTAAAGTACCAAAAGCTGAGTGCCTAATAACAACCAGAATTCTTTTTGTCAAATAAATAAAATGTATATTTAGTTCTGGAGGCTTCTTAGTTGAAATTAAGGCACAAACTGATTCTGTGTATGGTAAGGACTAATCTCTGTTTTCTTCCTGTCTTCATATGATAAAAAGGGTAAAGATTCCATTTGACAGAGGTACTAATACCATTGTGAGAACTGTCTCCATCAATTTAATAGCCTCCCAGGGGGTTCACATTCTAAGATCATCACTTTTGGGACTTAATATTTCAATACATGTAATTGGAGAGTCCACAAACACTTAGTATAGTTTTATATAGAATAATAAACTACAGAACACATTTTTTCCATTTTATTTATTTATTTTATACAATAAAGTCTTTTTTATCCATGTATTCCCTTTTTCCAACTCCCTTCTCCCTCCTGACCCCTCCTGGTCAGGCTTCAGCCTTCCTCCTCCACATCCCCCAATCCCCTCCCCAGAAAAGGTAAGAGGTCCCAAGGTGGATTAGCTCAGCATTCACTCAGGCAAGTCCGATTTCTTCATTCTAATATCCAAACTGAGTTAGGTGTTTCTCTGGAGGGAACGGCCTCCAAGGTGCCAGTCCATGCACAGAAATACAGTCTGAACCCTCTCCTTGAGGCTCCACATATTATCTGTGCCAGTGGACAGTTGCCTATCCTTGGAAGGCCTAGTTCCTTTTCCTGATAGTTCCCGGGTGGCTGTTCTTGATTCAGTGAACTCCCCAGAGCTTCAGCCAGTGATGACTGTGAGAATTTTCCTCTTAGTCCCTATTCCCTTGTTCATATAGAGTCTTCTCCCCTGCTATCATCCAGACCAAGGACTCAGCCCAGTGCTCAGCCATGTACCCCTGCCTCTACCTCTATTCATTGCTGGATGTAACAGAACACATTTTTAAAAACGTAATGAGAAATAGATGTTTGCCACACACATTAGTCATTTTCACACAGTAGAAACAAAATATATGAGGGCTGATAAGATGCTTGATTTGGTTAGGGTTTCTATTGCTATAAAGAGACATCATGACTACAAAAACTTCTATAAAGAAAAACATTTAGTTGAAGGGTTTATAATTTCATTAGTTTAGTTCATTACCTTCATGGCAGGACATGGCAGTATGCAGGCAGACATGGTGCTGAAGAAGGAACTGAGCGTCCTACATCTTGATCTACAGTTAAGAGGAAGTGAACTGTCATACTGGGTGTAACTTGAGCATAGGAAACCTCAGAGTCTACCCCCACAGTGACACACTTCTAAGGCATTTTTTCTAAAGTTGTCTTATTTCTGTATTATTGATAAAAATCAACTTACAAGACTATCATCTTTAAGACACTAAAACAGTTTTGATTATGTTGGGACATTATATTTGTAGTTATAACCGTAAGCTTAACTTTTCTAGAAATTTGGAGGCTAATATGTAGGTGTCATGGCAATCATTGCTGTATAACCATTGATATTAGTAGTAGCAGTGGGTTTGGTGTATCTCTCTTTATGAAGTGTTCAGGGCTCAAAATCAGGTCTTTGGTGTTTTACAGCAAGTAATTTACCCACTAAAAAATTCTGCCAGCCATCACTTTACTCTTGAGTGATTTGGTCTAATTGCTTATAATGTATTTTCAGAATATATCTATTTTATGTTTAGTAAAGATGGTATGGATCTTATCTACCCCCACCTGCTTTTCTTTCAGATTCTCACTCCTTGATAACTAACAAGTTGCCTTTGAAGTCTTTAAAGAATGGCAGTTTCTTTAATTGTGATTGCTTGGAGTCCTCTCCTGCTTTTCTCCTTTAGTTGGCTTCTTTTCTCCATCCTTTTCTTCCTCCTTCTCTCTCCCCATCATTCACTATTGCTTGACTCTTATTTTAGTTTGATTTTTCTTTCTTTTCTTTTATTAAAAATATCTGGTTTTTAAAATGCAATATATGCTAACTACTGCTTTTTATACCATCACTCCACCCACTTCCCTTCCCAACCAAATCCAGTCCCTTTCTGTCTCTGAAAGAAAACAAAAAGACTCTAAGGAACAATAATAAAATGAAATTAGACACATAAAAAACAAACAAAATTGAAGAGAGGGAGTTAGGGTTGTATGAGCCTGGGGTGGGGAGATGTCAAGGGACCCCACAGAAGCAACTAACATGGACTCAGAGGAATCACAGTCTCTTCACCAACATCTAGAGAGCCTGCATGAGATCAATCTAGCCTTTGTGTGACAGCTATGTAGTTTGGTATATTTGTGGCACTCTTAGTAGGAACAAGGCCTGTCCCTAAAGCTGGAGTTGACTTTGGGATAACTATTTCTCAGACTGGATTACCTCGCCCAGCCTTAATATGAAGGGAGGAAGCTAGTCCAACATTATGCTAACATGCCATGCTTTGTTGACACCCATGGGAGGCCTGCCCCTTTTTGAACAGAAACGGCAGAGGAATGGGTTGAGGGGGCAGAAAGGAGGAGAAAGAGAGGGGAAACTGTAGCCAGGATGTAAAATAAATTTTTAAAAATTAATTAATAAAAAACTGCTAAATCACAATATGTCAAAACACCAAACAGGAAAAAGAGCCAAAGAAAACGCCCAAGATACTCACAGGTTCACATGTTCAGGAATCCCATAAAAGTCCAATTCCAAAACCCATGATTCATATGCAAAGGACATGTAAAAATCAAACAAACAAATAAATAAATGGAAATCTTTTTAAATGCCCTGATAACATTATAAGATGAACTTTTAAAGGTACTGTTGAGTTCATTTTCTACTGGCTACATGCCTGCTGGGCCTGTAGCCTACCCACACAGTGGGTTGTTTCCCCAGTGAGACGCTCTTGAAGAAAACTAATTTTCTGAAGAATGGATTAACAAATGTGGTACATCTACACAATGGAGTACTACTCAGCAGTAAAAAAAGAAAGAAAAAAATGACATCCTAAGATTTGCAGGCAAATGGGTGGACTTGGAGAATATCGTCCTGAGCACAGTATCACAAGCCAAGAAAGGGAGACATGGTATGTACTCACTTATAAGTGGACTTTAGACAAAAAGCACAGAATACCCAAGCTGAAAACCACAACCCCCTGAACAGCTTGGGATCAGAAGGAACTTAAGAGGGACATCCTTAGTAAATTGGTATCATAACGGGTTGCAACCAAGCAGAGGTGGGAACAAATCATGAGAGAAGGAGATGGTTGAGTGAGAGGAAAAACAAGGAGGGAGGAAAAAAGAGATGTAGATTTTAATAGAAGAAGCCAATGTGGGGTTGGAAAGAGACTATGTGCTAGGGAAACCTCAAAGAATTTGCAGGATGTCCCTGGCTAGGTCTCCAACCAACAGTGGAGGGGGGGTGCCTAAATAGGACTTTGTTGTAGAAAGTTTCCTGTGCCTTTTGGGCCCGGGAGTTTGTAACCTGGTCCGCGGCAGCTTTTGTCCCCCAAAGAAATGAATCACACACTTATATTAACTTCATACTGTTTGGCCCATGTCTCAAGCACATTACCAGCTAGCTCTTTCATCTTAAATCAACTCATTTCTACCAATCTGCCTGCCACATGGCCCACGGCCTGTGGCTCACCTGTACCTCTTACATGTTCCTCCTTCGGGGTTTGAATGTCGACTGACTAACTCCACCCTCCTTCTACCTGCCTGTGCTCTGATCCTCCACCTACTTCTACAGTGCTCTACATAGGCCAAACCAGTCCTTTAT
Organism: Sigmodon hispidus; assembly: GCA_004025045.1. NCBI lineage: Eukaryota > Metazoa > Chordata > Mammalia > Rodentia > Cricetidae > Sigmodon > Sigmodon hispidus. Next base: position 181,682 of record PVIH01001092.1, on the reverse strand, counting down.
TTACAGCATATAATGACTTCCACTATTATCAAATAAATAACCACCCTAAGTATCATCACAGAACCTACATGCATCAGGGAATACAGGTGGAGGCAGAGATCCATGGCTGAGCACTGGCTGAGCTCCTGGTCCAGCTGAGAGTGGGAAAGGAGAGTCTGTATGAGCAAGAGGATAGGTCTTATGAGGAAAATTATCACAGTGATGGGTGGCTGGAGCTCTGCGGAGCTCAGTGAATCAAGAACAGCCACTGGGGAACCATTGGGAAAAGGAACTAGGCCCTCCAAGGATATGCAACAGTAGATTGGCATAGGTAGCATGTGGAGACTGGAGGGGTGGGATCAGACTGTGCTCCTGTGCGTGGAATGGCATCTTGAAGCCCATTCTCTGCATAGGAACACTTAAACCATTCTAGATATTGGGATGAAGAAATTGGACTTGACTGGCGTGGATGCACCACACTGAGCTTACCCACCTTGGGACTTCTTGCTCTTTATGGGGAGGGGATCAGGGGATGGGGAGAGGGAAGGCTGAAGGCTGACAAGGAGAGATTGGAAGAACAGAAGGGAGGGGAAGCAGGGGAATACATGGGGAAAAATGACTTTTTTATAAATAAAAAAGAAAATAAAAGATATTTTTCATTTTCAATTGAAAATAGCTTCTAGATTAGAGATGGGTTATGTGTCTACTTTTTCTTTTAGGTCTAAGACTCCATCTGGTGCAGAACTGTACAGGCCTTATGCATGTTTCAGTCTCTGTGAGTTCATATGTGTGTAAGTCCTTCTGTGTTTAGAAGGCTTTATTTTCTTTGTGTCCTCCAACCCCTTTGGTTTTCTTCTGCCTCCTCTTCTGCAGGGTTCTCTAAGCCCTGAAGATGGGAATTTGATGGATAAATCTGTTTAGGTTTGAGTGTCGCAGGGACTCTCCTCTTCATATTTTATGGTTGTAGGTCCCTACTAGTTTTCATCTGCTGCAGAAGAAAACTTCTCTGTCAATGGCTGGTCAAGAAACTGATTTGTGAGTACAAAGGAATGTTGATAGGCACTATTTTGTTTCTTTTGCAGAACAATAGTATTTAGTTTTCCCCTAGTTCTCTGACCTGTCTTGTCTAGGGTTCTTGACTACCCAAGCAGTGTCAGACATGGGCTCCATCTTATAGAATGGGCATTAGATCTCAGCAGGTAGTGTTGGTTACTCCCACAAGTGTGTGTCACTATTGCAGCAACATATCTTGTAGGATAGTCACTCATGTAGATCAAGGGGTCTGTAGTTGGCTTGGTGCTTACCTTTCTTCTCTAGTAGTATGTAGAGCACCTTCATACACTATGGAACTACTAGCCCATGGAGTGAAGGCTCTAGATAAACACTAGCTAGACATCTCCATGTTCAATGTCTTATGTATGTGTTGTTTTTAGCAATAGCGCTCTACTATCAGTGTGTGGAAAGCCAACAATAGCTTTGACCGTAGTCTGGGTCGTTCAAGGATTCTACTCATAGGATCCTTTTGTTATTACTCCTGGCTTTTGTTTAAACTTCATGTTCCTGATAGACTGTAGATTGCTGTAATTTTGTTCCTCATTTCTTACATTTGTGTATCATGTTTTGGTTATGCTTTGCTTTAAGGTCATACTCATGAAAAGCTCCATCATAGATAGAGTTGATATGAACTGGACTTGGTGATGTACAATTGTAATTCTCTCACTTAAAAATACAAAGTCTAGAGAGTTGAGAGCTCATGGCCAACTTGAACTCCATAGTAAGACCATTTCAAGAAATACGGGGAAAAAAAACCGGAAACATAATAAATCATTGATGCTATATAAAGTTATATTTTAGATACTCTTTACAGTTCATAGACTTAAATATTTTTGATAAATTTTTCAGCAAATTTCTTTCTGAGAAATCACTACACATAAGTTGTTTCCAGTGTGCTTGTTTAAAAGTATAAACATATAATTCTTGATGTTACAATGATTACTTAGTCATTTGAGGTGAGCTAATATTTCATCATCCTATATAGTAAAAAAATTGATTGGGTCCAACATTGATCTTTTTATCATTATTTTTGTTATTAATATTATTTTTCTCTAATATATTAGAACCCAACACTAGTTTTCCTCCCCTTCTCTCACCCTAGTCTCTCCCCTCTCCCCCAGATCCATTTCTTTCAGTCTCCCCTCAGAAAAGATCAAACCTCCCAGGATCAGCAACCAAACACAGCTTAATATGCTATAATATGAACAGGCACTTATCATTACATCAAGGTTGAAATTTTAAGTGGAATGGCATAATTAGTACAAGAAACACTGAATCCCTGTGCATTTTTTATACCTTGCTAAAGAGGAGAAACTTTCTCTTTATTATATAATATCCGAGAGCCTTTCAAGATTAGAATCGTATTTTTGGAAACATAAAAAAAACCCAAAACAAACAAAAACAAACAAGCAAACAGAACACTCACTTGATGGATTCAGCATTCCAAAATCTAACAACTCTGGAAGAAAGCAATTGGGCATTATTTATTTAAATGAATTTTAGTCTTTCCTAATAACTCATATTTGGAAAGTAATGCTGCAGGTTAATATAGACATTTAATAAACAAAATATACAACTTAAAGAGTTGTTTATAGCAGCAAATGGCTGGATCAAATATCTAACACAAGTTATTATAAAATTCTGGTCTCAGAAGACTGCAAATAGGACAAAGACACTTGATATTTAAATGCTAAGATCTTCAAAATTAGTGTAGGTTAAATGAAAAAAGCTATACAGTATTGATAGTAAAATATATTTAGTAAAAAAGAAGAAATATCATATATTCAACTTTATATGCATATTAATATAAAGAATATATGCAAGAACTTGTAAGGGAGAAACAGAGCAAGATGTAGGCGCTTTCTTTTAGCTTATGTTTTTTTTTTTAAGCTGTAATAGTACATGACGTTAAAAATAAAATCCTATACATATATGCCTACATAAATGTTTTGTGTGTTGTTTTTCTTTTCTTTCATTTAATCTTATTTTTAATGCAGTGGTTCTTGATAGTGTAAAATTGGACTTGAATTCACTTTGTGGCTCAGGCTGGCTTTGATCTTGAATTCTTGCCCCACTCTCCTAAATGCTAGGATGATAGAAAGGACTGCTGTCACCAGCTCATGTGAGGATGTTGTTCCCTCTGGCTGAAGTGACCACAATCATCTTTAGGCAGAACAGCTGTAAGGTTCTGCAAGGGACCAGTGTGAGATTGGGTTTCCAAATACACTTTCATGGTGGAAAAGGGGGTGTCATACGACTCAAGAGTTTCACAAGACCCTTTTGAAGCCTTTGTAAGACCTTCACAAGGTTCTTCCCTTTCCTTTCATTCTAATTTCCACAATGCAAGAAGAAAATAATTGATTGGCCTTGTTAGTTCCATGCGTGAGAGCAAATACACACTAACAAGGCCATACGCTAGAGTTTATTTAAGAGAAGAGTCCCAGGCAGGTGAAGAAGCAGAGAAGTCAGGGAACAGAGAAGAAAAGGACCGGAGCATGCACTCGCAGTCTTTTAAGGGAAGGGGCATGCACGGGTATGCGTCATGGGTCCAGGGAGGTGCTTTCCCATGCAATATTGCAGGGTTTATGTAGCCACGCCCAGGGGCGTGCCTCCATGCAAGGTGCATCCCACCTGAGCCAGAGGCTCAGCTACTTGGAATGCCAAGAATCCTTACAGGCCTCAGTGTTATATTGGTGGTGAAGCTATCCTGAGTTTCCCAAGCTCCTGAAAGTAATCCTAATAAATTTCTGCTTTTCCAAGCTGAGAGTGGATGGAATCATTTCTGCTTCATCTCTTACAGCCTTCCTCATCTACCTAAAAATACATTCCATTTTATCCTCCTATAAAAAGCTAGGCAATAGTTTAATTCACATGTATATGTATACATATTCTACACATACTTTTAAAATCCTACATGCCAAAGGTTCTCCTAGAATTCAGAATAAATATATGAAAATATGACTTGGGATCTGATACACCTTGGACTGGCACCTTGGATCCCACTCCCTCTAGAGGAACACCTGACTCAGTCTTGATGTTGGGGAGAGGAAACTGGATCTGCCAAGAGTGGATGCTGAACTGAGCAATACTGGGACATTGGGACCTTGAGACCTCCTGCCCTTGCTGGGGAGGAGATGGGGACATGTGGAGAAGAGAGAGTGACTGGAAGGGGTGGGAGGGACAAGGGACCTTGAACAAGGATATACATGGATAGAAAATGTGACTTTATTCATAATAATAAAAAAAGAAAGAAAAAGAAGTTTCTAAAACAAAATAAAGAAAAGAAAATATGCTTTTGTTTTTAGCATGTGACTGACAAGAACTGAATGTTGTCTGATTCTTGATTTTTTATTTTTGTTTTCCTTTGGGATCTTCCCTTACTCCATCTCTCCCAAACTCCCCTTCCTCCACCCACTTCCCCTACTTCCTGAGAGTTACTTCCTCCTAAGTCTCTTTAACATGACTTATTTCAGATTTGAGGTTAAGATAAAAATACAAAGATATTAAGCCATCCCAATTTGTGGGGGTTGTTTTATCAAGACAGGGTTTCTCTATGTAAAAACCCTGGCCTTCCTAGAACTCAATTGTAGACCAGGCTGGCCCCAAACTCACAAAGATTGACCTGTCTCTGCCTCCTAAGCACTGGGATTAAAGGAATGCACCACCACTCCCAGGATAAATGTCCTCAATATAAATCTGAGTGATACTTCCTAAGGAATTTTTTTCTTCTTTCCTAATTAACTCACTCTTTTTTCTCTAAATTAAAAAAATATTTTATTATGGTTTTACTTTATATGTATTCTTGCTTCTCTGCATATATGTCTGTGCATCTGGATACCAATGAGAGCTTTGGATCTTTTGAAACTGGAGTTGGAGATGATAATGGGCTGCCATGTGTGTGCTGCAACACAAACCCTAGCCTTGTGGATGAGCAGCGAATGTTCTTAACTGCTGAGCCATCTCTATAGTCTCCTTTTTCTCTGCATTTGAGAAATTCCCATGTCCTACCACCTCTTTCACCAAAATGTGATCCTGACATATAAGTTCAGATTAAATAAGTGAATGACTCCCAAATGTACTATATATTGGTGGGAGAAAAAATTAAGAGATCCAAACAAAGAAGACTGCAACCATATTATGGAATTTATAGCTGAGATATATGTTCTTTTAAACTTCACACTCCCTGCTATTCATCATCTCCTCCTCAAAAACCCCAAAGATCTCTCTCATTAAAAGGCAATAAAAATGTAGGAAAAGCTCCTAAAAATAGCTCTCCTGTCTTCCCCTTCACTGGCCTTTCCAAAGATGTATAAACTAAGAACAGTGTAAGACAAATGCTTTCTACTGAACCTTCACACACAAAATCCAACCCATTTATCAAAAACAGGGGGAAATCTCTAAATAGGAATGTGTATAAAATAGGAGAGTTTTAAAACCATCTACCATGTAACTCCTTTTCTTGAATTTGAAAGAAGTACAGGGAACTATTTTATCTAGTAGACTATGTAATAATGAAATTATATTAAGTACCAATGTACTTTCAAAGCTAAAGTGATGGATTTCAAGCTTGGAAGCAGAGGAAAGCTCAGTGATTTAGCAATCCCCACTCCAACTCCACACTGTCTATCTTTGTGTCCTATAGCTTGTCCATCAAATTTAGTAAATTTAATATTCAAGGTTTTCTTTTTGTACAAAAATTAAACTTTGAGTTTTTCTAGTACAATTCTTAGTTTGTTTATGGTTATGTTGGTTTCCTTAATGTTAAGGTTTTATAGATGAACATATCACTGAGGACCTTGTCAACCATTTTACATGTTATAAATTAATGTTCTATATAATTTCATACAACCCACTGCTTTAATCAATGCCTTCTCCCTCCCCGGATTATGCTAAAGCATCTTTCTATCACTACTGATTCATCTCTTTATTTGTGTTGAATTAACCTTTCTTAGAACATACTGGGAATACTAACACAAGTCTAACACAAGTCTGCACGAACTGTTTTATTTTACAGAATACATTGATTCTGTCACTGACTTTCTTGCATCTCTGAAGTTATTTCCACATTGTTTCATATACACAATTAAACTTAAGTTGTAAAGCTTCAAGAGCTTATTTACCTTACTTTCTGTTACAGCCCTTGCTGTAGAATACTATCTCTTCTCTATCCATCTGTCTCACACTTCTTTAAAGCCTCAGGCAATTTCTTTAAGACCTCAGTCAATCCTTTTTTTGCTTCTCCATTGAGTAATTATAATATTGCAATTGGTTGTGTACATGGAAACCACGAGATTTTTCTACTAAAGTGTTTTTTTTTTTCTTTTAGTTGGGGAAGAGTACATGCCACATTGTTGGTCCCTTTGGAGGCCACATGTTGAGGCCAGTGTAAATTCCTAAGCATTCCTAGAGTTTGGTGACCTGTCTCTGCCATAAACTCCACATGTGAGTGACTCAGCATAGCCTGATCTAAGACCGCCTCTGCCTAGCCTTTGCTAACATGGTAAAATACTATTGGCCCCTTTTCTCCACCCCACCTACCCTATCCCAAGACTCTCACCTCCTTCTCACAACCCTATATAGGTCCCAGACTGATGCAATAAAGTGAGTTCTTGCTTCAACAAGGCTTCCTACTCAGCCTGTGATTTCCCCTGTTGGCTAGGTGGTGCTGGGTCATCGACACTCACCATCCCTCTCCAACCCCATGGAGAAGTTGGCTGGTGCAGATCTCCCTCTGTCCTATCTGCCAAAGACAGAGTCTGGCACCACATCAAACTGACAAAGAACAAACAATGTTTCATATGTTTCTTTAAAATTATAGTATGTATGTGTTTAAAGTAAAGTCTTAAATTTATTCTCACCAGTGTTGCTTTCCAGGATGACTCATTCAAGTAACTGTTGAAAAAAAAAAACAGCTATTGAGCAACCTAACACCTACAGGAGGATTAGAAATATTCTATTAGATACACAGTTTGACACATGTTCACTTTCTGTGTGATGAGTGAGATTGAATTAGAATAACTCTTCTTGAAGAAAAATGAGCTCTTAGTTTCAAAGAATCCAGAGAGGAATACATAAAGGGAAAGAAAAGAGGGAAGAGAAGATAGAAGGGGAGGGGGAAGGGAGAAGGAGAAAATCATGACCCCCTCCAAATATTTTCTTACAGATAGAATTTTTTTCAACTGCAGCATTTCCAATTAGCCTGAGACCTGACAACTGCCTGAAATCACTAATTCTTGGAAGCTGTAATTATGACACAGGTGATACTGATTTCTTACCTGAAGAAAGTAAATTATTATACCCTTTAGTTATAGTCTGCTGGGGAAAGAAATTAATGTCAGACCTCACAGATCAAACTAGGAAAAGGAACAGCAGAAAAGGGAAGACTGTTCTCTTTGCTAGTACGAAATCAGAAGAAACTCTTTTGAAATGATAGTTTTGGTTACACAGTTCCATACTTTTCCCATAGGTATAAATGACTTCCAATTATGAATAAGAATTAACAAATAATGTCAAATAAATTATTGTTCTGTATTCCATATCAGTGATGTTGCTGTTGTCTAAAGTATAATGAAAATATTCAGGGCTAAATTTGTAGTGTATCAACAACTAATATTTGTTATTTTACTATAGAAAATAACAAAATTAGACTCCAGTTAGGAGACACAAAGGCAGCTTGGCACAAGCCTTTGATCCTGCACTTAGGAGGCAGAGACTGGTAGATCTCTAGGTTTGAGGCCAGCCTGCTCTACAGAGTGAATTACAGGACAGCCTAGACTACACAGACAAACCCTGTCTTGAAAAAATGGAGAGCAAGAGAGACAGAGAGAAATAGAGAGGCGGGGGAGGGGGGCAGTGTGATGTGAGCCCTGTACTAACACTTTTCCATATACCTCATAGTGTATGAAATTGAGTTAATCTCCTTTAATCTTTAATTTTTTAAACCTAGATTGCTTGGAAATATCAGTCCTTCTGTATGTTGGAATCCTTGGTGTCCGAATTAGTTTTGTTACATCACCTTTTTTCTCTTTCTGAATCTTTATCTGCATTTTGCAATGTGCTTCTCTTTTTTAATCAGGACTCAGAGAGAGCATGATTCAGAAAGTTACGGCTATATCTCTGAGTCTGACACAGGTTTAACATTCGGATACTACTGACCAAGTTAAGTCATCCTTTTCTTACAGGGGAAAGTAGCATAGGTCTGGAAGCTGTTGTCCTTCTCACTCTTTGTCTTTGTATTTGTAAGTTGCTTGGTGATAGATCCTTATCTGAAGATCTGTGTATTCAATACACAATTCTGGGCAACATCTGGACATGCAGAATGCACCCCTTAGGTTGAAGACACGTGCTGCTCCATGTTTCTTCTTTCCGGGCTTCTGCATGAACAGCCTCTGGTTTCACTCTTATGCTAGTCAGCCTTTGCTCTCTTCTTTTTACTGCCCTCCCATTGCTTTTGAGATTTGATTGATTTGTATTTTAAACTTCTATTATATTTAACTTTCTCTCTTTTAAACATGATTCAAATATAACTGTGTGGTCTAAGCTCCTTTCTTAGTTCCCTAGGAGATAGTTTAAAATTCTTCTTCTCTCTCTCTTTTTTTTTAAATCCAAGTTCCATTTCCTGTATAGTCCCTTCAATGATGTTATTTCTATTTTTTTCTGACCTTTCTCTTTTATGTTACAGTCTTTCCTCAAATATCTGGTATTTCTGGGCCATGTCTAAAATAGAAGAACTTTGTCAATACCTAATAAGTATCAGTGTCTCACTTGGGTTCCTCTTCTGGGGGCTTCAAATTCATCAGAGTAAACCTGATGGGACTTCAATAGATTTGGATAAAGAACCATAGAGATTGTGATGTCCTTATTCTCTTCTGACATGTGATATTGTTAAAATATGCCTATCTTCTTCCTGGATGGAATATTTCTTTGGTCTAGAAATGAGGCAGATTGCATTTGACCAGTAGATTGCATGTTAGTTGTGTGGAGGGGGTTGTGCCAGCAGGAAGCTGTCATGGAAGTGCTGTGGAAAACCAACCCAAACCATTGCCTCACTCAGGTACTCACTCAGAGGGGCTGTCCAGGTGCCTGTGCCACTAAGGGTCCATGGTTTGTGCCAGCTGAGGCCTCTTATCTCTCTGACCTGCTCTGACCCCCTTCCCTCCCATCTAAGGCTACTAACCATTTTAACACTAATGATTAATGATTTCAAGAAACCTCTGGTTACTCTGCAGCACCCAGACAAGACATGCTCCACAAATTCAACTTGTGTATTTGGCAGATTAAACTACATCATCCAAACATACAAATAAGCAAAACTCAGTATACTAGAGATTGTTTCAAGCCATGCACCTAGATTAGCTCATTTTCACCTGACATGTTTCCTATGACATTTGGGAAACATAGCAGGACCGCCATACAGATCACTACAGAAAGAATAATGAACTAAGAGGTAGAAACTAAGTGTTCTTCTCAGACTTTGTCATGTATTTAAAGCACAAACAGAATATGTGATACTGATAAGCCTTCCATTTCCATTAGTTATCAAATTCAGTAAAAAGCATGTCCATACTGACCAACTAAATACATTTCCTGCTGGTAATTTCATAAGCACTTATGTGGCTCTTAAGGGTCGTCGGCACTTATAAATGTTTTACATATGCTCTAAGTTTACATGTAATACTTTATATGTGTTAATTTTTGAGACTTCACTGCAGAAATAATGACTATTTTTGTTCTTTGTTTGAGATAAAGTCAGTTTGAGTATCAGAATGGTTATGAAATAAATAAATATGAGCTTAGAATTCTGTTCTCAAATTTGAGCATAGTACTATTTATGCTTCAGTCAACACTATCTCCCATTTCTGAAATCCTTCCCACAATGCAGACCCTGCTCATTGTTCAAGGACTGCTTGCCTTATAAACCCACACATAAACATGCCTGCTTACAGTAATCTTCTTATTCCTCCAACACGTACATTGTATTTCTGGGTTTATAACAGTTTTGTTCTCTAGGTTTTGTTTTTTAAAGATGGAAATTTTCTTCCCAAACAAGAACAAATCTGCAGGGAAATAAAATTCTCAGGAACCCTTATCAAAAGAGTAAGTGCTAGAAAGTACACTTATCAAAACAGTAAGTTTACTTTGTAAGAATCTTGGGACTGAAGTCTGACTGGAACATGTAGTAGATTTAGACCATGAATTTAGAACATTCCAGACTCCTAAGTGTTCTGTTAGCACAACTCCCTGACACAGTTGATCTATCGTTGTCACATAGTGGACCCTAAATACTAGGTTTGAAATGAAACACAGTGAACATGATGTCAGGGTTTCACTTTGAATACTGTCTTTTTTGAGAAAATACAAGGTAATTCTCAATTGTTTGAAATTTCTCAGACAGTAAATAGTAGGATAGTGACAGCCTTTTATACCTATATAGCCTTTTATTAGTCTTCCTAAACCATTATAAGTATGTTTTTTTTTGTTATTATTGATAAGTAAACATACATTGTGAGCATACATGAAATTCTATTTTTTAATATACCTCATTTTTTCTTTTTTTCCTTTTTTATTATTATGAACAAAGAAGACACACTTTCTATCCTTATATATCCTTATTCAAGGTCCCTTCCCCATCCCACCACATCAGGTCATTCTCTCTTCTCCACAACACCCCCCCCGGGGGGGGGCAGGCAGCAGGCAGTCCCAAGGTCCCACTGTCCAAATATTGCTTAGTTCAGCCTCCACTCCTGGCAGATCCAGTTTTCTCCCCACAACCTCAAGACTGAGTCAGGTGTTCCTCTGGAGGGAGTGGGATCCAAGGAGTCAGTCCAAGGTGTTTCTGATCCCAAGCTGTTCAGTGGTTGTGGTTTGCAGCTTGGACATGCTTTGCTTTTTCCTTCCTTCCTTGTTTGTTTGTTTAGAGTCCACTAATGAGTGAGTACATCCCCTGCTTATCTTTCTGGGTTTGCGATACCTCGCTCAGAAGGATATTCTCCAAATCCATCCATTTGCCTGCAAAAGGATATCATTTTTTCTTACTGCTGAGTAGTACTCCACTGTGCAGATGTACCACAGTTTGTTGATCCATTTTTCAGTTGAGGGACATCTAGGTTGTTTCCAGGTTCTTGCTATTACAAATAACGCTGCTATGAACATAGTTGAGCTAATGTCTTTGGAATGTGACTGTGCATCTTTAGGGTATACACCCAGAAGTGGTATTGCTGGGTCTTTGGGGAGATTGATTCTCAATTTTCTGAGAAACCGCCATACTGCATTCCAAAGTGGCTGAATAAGCTTACACTCCCACCAACAATGGAGGAGTGTTCCCCTTGCTCCGCATCCTCTCCAACATAGGCTGTCATCTGTGTCTTTTATCTTAGCCAATTTAACAGGTGTCAGGTGGCATCTCAAAGTTGTTTTGATTTGCATTTCTCTGATGGCTAAAGATGATGAGCACTTTTTCAAGTGCCTTTCAGCCATTCGTAATTCTTTAAACACTTTATATGTATTCCATATATACAATTTTTGAGAATACAAGTGTATGCTGTATCTACATTATTTTTCCTCCCTCTTTTTCTTCTTCTTATGCTGTTCTCCACACTCCCTTCAAATATGTGACCTCTCCTTAAACTGTTATTGTTTTTTTTAGATACCATGCTGAGTCTGGTCAATTAGATCTGCCCAACATGTATTTTTAAGGCTGACCATTTAAAATTGAGTAACCTATTAGGAGCGCTACCTTGGAGAACACTAATTCTCCCTCAGCTGCTACTGATTCACAACAGCTCTTCACCAGAAGTGAGACCTTGTGAGGCCTTCTCCCTTCCACACTGTCAATCAGCTCTTCAATGGGAACATTTACTAGCAATTAATTTTGAAATTATTAGTGTCATAAAATCTGATATTTCCACCAGAGCAAACATACTCGTGTCATGCATGTCTTCAAAACTAATGGATAAGTTGTGAGCTAAGACACTTTTTTGGAGTAGCTTAGAAAAAACATTTTTATCAAAACAACAACTAATTATTTTGCAATTTAAAAAGAATGGTCACTGTAGAAAGATTATAAATAATTCTATTTTTTAAAAGCTCATATATACATACATATGTGTGAATATTTGTCTTACTGTTTGCATGTATGAAAAGTTATCTAATCTGAGAACAGCTCACATGAGATTTTATATGACATTGATACATAGTATATGATCTTGCTAAACACAAAAGTTCTGAGACATCTGAAACTATCATTTTAGTTTCTCTGCTTGATATTTTATGATTTACAGTTTTCCATGTATGGAAGGATTTGGGTTAGGAAATTATATGATTGGGATGTGATTGCATCAGTGAAGTTCAGATAATGTTCCTCCAATTGGATAAATCAATCTGATAGCGTTGAAGGGGTAGATGTCTTGCTTCTTAGGTCTACTGAAATCTGTACACAATAAATCTTATGTTCTAAGTGTATTACAAAGCACAAGAATTTTTTCATATATTATCTCATTTTGATTCTGGCCCAGATACAAAAAAAATTTATTTTATTAAACAAGTGTATACACACACACACACACACACACACACCCCACACATATTCTCATAATAGACATAGGCAATCATATGTACAACAGTAATGTATTATTTGTTGTTTTCTTTTGACATTGGAAGTTTGAGAAATCATCATTTAGTGGTTTCATTTAGGATATTTTAATCTTTGAGTTTTTATGAACTGTTTTTCTGGATGATAAGCATTACAACTTTCTATGGTATAAAATAAACAGCCCTCCCTGTCTTGTCTAGAATGGCACTGCCCAACCTAAATACTTTGTCAACATTTGGGCCTGATGACTGCTAACGAGCAGACAAAGTTGAGTTTTTGGTTGTCTCTAACTACACCAGAAAACCTGTTCTTACAATCAATGCAAACTAGGGAGCAAGAATCATTTTCTGACCTGCCACTAGAGTCACCAATAGTAATTATTAATTTAGATTTTTAAAATTTTGTTTTTATTTAATTAAGGAAGACACCAAAACCAAGTTCAAATATCCAAACTCTAACATCAATTGCAAAAAAGCATAAATAATCATTAACAAAAGAATTCTAGCATCAAATATTTAAAAGTATAAGCAGTAATAAGAGTAAAAATTAAAGAAAAGATTTCCTGTCTCCAATAGCAGCATACACAAGCTAAGATTTTTAAAGCCACTCATAATTCCTAGGGAACTGTTTAAAGAGAGACAGGAAGTACAAACAGTTTAGAATTCCAAGTCTGTCATCCTGGAGAAGGAGCCCTGGAATGGCAGGCATTCATTAATGAAATGCTTTTTAGCCTTCCTGTTAATACTGGTCTGCAAAGCAAGATTTTACCAACACCTTTTCTTTATAGCTTCCTGATAGCCCTTAACAGAAATGGTCAGGGAAATCTAAATGGAAGCAGACATGTCTGTTACAGTTAGAAACTTATTTGGGGAAGTTATGACTCTGACTGTACTTTATCTGCATTTGTTGATACAGCATAAAATTATCACAGAGGTGTTGTTATCCTGTTGAGATGTTTGTACCGTAAACTTTGGTGAATATTCACACCAAAGTGGAGAAAATAGTAGGCAGTCAAATGTTAAGGTCTGTTTTCCTCTTGTCCAATAATCCCCCTTTTTATCATTACTTAAGAGAAGCAAAGACCATTAGAGAAAGCTAATTGCCTTCATAGTCTTCAGATTATACTGATGTTACTGATAGGAGAATTAAGGCAAATTGCATTCTCAAAATGGTTCTGGAAACATACCACTTCAAGTAATGTTTTTATCAAGCAGGACTAAAAGCAGAGAGGGCAAGGATGCACTTAAAGGCAATTATCCATCAATGTTGGAAAACATAGTTAGCAGATTAAGAGAGCAGAATATATGCAATATATCTTGATTGCAACAACGAAGTTGATATAGCATTATTCAATTTGCTAGCTGAATTAATTTAAATTGGTTTAGGCAGAAGTATAGTCAAATGAACTACCAACTATCAAAAGAGTCATAAATAATAGATAACAATAAACACATTTGTTTTACATGTTCCTAATTTAGTTACCCCTCCGATCTCTTCAGAACAGAATATGACAGTTTATATAATAGATGCTACCCTCTGGTTATCTTAGGATCTTTTAGGAATCCCATTTGTTCTACAAACTTGCAAGGACCCATTATGTTACAATCAACAACTTTCATTATTCAGACCCTATTTTATTTATTTATCATGAGTTTTAGCTCCCCTTTACTTTTCTGTTTGCGTGCCTGGACTTTTTCTTATTGGAAAATTTCACGAGCAACAGTTCAGGCTATAGAAACAGTCTTTGCCTCCACACATACACGTTACTTACTAACCCTTCCTCACTATTTCGGGAGATACATGGTTCAAGCAGAAGTTTCTTTTTCTCCTTTCAATATTCACCTTAATGAAGGAGTAACTTTCCCTAAATGTGGACTGACCACTCCAAATGTATGATAACCAATCCAAGAGTTTCCACATAGTCCTTAAAAATATTTTTTTGACAAAAACTTTTTTATTTTTATAGAATAAAGTTTCATTTTTTTTATCCATGTATCCCCTTGTTCCTATTCCCTTCTTCCTCCTGACCCCTCCTGGTCAGTCTTCAGCCTCCCTCCTCCCCAGCCTCCATCCCCTGCCCAGAAAAGGCAAGAGGCACCCAGGTGGATCAGCTCAGCATCCACTCTTGGCAAGTCCAATTTCCTCATCCTAATATCCAGACTGGGTTAGGTGTTCCTCTGGAGGGAATGGGCTTCAAGGTGCCAGTCCATGCATAGAAACACAGTCTGAACCCTCCCCTTGAGGCTCCACATGTTGCCCATGGCTGTGGAGAGTTGCCTATCCTTGGAGGGCTTAGTTCCTTTTTTAGACGGTTCCCAGGTGGCTGTTCTTGATTCTAAAACCTGTGACAAAGACACACATCTCTTAAAGACAATCTGACCTTACTCAAGGAAAGGAGACTTTGTAAGGCACACAATGGCTTTCCCAGCTGGGGAGAATATCCATCAGTAAAATGCCTTCCTTGCAATTATAAGGACCTAGTGCAGATGCCCAGCACCCACACAAAACTGGGTATGGTCATGTGTATGTATCTTGACCACAGAAGAAGTGTAAGTAAGTGGTTCCTCAGATCTAAGGACATCTAGTCTTGCCAGTCAGTGAACACAAGGTCCACTGAGAGACACCATCTCAAGAGATAAAATGAGCAGCAGTGGAGAAAGATATCCAGTGTTAGCATCTGGACTTGAACATACACACATTTATACCATACACAAAAATTATAAAGCATTTGATATCTATCATCTTTCTATTTATCATCTATTTTGAGACAGTGTCTTCCCATGCGGCTCACACTTGTTTAAAATTTATATTCCTACTGCCTCAGTTTTTCAGTGTTGGGATTATAATGATTTGCCACCACATCCAATGCTTCTTTTTAGTGTTTTAAATGGATAGTCCTTCTGTTTCTTTCTAGGACAATATTGCCCAGCATGGTGACTGGAGGTGTGACTACTCAGGGGAGGTCTAGCAGAGAGGGCAGGTCATAGTGAACTTCCTGTATTATTTAGTCTTCTCCTGGGACTTGATGAAGTTAAAAAGTACTGAGTTAATGTTTATGTAAACAGAAGGAATAAAAAAATCTATGTAATATAAGCCATATAAATTAAACAGGAAAAGAATTTGATGTTGAAAATATAGAAAATCATGTGTGTAGCATAGTTGAGCAAATAAGGCACTTGCCAAACTTAATGAGTTGACTTTTATTTTCAATACCCTTATGGTGGAAACAGATAACAGACTCCCACAAGTTGTCTGAATTCCAGTGCTGTGTCATGTGCACCTCCTCACACTTTATACATAAATTTTAAAATAAAATAAAAACTTTGCAAAGGAAACAAAAAAGTTCAACTCTTTCAGCATTTCATCATAAGGTTAGGAAGTGGGCTGAAAGAAGACTTGGGGAGACATGACCTGAATCCTTAGATAGTGGAAAGCTGGATATTCGTGCCACTGAACAAACAGCTATAGGTTCTGTTGCCCAAGTTTTCTCTCTAGTGGTTAAGCAGGTACCCACATGTTCACTATCATACACCCCATTCCCTTCCTGTACCTATATCATACCCTTGGCTGTCCTAGAAGAACAAGACAGTGACACAATTATATAATATCTGAAGTTAAAATAGCCACAAGAGGGTTTGATTTCAAACCTCTTTTCTCAAACTTCTTGCCTCTGTGTCCCCATTTCCAAGTTTTTTGAAATGGAATATGATTCAAGATAGAGAACAAGAAGGAAGAAACTGTATGACTCAACTCTTCTTGCCCAGAGAGAGGTTTTTTTTTTTTTTAAATTTTTTAAATCATGATAGAAAGCTTTAGAGAGTGAAATGACTGTAATTGCATTTAAATGTAGCCAAGAAAGAATAAGTGCAGCACACAGCGAAAATTTGATTTTCTCACTATTGATATGGTTGTAGACAAATTATTTAAGCATTGTGAACATCTTTCCTCATCTGCACCATGCAGGAAATAAGTCACATTTCTCAGAATTGTCATGAATATAAAATAAAGTAACATATAAAATGCTTGATTTAATAACTGCTTGTAATAAGCATTCCTGAAATGGGTACTATTCTTTTTATTAAATCTTATTTCTTTGGAGTCAAAGCAAACAATGAGAACTGAGCAAGTTACATCATTTTTATTTTTACATTATACAAGAACACAAAATATTATAAATGCTTGCTTTTAATTGGTACTCACTCATAAAAGGAATTTATAATGTAGATTTTTTTTTAAAACCTCAATAATAATGGGTAGCACTAAAGCAGCAGTTTTTCAGAGATACATAAAAGTCAACTTCAAAAAAACATTTAAAATATTAATGCACTTGGGGCCTAAAGTAAAAGTGAGGATGTTATTCTCTAAAAATACTGCATTTTACACAAGGAAAAACCAAAATATCTTAAAGAAAGAATAACAATATTTTAATTGAATTAGGTATTTGAATATTAATTGACTTAATTAACTATGTTTATAAGTGCCTTTTTTAAAATTATCTTTTTTATTATAAGCATAAGGCATACTTACTTTTCAAATCTAAAATTGAATTATTAGAACAACAATAAAGGTAATTTCACTGGTCATAAGCTGTGTCTCTGTGTGTATTTACACATGGATATGGGTGGGTGTGCAAGTGTATGTATGTACACATGAGCATGTGCATGCTGCCATGTGCCATGGCCCAGAGGTAGAGATCAGAAGCCAATTTGCACAGTCAATTTTCCCCATTAACCATGTGGGTCCCAGAAATCACACTCAAGTCTTCAGTCTTGTCTGTACGCTTCTTTAGCTCATGAACTGAAAATATAATGTTCATTTTTTACCTTCTTGCTATTTTTAAATTCTGATTTTTTTTGCTCACAATCTTTCTTGATTAATATTTTATAAATTTACTTACGGTTTTACCCCTTGATTCTTTTAAACAATTAATTGTACTAGTACTTTTTGTGGAATAGTATTTGTACATTGTAAATATGTGTTATTCTCATTGGTTAATAAAGAGCTGACTGGTAGCTGGGCAGGAAGAGATTAGACAGAGGAGGAAAGAAGAGCAGAGTCTGAAGAGTCTCAGGTCAGATGCAGAGGAAGCATGGCATGTATAAAATGACTCAACAACCCATGAACCACATGGTAGAATTTAGGTACATTCTAAATTCTAAGTTGCAAAAGCTAATTAGTAAAAAGTCTAAGCTATTGACCAGGTGTTTATAAATAATATTAATTTTCTCTCTATGTAGTTATTTGGAAGCTAGCCAGCAGTCTCAAGAAAAACTCTGCCTATAGTTGGTTTGTGTTTTACTGTTTGTTTGTTTGTTTGTTTTGGTATTTTTTTTTCTGTTTTGAATTTAACCAATGTGGCCTTTTCTACTCACTTTGAGTTTTCATTTTTGTTTTTATTTTCTGGCTTCAAATTCCTTTTACTTCAAACTGAATTTTCTCTGTTAACTTCTCCACATTCATTTTCTACCTCTTTTATGCCCTGTTTTACATTCTCAGAGGCTCTAAGGGAACAGAGCCAGAGAGAGTAGAGAGGACATGAGGAAAGAATAGTTTTTGCCTGACACTCACTTGTTTTCTTAACTTGGAAGCTGAACTGAGAATCCTCATCCATGATGGTTTCCCTGATTGGCTCTTTTTGCTTTTTATTTTTTCTCTTTTACTGGATGAAAATGGATTCTTTTCTCACAAAGTATCCTGTTTATAGTTCCCCTCTGTTTATAGTTTATAATTCTTCCCCATTTTCCCCCCACACTTCTTCCCTTTGGATCTACCAAAGATCAAGCTTTTAAGAAATAGCAACAAAGTAAAACATAACACAAAACAAAACCATCACATCAAAGTTGGACAAGGCAAACCAACAGAAAGACAGGAGCCCAAGAACAGGCACAACAACCAGAGACCTACCTGTTAACACACTTTAAATGGCATGGTAAAAGGTAGGGAAGTTCACTTCCAAAATAGGATCACTAAAGAAGAATTTCTGTAAGTCTCTTCATAAGTTTCTACTCAGGTTCCTCAGTCAAACTGCAGTCTCTTTTTAAAGAAAATAACTCCCTCTCTAAGTGCTAGGGAGATAGATCAAATCTGAGTTTGGATTTCTAGTACCTACAAAAAAAGGCAGGCGTGGTAGAGAGCCTGTAATCCCAAGGCTGGGAAAGGCAGAGTAAGGAGGATTCCTGGGGCGTGCTAGAAAGCAAATTGAGCTGAATATATGAGCTCCAGACTCAGTGAGAGACCCTTCTCCAAACAAAACAAAACAAAATAAAGAATGATTTAAAAAGATATCCAAATACCAACCTCTGGACTCCACAAGCATCTGACTACATGCATGTGCTTTTGTACCCTTTACTCTCTCTCTCTCTCTCTCTCTCTCTCTCTCTCTCTCTCTCTCTCTCTCTCTCTCTCTCTCACACACACACACACACACACACACACACACAATCAATCAATTTCTTAAAAAGGTAACCTTAGCATATACAGAGACCCATAGGCTCATCCTTCCCAGGGCAGTTTTTTTTTTCTTTATGCATGTGTCATACATTTCTCACAGTATGTTTTCCAGTACCAACCAGTGTTTGAAACTGCTTGTTTTCATATCTGTTTGCAGAAAGCAGTGGTATCTGGAAACCTTATCAGTATGTTGTAAACAAGCACATCTTGACATGACTCTTTATCCTCCAGAACTAGAGTCTCTGGTAATGCACCCCAGCAGGAGCCAGACCAGTCAGGGAGTGGCACTTGACATTCCAAGATAGGAAATCAGTTGCAGGACCAGCTGAGCCTGGGAGAGTTAAGTGTGGCTCATGTAGGGATTACGGGCTTTTTGAGTTGTCTGTCTGGCAAGAAAAGATGTGGAGCTGCTTTGGGATAACTGGAAATGTATTCTATCCTTTAGTGTAAGATGGCTGGGAGAGTCATGCAGAGGCACATAAAACTTCGGATAGGAGATTAGGAGATGTAGACCTCAAACACCCATGACAGTAAAAAGGCTCAAAGAGAATCCACCCACAACATGATAAACTTGTCCTTTTTCAAGGATGAATCACATTTTAAAAAATCCTCCATGAAGAGACTATTAATGTTTGTTTTGCTGGTTGGGGTTAAATCCCAGACCCTGTGCATGATAAGAAAGTATTGCAAGAGTGAGCCATACTTCTAGATGCCTGTGAGATTACTAAGCAATCCTACAATTGAAAGGACATATGCTAATCAGGCTGTGGAGAAAACAGACTTGCTGGAAAAAAAAAAAAGAATAAAGAAACTATAACTGAGTATTTATAGATACTACTTTGTGTTTTCCAGTAGTCAATAAAAAGAATTAGTAGAGATGGAAAAGTAAAATTGTGAGAGAAGACAGTATATTTAGTTCCAGTTAATCAAAAGTGAAGTCTATAGGGATGCTAGTGAGACAGCCCAGGAACAGAATCTAAGATGAAACTGAGCGGCCAGTGACCTGACTTGGTGAAATGGAGGCTATCTTTGCCTTTCATTCTGCCATTCTCTGTGCCTCTGCTCCAATCTGCATTGGTCCCCATGGCAATGACAAGTCTTGCAGCAGCAGAGTCTCTAACAGCGTATGGGTCCTCACACACACTGAGATTTGTCCCACTTCAAATCTGATACACCCAAATCATGCCTAGGAAATGTCTTCAAAGATGTGGTGTTCCCTGGGAAAAAGTCACAGGCATACAACAAAGTATCTTTAAAAAGGAGCCAAAATGGGAGATAAGGGATATGTGAAAAGCATAGGTGACTGTGATCAGAAAAGAATACAGGAGATGTCCTGTCATTAGAGTCAGAGTTAGGAAAACTCAGAGCAGATCACTAAGAAGAAAAAAAAGTTATAACATGAACTTAGATTCACTATCAATGTATTATTTTTAAAAAGAATAACCAAAAAAGCATATTTTAACAGTGTCTGAAAATTCTCTTTAAAAATAAATATACTAGGAGCTGGACAGATGGCTCAGCAGTTAAGAGCATGGACTGTTCTTCCAAAGGACCTGAGTTTGACTCTCAGCATCCACATGGCAGCTAATTTTGCCTGTAATTCCAAGATCTGGCACCCTTACACATGCAGGCAGAACACCAATTCACATAAAATAAAAAATAAAAATAAATATTTTTTAAAAAGTAATTATATTATTGTTTCTGTAAATCTTTCCTTGCAAGCATCTGCTTTCTTTATGTATCAAATATTTTTTACAGATTTGTTTTTTTTTTATTTAAAATGATGTATATGCATGTGTGTCTATGTGTGGGTATGGGCTCATGAGTGTAGGTAGCTACTGCAGCCAGAGAGGGGGCACGGGATCCCTTGGAGCAGGGGTTACCAGCAGTTGTTAGCTGCTTTACATGGGTGTTGTAAATACAATCACATCTAGAAGATCAGTGAACTCTAAACCACAGCCATCATTCAGGTCTAGTAGCAGGAGTTCTTGAGGTGAGTTGTTGGCTCACTTCTATTTGTGTCTCATCACACTATCTGAGACACTCTTAATTTGTTTAAACTTACAAATTTGGCCTCATCACATCCATTTTGATTAGTAATATCCTGGTTTGATGTTTTTCTTACAGCATGCTATTCACATGTGAAAATATTTTCATTTCCAAGATTTTTCTATTTGAAAATAATTCTTAATGCCTCGGGATATTAATTTCGTTTTAGACAAAGGTAAAGATCTGTGCAAAATTCTGTTTCTTTGATTTAGTTTCCACTGAGATTAATTGTCATCAGCTAAAGACATTTTAATGTATGCTCTATATTTATTAGTTCAAAAATACAAACTTTTTATATGGAAAAAGTTTGTATGTTTCACTTTTTCTTATCTAAATCTTCTGAGATTTATTTACTTTTATTTTTAACAGGAAATTTTGTTTTTATTTTATAAATGCCCCAAAGTTCAAGCTAACTCTTTGAGCGCCATGTGCTGTGATTCTCTTTATGGAATCTGATGAAAGTGTTTTGCTTATAAAGGGCCCTCACTACCATTTTTTCATGATGAATGCTATCATGTGATGCTATTATAAAGATTAAACAGGATAAGGCTTGAAAAGCACTGACTCTGTGAATGGCAAATGGAAAATGCTCAGTAAATGTTTAACTACTACTGTTTCCTCTTGCATCTTTATTAATTTATCAGTGTCTAAATAATTTTCAAAAATTTAATATTAGTTTTGTAGTCCTAAAAGACAGGAATGAAATGCATATTGTTGAATCTTAGTAAGATAGTATGTCTATGCATACATTAGGTTTTCTTTTTGGAATATTCCATGGATATAAGAAAACGTGACTCTCCTCAGCTTTTTCTCTGTATGTATTTAGTATATCCATTTGCATTCTTTATATTCTATATATTTTAGAAATTTTTCTACATAACTACTCAGTTTCTGTGATATAAATTTAAATTCTTTCACACTCTTGAATTGTATCTTGGCTACATGTGGGATCCTTGGGCGCAAGTCTCTTTTCTTATAAAACTATAAATATTGTCTTCCTCTGGCCTAGTTTTCCAAGTTGCTGAGGGAAGCATGTCTATTCTGACTCATGATTGGTTAATTCTGTCCCCTGCTTAGAAGTTTTAGTACTTTTTCCAGGTAATATAGTGTGACACTTGTTGTTGTTAATCTACCCTGTCAATCAAAAGCCTTTGATCTGAAAAGTCAATTAAGTGAAATACTGTTCTGTCTTTATGCCTTCATCTCCATCTGTTCCTTTGTTGTGAAATGCATATTTGATCTTCTAAATTTTTCTTCCATTGTACCTACTTTTTCTGAATTGATACTCTGTTAACTATCAATTTTTAAATTATTTTTCTCATGTTATTATGGAAGTTTTCACCATCATCCACTTTATTTTTCACTGCCTTTACTCAATTTTTAAGTTTTAAACCCTAATTCTGTAAAAGCTTTGTTCTAATATATATACTTGTATGTGTATGTGTGTGTGTGTGTGTGTGCATGTGAGTGTGTATGTGTGTGTGTAAATATATTTAAACTGTCATCTTCCAGAAGGGCCAAAGGGGACCAAGCCATTAGGACATGGGACACTTAAGATTTGGGTTGTAACAATAGCTTATTCCTAGCATGTCCAAGAAATACTTTGCACATAAAGAAAGTTGGGTCACAGAACTGTTGCACAGGAATCCATAACAAAAATTGATCTATTGTATTATCTACTGGTATACTTTTTAATCATTTATTTTTTGAAGCATTTGCTATAAAATTATGCTTCAGTAGATGCTGTTTCGCTACTTCTATAAAAAATCAACATAGCAAATTTAAATTTTAGTGTTTAGCCTATAAATTCTCACTGGAACTGAAATGTTTCTAGGAAATCTCTCTGGAGGTTACTTCTGCCTGAGAGCAGCATGGACTTCCTTCAGCAACCAGAAGCAAACAAATGTACAGTTGTGAAAGTTATCAATGACATTTATGGAAGATATGGTGGAAATGTTCTCTGTATGATGTAAATAAAGGACTGGTTTGGTCTATGCACCACACCGTAGAAGTGGGTGGAGGATCAGAACACAGGCAGGTAGGAGAAGGGTGGGGTTAGTCAGTCTCCATCCGACCCTCTGAAGAAGACAGACATGTAAGAAATACAGGTGAGCCATAGGCTGAACCACGTGGTGGGTAGATTAGTAGAAATGGGTTGAATTAAGATGAAAGAGCAAGCTAGTAATGTGCTTAAGACGTGAGCCAAACAGTATGAAGATAATATAAGTGTCTGACTCATTTCTTTGGGGGATAAAGCTGCCGAGGACCAGGTTCCAAACCTCAGAGCCCAAACAGGCCTGGGAAACTTTTTACAACAGATGGCTTCCCAACGTGGGCCAAACACCCGCAAAAATCCTGAGAAAGTTTAAAAAGCATAAAACGAGTTCTAGATCACTGAAACAGAGCCAAAAGTGGCTTTCTGAATTGCATATCTGAATTGATTTATGGTACAGAGACAGCATAGTATTCAGGCAGGAATTTTAAAATGGCATGCCCGCAGCACACAGCTTAAACCCATACGTTTCACAAAAGGCTTGGCATAAGTGTGATTGATTTAAGGTTTCTGCTTATATTGAACAGAAAGGAAACAGAGTTAAAAACGGTTTTTCTGATAGCAGCATTTCCTGAGTCCGCTGTTTTCCGGCAGTGGCAAAGATGCAGCAGGCTCCTCCGCCATATTGAAAAGCCGCCAAAAGGGGCGGAGTCAGCAATTAAAGTGATACTGACATTTTAAAAGCTCTTTGGTTTGGAAAATGATTAAGAATTCTCAATAAAACTTATTTAGACTCACAAAACCTCTCAATGGGGTACAATGTATGTAAAATACACATAGGCTTCAGAGAGAGAGAGAGAGAGAGAGAGAGAGAGAGAGAGAGAAGGCAATGAAAGCCCTTAAAAAAGGAGAAATAGGAATAAAGATGAAGGCCACGTAAAGATGCCAGATAAGCAGAGAGTCTGGATTATGGCTATTGTGTTTATTTTTAATTTTTTAACTTTTAATGAGCTAACTGCAGAAAGATGGTTGATTGCTTAAGCTGCTAAGTTGGACAAACATATATATTTTAAAGATATCTTGACTTTAAAATCTGTTTATAAGAATATGCTGCTTGGGAAATGAGTTTCTGTTTTTGTCTCCACAGAAGATCAAAACCTGTGGATTGGTTCCAGGCAAATATGGTTTGATTTGCCAAGGCCACTTGAATGAACATTCAGTTGAGGTGATCCAGCTTCAAGACCCCATGAGATCAACAACATCCTTAGACAGCAGGAATTAGTAAAAGAAAGAAAGCTATGTCCAATTTCCCCAAAATATTGCTTATTAATATTTATTTTCATTATAAATGGTTAATGGTCATAGTCAATATCTTAAAAAAAAGGAAAGGGGGAAGGAGGATATGATATAGGAATGATTAGAAAAGATAAGTGAATTTTGGTTTATTGATATAAACTTAAGGTCAATTTTGTTATGCTGTATGTATTTTTCTACTCTTGATTAAGGTATGATACTGATGTAACTCAATTAAGTTTGTGATGTATAATTGAGAAATGCAGATTAATAGTCATCTATGATAACCAAACTTACAGTCATATTAGTTAGGTTTTTGTAGACATGCAAAGATATATTTCAATTAGATAGGTAGTCTTCAAACACTTCAAAGACATGCAGAATATGGCATTTAAATTATTTTAAGAACTTAGACTTTTCTGGACAGTGAGACAGGTCTGCTCCTGGCAGCACCAATGTATTTCAGAAAAATGATGAGCATTGAAGAAACTTCATGTGGAATTTACTTTGTGGCAACTGTTAGCTACTGGACAAGAAACTGTTCTTGTATTGACTGCTTGAGAGTATGCTGTATAAACTGGACATGCAGGTTCCATAGGAAAGTGACCTCTGAACTTGGGCAGAACAAGCCAAGATGGTCCTTCAGGTTCCTGCTTTGCAGAAAAAAAATTGCCAGACATTCTTCTGGACACAAGGAGAAGTGACTTATGGACTGTATCAGATTTCCTGCATCATGAAAGGTATGCCAGAGACTTTGGGTCATAAAGGCTGAAGATGGTGCCCCAATATTACAAAGGAACTTTCGGTGACTGTCCAGGCAGACAGGTGTCATCTCTGTCATTTTGTAGACTTTGGAAGTTGCTTGCACTTCCTGTTTATTTGGATAATATTATATCCTTCTGTGGTCTTTGATGTGGTTGAAGGTTTAATAATTATAGGTATAGTTCTTTTTAGTTTAAAAGGTCTATTAGATATGAGACTTTAGACTTACAAAGATAAAGTAGATGATGGAATATTCTCTTTAATTTTGTGAATACAAAAAGACTGGATATTGTGACTGTAATTCCTGCTTGAGAGCTGGCCTGTATGTAATTTTGCTATATGGAAATTGAAATCTTCCCTTTTTTATTAGACAGAAAAGAGGAGATGTGGTAGAAATGTTCTCTGTATGATGTAAATAAAGGACTGTTTTGGCCTATGCACCACACCGTAGAAGTTGGTGGAGGATCAGAATACAGGCAGGTAGGAGAAGGGTGGGGTTAGTCAGTCTCTATTCGACCCCCTGAAGAAGACAGACATGTAAGAAATACAGGTGAGCCATAGGCTGAACCACGTGGCAGGTAGATTAGTAAAAATGGGTTGAATTAAGATGAAAGAGCAAGCTAGTAATGTGCTTAAGACGTGGGCCAAACAGTATGAAGATAATATAAGTGTCTGATTCATTTCTTTGGGGGATAAAGCTGCCGCGGACCAGGTTCCAAACCTCCAGGCCCAAATGGGCCCAGAAAAATTTCTACAATAGGAAGGACATATGTTGAGATGATAGACTATAGAGTAGTTGAGCTATAAGATGGCCCAGCTATTATCCTTTTGAGTGCTACATATTGTCTTCTTCATCTTCTGTCTTACAGCTATCCAGAAGTGTGAAATTTCCTAGTTTCTGCCCATATTGATTGCAAGTGTCCCTTTTTTGATACTGTCAACCATTACAACTGTTATTACAGGAGACTCTTAGGACTGTGAACTGTTTGGGGTTTTTACCCAATAGGACCAACATAATAAAGCAGCAGGACTGGCAGGGAACTGTTGTAATAGGCTTCTGGCTAACCTTTCCAGCCTATCCTCGCAGTTTGGCCCCACTCTCGGCCCCACTGCCACTTAGGCCCAAATAAGCACACAGACTTATATTATTTTTATGCTGATTCACCTAGGTGCCAGGCATATAACTGGCTAACTCTTTCCCCTTAAACTAACTTATTATTCTTATCCTGTTTGACCATGGGGCTCAGTAACTTTTCGTAGAGCAGCATTTCAGCTTCTTTCATCCGTGTTTGCTGCTGTCTCATTGTCGTATCTCCATGGCATCTCTGTGGTGTCTGTGTGGTGTGTCTGCCCTGCTCTGAGATTTTCACAGTCTGATATCTCTGCCCAGACTTACAATCTGCCTTCAGCCAATCAGCTTTTTGTTAAACCTGTAGGCGAGGCAATTATTTAAAATGTAACACATAATCCTACTACAGGGAACTTGTGATGTACTTCACAGAGTCCCCAGGAAAGAAATTGCCAATAACTAAGGAACTATTTAGATACTACCTCTAAATTTGTTTTCCTATATTCAGCCTAAAGCATCCTTTCTGATTCTTCTTAATCAATTGTCAATGAAGAGAATATAATCTGTTGCAGAACTGGAAATTGATTTATGCAGTGTGATCGATACTTGATTCCTATGGACTTTACTAACGTTCTGATTCTACCATTTTTGGAAATCCTTATCTGTCAGCATTTCAACATTTATTGCCTAAACTATCAGACATGCTCTACAGTTTACAGCTTTGATTCTACAGTACATCTTCCTTACAGCATCATCAGGAACTCTACTGTAATAAATTACATTACATCATGTCATATCATATTTTAAAAATCCATGTTAAATCGCATCACTTTTAGTACAATATCTTTTATTTAATTTTTGCCTCCCACACCATATCCTTGTACCTAGTGGCCAAAGGATAATGTATAAACTTGACAGGAGAAATTATAGAAATGAGAATATTACAGAAGGCTTATTTTCCAGTACCTAAGTACAAACTTTTTCTAAATTCTTGGATACTTTCATTCTGCCTGTGTGAGAATACTTGATGAGCATGAGGGGTGGAGGTGGAGTGCTCTGGCATTGGTGAAATAAATAGCAGAAATAAGCTAAGTCTATCTTTGAAAAATAAACTGTAGTTAGAGTTCAACAACATCAAGAATCATAGAAAACCTACCAATTCATGGAAACTAAACATCACTCAGCTGAACCACCTCTGAGTCAAGGAAGAAATTAAAAAAGAAATCAAAGACTTCCTAGAATTTAACAAAAATGAATCTACAACATACACAAACTTATAGGATACAATGAAAGCGGTCTTAGGAGGAAAATTCATAGCATTAGATGCCTACATGAAAAGACTAGAGAAATCCCACACAAGAGAGCCATCAGAACAGCTGTAAGCCCTATAACAATTAGAAGCAAACTCACCTAGAAGGAATAGATGGCAGAAGATAATCAAGCTTAGAGCTGATATCAACACAAATGAACAAACAAAAAAATACAAAAAAAATCAATGACTCAAAGAGTTGTTTTCTTTGAGAAAGTCAACAAGATAGATAAATTCTTATCCAAACTAACCAAAAAGCAGAGAAAGAGTAGCCAAACTAACAAAATTAGAAATAAAAAGGGAAACATAACAACAGACCTCCAGGAAATCCAGAGAACTATCAGGTCATACTTTGAAAATCTATATTCCACAAAAATGGAAAACCTAGAAAAAATGGACAGCTTTCTAGATAGATACCATTAACCAAAATTAAATAAAAATCAGATTAAAGACCTAAACAAACTTATAACACCAAAAGAATATTGCCAATCTCTTTTTATGAGGCCACAATAATCCTGATACACAAGCCACGCAAAAACACAACAAAGAAAGAGAATTACAGACCAATTTCCCTCATAAACATTGATGCAAAAATTCTCAACAAAATTCTGACAAACTGAATTCATTAACATATGAAAAAAAGCTATTCACCATGATCAAGTAGGCTTCGTCCCAGAAATGCAGGGATGGGACAATATACAGAAAATTGTAAATGTCATCCATCATATAAACAAATTGAAGAGGAAAAAACACATGATCATCTCCTTAGATACTGAAAAAGCTTTTGACAAAACCCAACACTCCTTTATGATAAAAGTCCTGGATAGATCAGAAATACAAGGAAAATACCTAAATATAACAAAGGGGATTTACAAAAAGCTGACAACCAACATCAAACTAAATGAAGAAAAGCTCAAAGCAATCCCACTAAAATCAGGAACTAGACAAAGCTGTCTCCTCTCCCCATATCTATTCAACATAGTTCTCAAAGTTTTAGCTAAAGCAATAAAAGAATTAAAGAAGATTAAGAGGATACAAATTGTAAAAGAAGAAGTGAAACTATCTCTATTTGCAGATGGCATGATTGTATACATAAGTGATCCACAAAATTCTACCAGGAAATTTCTAAACCTTTAGCAATGTAGCAGGATACAAGATTAACTCAAAGATATTAGTAGCCCTCCTATACACTAAAGATAAAAGGGAAAAAAAAGAAATAAGGAAAACATCACCCTTTATAATAGCTGCAAATAGCATTAAGTACCTTAGTGCAACTATACCAAAGAAGTATCAGATCTGTTTGACAAAAACTTTAAATCTCTGAAGAAAGACATTGAAGAGGATATTAGAAAATGGAAAGCTCTCCCATGTTCCTGGATAGGTAGGATCAGCATAGTAAAAATGGCAATCTTACCAAAAGCAATCTACAGATTCAATGCACTTCCCATCAAAATCCCAACGTAATTTTTTACAGACCTTGAAAGAACAATACTCAAGTTCATTTGGAATAACAGGAAATCCAGGATTGCCAATATAATTTTGCTCAACAAAAAAACCTCAGGAGGTATCACCATTCATAACTTCAAATTATACTATAAAGCTTCAGTAATAAAAACAGCTTTCTACTTGCATAAAAACAGACTTGTGGATCAATGGAATTGAACTGAAGACCCTGACATTCACCTACACACTTATGAGCACCTGAATTTTGGCAAAGAAGCCAAAAATATTCAATGGAAGAAAGATACTATCTTCAACAAATGGTGTTGGCATAACTGGATAGTAGTAGTATGTAGAAAAATGCAATTAGATACAAACTTATCACCCTGTACAAAACTCAAATCCAAATGGATCAAAGACCTCAACATAAACCCAACCACACTGAATTTGGTAAAAAAGAAAGTGGGAAATACCCTCCAATGCATTGACACAAGTGACCACTTCCTAAATATAAACCAGTATCACAGACACTAAGAACAACAATCAATAAGTAGGATCTCCTGAAACGGAGAATCTTCTGTTGGGCCAAGCACACTCTCAATAAAACAAAACGACAGCCTACAGAATAGGAAAAGATTTTTACCAACCCTTCAAATGACAGAGTATTGATCTCTAACATATATAGAGAACTCAAGAAACTACAGCCCCAAATCCTTTATAACCCAATTAAAAAATGAGATTCAGAACTAAAAAGTGAATTCTGAGCAGAAGGATTACAAATGGCTGAAAGACACATGAAAAAATGCTCAACATCTTTAGCCATCAGAGAAATGCAAATCAAAACAACTTTGAGATACCACCTTACACCTGTCAGAATGACTAAGATTAAAAACACAGATGACACCCCATGTTGGAAAGCATGCGGAGCAACAGGAACACTCCTCCATTGTTGTGGGAGTGTAAACTTGTCCAGCCACTCTGGAATGCAGTACGGAGGTTTCTCAGAAAACTGGAAATCAATCTCCCTAAGGATCCAGCAATTCTACTTTTAGGCATATTGTTGTAGAATGTTTTCTCATGCCCATTTTGGGCCTGGAGGTTTTGTAGCCTGTCCTGTGGCGGTTTTTCCCCGGGCCGATTGGGCCCGGAGTTTGTGCCTGGTCCACGACAAAGGTTTGTAACCTGGTCTGCACGGTGGCTTTTGTCCCCCAAAGAAATGAATCAGACGCTTATATTACTTCATACTGTTTGGCCCATATCTTATGCACATTACTAGCTAGCTCTTTCTTCTTAATTCAACCCATCTCCATTAATCTATCCACCACGTGGCCCAGCTCGTGGCTCACCTGGATTCTTATATGTTTCTTCTTCGGGAGACAGATGGAGACTGACTTAACTCCACCCTTCTCCTACCAGCCTGCCCTCTGATTCTCCACCCACTTCTACAGTGCTGTGCATAGGCCAAAACAGTACTTTATTTACAACATACAGAGAACATTCTACCACATCTCCTCTTTTCTGTCTAATTAAAAAGGAAGGTTTTAATTTTTATATAGCAAAATTATAACAGAACAGTTTTTAAGCAGGAATTATAGTCACAATATTTAGTTTATTTGTATTTATAAAATTAAAGAGAATATTTTATTATTTATTTTATTATTGTGAGTCTAAAGTTTTATACCTAATATATTTTTTAAACTAAAAAGAATTATATCTATAATTATTAAACCTTTAACTACTAAAGACCACAGAAGCATATATTATTATGTAAATAAACAGGAAGTGTAAGCAACTTTTAAAGTCTAGAAAATGACAGAGATGACATTTGTCTGCCTGGATAGTCCTTAAAGTTTTTTTGTAATGTTGGGGCATTTATTTTTAGCTTGTAGGTTGTCTCTGGCATATCTTTTAGTGATGTAGGAAATTTGTTACAGTCTATCAGTTGCTTTTTTTGTGTGTCTTGAAGAATGTCTAGCAATTTTTTTTTTTTTTTGTAAAGCAGGAACGTGAAGGAACATCTTGGCTTGTTTTGTCAATGTTTAGAGGTTATATTTTTATGGAACTTGTATGTCTAGTTTATATAGCATATTGTCGAGCAGTTAATATTAGAACAGTTTTTTGTCTAGTGGTTAACTGTTATTATAAAGTTTTTTAATGACTATCTTTTTTTGAAATATATTGGTGTTGTCAGGAGCAGACCTGTCTTACTGTCCAGAAAAGTTTAATTTTTTAAAATATTTTAAATGTCATATTTTGTATATCTTTGAAGTGTTTGAAGACTACTTATCTAACTGAAATATATTTTTGTATATCTATGAAAACCTAACTAACATGACTATAAGTTTGGTTATCATAGATGACTATTAATCTGTATTTTTTATTTACACATTATAATTTTAAATGAGTTATATTAGCATCATATCTTAACTAAGAGTAGAAAAATATATATAGCATAACAAAATTGACTTTAAGCTTATATCAAGGAATCAAAATCTATTTATCTTTTTTAATCATTCCTGTATCATATCCCCCTTCCCCTTTTTATTTTATGATTGACTATGACCATTAACTATTTATAATGAAAACAAACATTAATAAGTAATATTTTTGGGAAATTGGATGTAGCTTTTTTTTTTTTTTTTTTTTTTTTTTACTTTTTGCTGTCAAAGGATGATGACGATCTCATGGGGTTTTGAAGCTGGATCATCTCAACTGGCCATCTTGGAAGCCTATCTTCTCATCAGAGAATTTCAGGTGGCCTTGGCAAATGGAACCACATTTGTCTAAAACCAATCTATAGGTTTTGATCTTCTGTAGAGACAAAAGCAGAAACTCTTTTCCCAAGTAACATATTTTTATAAACAGATTTTAAAGTCAAGATATCTTTAAAGTATATGTATTTGTTTAACTTATCAGCATTAGCAATCAATTGTCTCTCTGCAATTAACTCATTAAAAGTTAAAAAATTAAAAGAAATCAAAATAAACATAATCTAGACTTTGTTTATTTGCCATCTTTACGTGGCCTTCATCTTTATCTTTATTCCTATTTCTCCTTTTTCAAGGGCTTTCTTCACTCTTTCTCTCTCTCTATCTCTGAAGCCTATGCATATTTTATGTATATTGTACCCCATTTAGAGGTTTTGTGAGTCAAAATTTGTTATATTGAGAATTTTTAATCATTTTCTAACTCAAAGAGCTTTTAAAATGTTGGTATCACTTTAATTGTTGACTCTTCCCCTTTTGGCTGTGTTTTAATATGGTGGAGGAGCCCGCGTCGCTCTGATGCTGCTGGCAACTAGAGCGGTCTCTGGAAATGCTGCTACGAGAACAACATTTTTAAATTGTTTATTTTTGTGTTTAGTATAAGCAGAAACCTTAAATCAATCACACTTATGCCAAGCCTTTAGTGAAACATGAGTTTAAGCTGTGTGCCGTGGACGTGTCATTTTTAAATTCCTGCTTGAACACCACGCTGTCTCTGTACCATATATCAATTTAGATACGTAATTCAGAAAACTGATTTTGGCTCTGTTTTAGTGATCTAGAACTCGTGTTAAGCTTTTTAAACTTTTTCAGGATTTATGTGGGTGTTTGGCCCCATGTTGGGCACCATATGTTGTTGAATGTTTTCCCTGTGCCCATTTTGCACCCAGAGTTTGTGCCCGGTCCATGGCAGAGGTTTGTAACCTTGTCCACATGGTGGCTTTTGTCCCCCAGAGAAATACATCAGACACTTATATTACTTCATACTGTTTGGCCCATATCTTATGAACGTTACTAGCTAGCTCTTTTATCTTGATTCAACCCATCTCCATTAATCTATCCACCACGTGGCCCAGCCTGTGGCTTACCTACATTCTTATATGTTTCTTCTTCAGGAGACGGATGGAGACTGACTTAACTCCACCCTTCTCCTACCTGCCTGCCTTCTGATTCTCCACCCACTTCTACGGTGCTGTGCATAGGCCAAAACAGTACTTTATTTACAACATACAGAAAACATTCTACCACAGCATATACCCGAAAGATAGGCATTCGTGCCCCAAAAGCTTTAGCTCAACTATGTTCATAGCGGCTTTAATTGTAATAGCAAGAACCTGGAAACAACCTAGATGCTCCTCAACTGAAGAATGGATTGACAAACTGTGGTACATCTACACAATCGAGTACTACTCAGCAGTAAGAAAAAACGATATTCTAAAATTTGCAGGCAAATGAATGGATATGGAGACTGTCCTTGTGAGTGAGGTATTACAATCCCAGAAAGAGAAGCTGGGGATGTACTCACTCATTAGTGGAATTTAAAAACAAGAGAGAGAGAGAAATGTCATTGTATACAATAGCTGAAGGCTAGAGCATAGCTAAATGACACAGTGCCTCACTTCTGCATTGATGGTCTCTGGCAGGAGTGTGGGTGAGGAAAGACTTGTTTTCTTTAAGGGTCTGGCCACAGGAAGTTTACTTATGCTCCAGTAATAAATGAGCAGAATGAATGGGTGTTTTTTTAAATGGTGAGATCATAAGAGTGAGTATGAATTTGAGAGGCCTGATAACTGGGTTTGATGGGGTGCATGATGTAAAATAATAAATAAATAAATTAAATAAATAAATAAATAAATAAGAAGAAAAAAGAAAAACAAACTGTAATTGGTGTATATACAAATTTATCACTGTTAAACCATAAGACAAGAACCAGTATACACAGAACTTAGCATTTCACAATACTTGTCAATATATTATTTGGTCATTATACTATTATGTGACTTAAAATTCATGAAGCAGAAACACAGGAATAGAGAAATAGTCAGTTCCATGGACAGCGTTTGTGACTTAGACTCCTATATTTTAGTAGCTAAAAATGTTTAATTATAAGAAGATCTAATGGAACCTATTGTTTACATTTATCACACTGACATTGATTACACCCAACAACTAAAGGCGGCATCTTTGTTTTCAAGCAATGATAGATCCTTCACAATATTATTGCATCCTGGCAAATGATTTTCAAATTAATTTTAAAAGAGTGAAATTTTCCTACTGTTTACTGCTTGCAGTGGAGTAAAAAAGAAAATAGGTGGTATCAATCTAGGATTCAAAATATTGACAGATTGAGAATACATTTCTAAATATATTATAAGTCAAAGGAAAATAGTCACTGTTAAAGTATTTTTGAAAGTGATGGTGATACCTGATAAAACATATCATATGCACTAGTATTGTGAATTATCAATGGTAACCATCTCCCAAATTTCAATGACATAGCAAAACTCATGGTATGTGTTATATTGGCCTCTTGTGATATGGTCCTTTCTTAGATGTTGTGTGAGCATCTCTTGCTTCTCATCTAAGAAGTCCTGGGGCACTTTCTTTTTCAACTCTGTGCTCTTAATATTGTTTTTAAATTTTGTTGGTACAAATTATACCTATGTTAATTATTCATAGTAATGGGTTTCATGATATCTTTATATGTCCATGATGTAATTAGATCATGTTCTCCTCCTAATATCTCCTCTTACTCCCTTCCTAATCCCATCAATCTCTCTCCTATTCCCAATTAGTCCTCTCCCACTTTTGTGTTAAATTGATAATCCAATGAGTTTCATTAGAGCTTTATATAGGAGTGTGCATGGGAGTTTATTTAAGGGAGCATGTGCATCTTACCAGTGGCTATAGACTGAAGAAAGTGTCTCCTAGTTCCTTCAGTTGTTAAATGGTCTGTTTCCTTATCCTGGTGGAAGGAGGGTAACACACCATGACTTTCTCCATTTCCATGCTGGAGTCTTGACAGGCCAAACTTAGGGACACCTTGTACAGGTAATCATAGTTGCTGTGAGTTCAAGAGTACCAAGCCTATGTCATGCCCAGAGTCATTGTTTCCATCTATTTCTATCACTCTCTCTCTCTTTCATTCCTTCTAGATCTTCTTCAGTCTTCTCTGAACCTTGGAAAAGGAAGATATGGATGTCCCATTTGGGACCTGACATTCAATAGTCATTTATTATCTGTACTTTGACTAGTTATGATTCTTGGAATTCACCACTGACCACTGCCAAATGAAGCTTATTTGAACAAAATTGATAGCAACATTATTATTTGGGCACCAATGGTTATTTTAGATGACAGTTTTTCAGTCACATAATATTCATTTAGAAAAACAACAACAGTAGCTTCCCAAGTAAAGCCTATAGTCCTCCTAAACATGGACTTTCCATTTGTAATACCAGGTATGTATTCCCTCCTACGGAGTGAACATCAAATCCAGAGAGAAAGCAAATAATTAACCTCATGACAAGCAATTGTACCAGTGGTCTCACTTTGCCTAATTGGCTAGAATTATTGCACACAGAGTCTACAGCATAGTATGACTATTGATGAATGCTTTCTTCAGCAGATAGCACATATATTCTGCTATTATGAGGTCTAGTCTGAAGAAAAGAATTTTCTAGTCGAGTTCCTGTTCTCTATGTTCTGCATCTTCTGCAATAGGGCCTTACCAATGACAGGAATAATTTCCTGTATTGTTTTTGGGAACTCAAGTATCTCTCTGATCAATAATATATAAGGAAGAAGCCCACCCCTAGCATTGAAATTTTTATTAATCTATTGATTTTTCCACTCCCTTTTTGTGGCATGCCTATGGCAAGACCTTCCTACAGAAATTCTTCTTGTTCCTTAAACTTTTCCCGTAATATTCATCTCAAACACTGTTTTAACTATGGTGGCTCAGACTAATTAAAATGCCCTCTGTTACTTTATTTCTGGTTGCAAATAACAGGAAAAGGTTGTTCTCTATAGCACAGTTGGAAATGAGCTTTAGAGAAACCATTAAACTTTCAGTTTAATTTTTTCATGTTACCATTATCTATTTTTTTCAATCTTTGTCATATGACTATATTTTTTGCCACTATGCTTATACTATTTTTGGTGATAATTATTATACATAATAATTATATTATACTTATATCTTTTTATTCTACAATAGCTAGTGTTTTGGTCTCTTTCAGAAATTCATGTTTGAAGAAGAAATCTGTTTTTTTTTTTTTAACTCTGTTCACCTAAATCTTTGGACATTATTTTTGTGTGGACAGGCTGCTATTAAAAAACATACCATGAGTATGGGAGCTTAGAAACATCATATATTTATTTCTCACAGTTCCAGAGTTTGAGAAATCCAATATCAGAGGATTTTAGGGTCTGGTAGGGTGCTTTCTTCTCAACTGTGCTGCAGACAAAGGCTGAGGACATAATACAGTGGTCAAGACCTCCATAACCATCCAGCAGGAGGTCATTAATCAATTAAACTACCTCCTAGTTCATTTGTTTCCAATTGCTATCCTCTAAGGAATTCTCACCATGCTGCTTAACTTGTAGTTTGTGAACAGCCACCAGCATGCATCACTAAAGTCAAATTATACATGCACACAGAAGTCCACCCCCAAAATGTTGTTCCTTTGTTATCTATAGTTCTGCAATCTTACCTGTCTCACCTTACACATACATCAAATCATTTTAATATTTATGATTATATCTGCAGTCATGGTTGTTACATATAAACTCTAGTTTCTTGCTGTCTTTTCATTCTTGAACAAAAATTTATATACTATATGTGCTCTTCTGTACTTTGTATTTCACACTTAACAATGTCTCCTACCAATTACTACATGTAAGTTCATGGGGATTATTTGTTTTATAATTGAATAGTAATTATTTGAATATTTGTGATGTGGCTAAATGAAGCAATTCCTTACTTGGCACTGTTAGTCTCCAGCATTTTATAATGTAGGAATATTCATGCTTCTACTCCATTTATTTAATGATTTAAATAAGTATTTTAAATATTATCACTTGTAGACTATTGACGTAGAAATGGCAAATAAAATAAAAATAAAAGTCAAAAGACATGAGCCTGTCATGTGCTCACATGGAGTAGTTTTGTAAGTCATTGGTTCTGTTTGTAAAATAGCAATAATGAGAGGTGGTCTTGAGAACCACCAAATTCCCTTAGAAAGTGCTACACTTCTAATTTTACTGAAATAGTAATATGTTGTATATCAAGGATCTGGTCAAACTGCTGTTAAAATTATCAGCTAGCTTATAAAATAATGGCTTTCATTTGTTGTTTTCAGATATCATTAAATTTTGCTCTTACCCTTCCGTGTACCTCCCCTCCTCTTGAGGGTTTCCCTCTTCTTCCTAAAGAGGCTCTCCATGATCTTTGCTGCCACACATATTCCATGCCCTCTCTTTTAGACCCATTCTTCCCTTCTCATAGTCTTCTTTCTATATTTATAATATATCAATATGTAAACATTTATGTCTAGATTGTATATGAGAAAAAAAAAACACATGACATTTGTCTTTCCAAGTCTGGCTTACTTTCACTTCCCATCAACAAGTTCAAAAATTAAATATCAAAACAAGTATTCATCTAGTCAATTAGGCTAATTTGTTCAATTGAAAATTCTTCAAAAAAGAAATGTATATTCACAATAAATGTTTTGTAAGGTGTTTAATATCCTTAGCCACCAGGAAAATAAAAATTAAAGCTACTGTGAGATTCTGTGGAACTCCAGTCAGAATGATTTTTATCAAGAAAAAAAAAAAAGCAGCACATTCTGATGAGGATGTGAGGGGAAGGGAACCCTTGCTTAATGGTGATGAAGATGTAAATTGGTTCAACCTCTGTTCAAATCGTCTTGGAAGTTCCTCAACAAAAGGACTACCATATGACCTTGTCCAATTGTAGCCAAGAATTCTAAGGCAGCTAGCTTATCAGAGAAATGCTTGCACACCCACATTTATTCCTTCAGTATTCACAATAGCCAAGATAGGATCCAACTTTTATATGTTACCAAAATAGACTGTAAATTTGACACATACACACAATTAAAATGTATTCAGCTGTAGAGAAGAATGAAATTATGACATTTATAGGAAAATGGAAAGAACTGGGAATCATTATTTTTAGCTCTTACCCCTTATGAATAAAGCTTCTCTGCAGCAAATTGAGACTATTATGGAAATTCACAGCTAGTCAAAATGCAAAGAACTAATATCCATGGAAGGCCCAACCCCAATTGGTATGTCTACAATGCACCCTATATCTCTAAGGTGTAGGGAGAAGGAAGAAGGGAAAGACTTGAGTCAGAGGATCAGGGTGCCTGATACTAGATTGTGTCTCTTAAACATTACAGCAAAACTACACCCACAAAATCTAAACAATTGTCTAAAAAAAAACCCTACATAATGCCAATACCAGGTAACGTGGCAATGTGGACGGGAAAAATTTCACATAGCCATATCCCTAGATGAAAAGCTACAGGCAAGTGGTGGCTAATGAGAGAAGATACTTAGTTTTCTCCAGAAAGGAGCCCCCTGACAAGTTATTCAATCCTAAGAGGTCAGCCCTAAAGGCACACACAACTAACAAGAGATATCACTAGATGGATTCAATAAGGAATATATGTATGTATTTATTCTAGCAATAATAATTATAGAAGAGGTTGTGGATTTAAGAGAGAGTGAGGGACATGAGTTGGGGGAAGGAAGGGATACAATGATGTAAACATAGTACTTACATACTAAATTTTCAACTATAAGTAAATTAAAACGCGATCAAGTCATTTTAGTGACAATGGATAAATAAACAGGCTTTGGAATGTATTAGGTGTCCTGTAGGGCAGACTCAAGAAGAAATTTATTTTGTGAAGTAGAGTACATAGCCATCTCCACTGTCTTTAAAACTCTCTCCCCACAGTGAGATTATTTCCTTTGACCAATACAACATAATACAAATATGACATGCAGACAAACATTTTTTTAAATGAAGTATGAGTCAAATTAGGTACTGTGCTCTTCAATGAAGAGACTGTAGCCATTATTAAACAAAGATACTGGTATTGCTTAAATGAATGAAAGAGGAAACCTGTCTCTGTCACTATATTCCCTTCCTCAGAAGGAAATGATAGGTGCATATTTTATCAAAATAGATTTTTTTAATTTATTACTATTATTCCTAATAGGTACTATTCATCTCACAAAGGTGTTCAATAGATTGGCTTCAGTTAACTTTGGTGCATAATTGTAGGTTATGATTAGACACAGTGAAAAGAATAACATGCCTTTGCCAAGGCAAACCACGTCACAGGAAAGAATCATCCCTGATCAGGGTCTGATCTCATTTCAGAGCACCAGGCATTGCAGATTACCGGAGAGATAGTTTTTTTTCTTACCCACAAGTTCCATTGCCAGAAGTTAAAGCCCAAACTGAATTACTAGAACATCACGGCAAAATCCAGTCCCTGTATATGTTGGAAGAAATATACAACAGAGATAGAACATACAACCGGGAGAGCTCTTATGTCTTAGAACATATGAAATATTAATTGTCTTAGATCCGTGCTTTGAAATAAAATAGTGGACCACAATTATAGCACTGAAAATTATCTTTGAGAAATTTACAATTTTACTTGTCGTTTGGATTGTGGAAAAAAACACAATCACTATGGGGAAAAACAATACTATGCCTCCTCTGGCATTTAGAGTTAGGTCCTAGGCTATTCCAGACATACCCGTAAACAGTATGCATTGAGACACATACACAGCAAATGCAGGCTGTCTACGAATATCTGACATACCTTCAATGCAATGTAAAAATATATAAATAACTCACTTAGTATTTAACTGACTCTCTTTGTTGTTTATTTATCATAGACATTTGTTGTGTAAGAAAAGCCCAATTTCTTGGTCTGAAATATAAAAAGGGTTTTGCTGTGGGTTTGGCTTAAGATGATGTGGGGCTTCCATTTTAATGTCGTTTTTTTATGTCTCAAAAGCACTATAATGGGAGACAGTTCTGGGAAGGAAAGTATCTGGCTAGGAGAATTTGTCTTTCGCTGTCACAGTCTTCAGCTACCATTCAGCTAAATGTTGTTTGGAATAATATGGCCCTAATGCCCCTATCTCCTGCTGAATTGCTCAGACGGGCAGGAGATTAGAGTGAAAAGAGGTGCCGGTATTATCTATGTGAGTGCGCCAGGGTCATGCTACACTAACAAGCCCGCCCCAGGCCGGGTGACAGAACCCAGCTGCTGGTGAGCAGAGCCTTCATGTCACAGAGTTCTGCTCACTGCGGGGCTCTCTCCAGAGAGTGAGGATTCTAACTAGGTCTTTCTAGCTCTAAGCGATAGATTGGCCTCACTGGCATCACCCTCATTTTTTTGGGAAGGGTCTACATGTGAAACCACTTATCTGTTTAACCTGTGAACTTACTGAAAACATGGCTTGCCCCTTAAAACACCTACACTCGGTTTTGCCTGCAGTAACTCCTCCGAGTGCCTTCCCCATGAGCCATTTGTAGGGAAGGCAGAACACTGGGTGTCGTTTTATTTTGTACCATACCCACGTCTTCAACTAGGAGATTTGTTGAGATCTAACTAATTGTTCTGTTGTTTTATATCTGTCTTGTATGAGCTGATGATGATGCTCTGTGCACACAGAAAACGGTGTGCTACCATTTTAATCTTAAAGAATGTGTGTTCAAATGATGTAAATACTCAATCTCCTTTAGCATCTGATTACCTCTATAACTAGCTTTTTTTCCTTTTCCTCTGTGTTTCTGGGGTAAAGGGTGTTTTAGGAAACACTCAGAAACTGGAATGATTGTTTAACCAGTAGAGGGCGATAAAGCTACCTAACAGTTTTACAGGTTTTTCGGGGTTTTTTTTTTTTGTTTTTTTTGTTTTTTTTTTTTTCTTCTGTCTCTTAATGCTCTGTCAGTAAGATTTTGTACATAACATTTCCTACAAAAGGGAAGATATAAATGAAGCTATTCATACATTTAAGGAAAGTAATCAGGAAATGCTTATTGATTTTCAGAGTAGCCTTAGGAAAGTGAATTATCAGAAAGATGGATCTTTTAAAAAATTATCCTCATCCCACTACCACGACTTAAAAAAAAACTACTAAAATAAAGGTGCGTTTAATTAGTGGCAAAAAAAAGGTAGAGAACATGCATACTTCAGGGCCTAGCTCACCAAAGAGTTTCAAGGCTTCATCCTGCCTGCTCTACAGGGCTGGTGTTTAAATGGTCCCTGTGTTAATGGACGGCACAGATTCCATCAGCTCATTGAAAGCACTTGCCTGGGAGATGGGGAAATAGGTAACAAAAGCATTTCGAGTGTCCTATTTTTTTTTTAATTTATCAACATTTGAAATTTTAGTTAAGTGCTTCTAAAACAGTCTCCATGTCAGTAAGAAAGGCCCTCCTTTTATATGATGCTTTTAAGTTTTCAAAGTATTTTTATATGCACTATCTCATCTTAAAGCAGTACTGACACAGCCACAGTCTATTAAGGAAGTGACCCTTTAAACTCAAGAACATGCTGATGTTTCTTTAAGCTGTACCCATCTCAGCTACCATTATAAAACTTAATGAACGTAACTGTGATACCAAAGCTTCCATCATTAGTATAAAAATGTGTCGAGGCAGAAACTTTGCAAAGAGCTACTAAATTATTCTTTCAGCATCCAGAAAGCTTTTGCACTTTTATTTCATCAATTTGAAGTTCTATTGAGTTTCTGTGAAAATAAATGCTGTAACAAATTTATTAAGGGTACAACTGCTGAGAATTTTGTAGAAATAACTAGGATTGTGAGTGTGACCAGATGTGCCCATAAAAGAATATGACTTTTAAAATGACACATTCAAAATTTTTAATAAATATGATAAAAATGTGTTGCTGAAAAAAATTATCAAGACATTTTTAAATATAGCCAATAGATACGTGTGAACCAGTTTTTCATTGTCTAAATTTCTGTAGCTAATAAACTAAAGTATCTGGTCTAATTTTTATCCATTTTCTAGGGTGACAAGACCATTTTGGTAAATGCCAGTGAAAATACTATGCAGTCTGTCAAAGTAGTTTTTTTTTTCTTTTCTTTTTTTTTTTTTTTTTAGGACAAAGAAAACAAAAGTCTGAATACATGTGTCTGAAAGTTCATATGTTTAACTGGCAGAGATTGAGATATGAGAGTTCCAGACAAGATCAATTGTCGCAGCTTGGTTTGAATTTTCTGATGTAGTATTTTTGACTCAAGCATGAGTCGACTAACTCTGACATTTAATATAATAATAATAAAATAAAAATAAACAAAGTAATAATAAATTAAAAGCAAAAGAATTTGCCTCCTGAAACTAAAGGCTTCTTCCAAGCCTTATCATTTTATCCATAGTTTGCTTCTTTTTGTGTTGCTTGCTTGTATCTTATCAGTGGAATTATGCTTAGCTAACATGTAGAAAATGTTCTTCTTTTTCAACTTAGAAAAACTGTAGTAATTAACTGAATCAGTAATGTTTTCCACACATCTCTGACACAATAGCAAAGAGGATATTATTTTGATGGATTTTGTTTTTCATTCTTTAAGTCTATTTTCAGGTTGTCTCCCAGAATTGAAGGTAAGATGCTACTGTTGAAGACACCACACACTTTAGATACAGGACTTAGAGGGGTTGAGCTAGACCTGACCTGAAGCTTCTCCTTTGAGAACTATCACTCATAGTACCAGAAGATGTTGTGCAAATTGTCAGATGTGAAAAATTAGCTAATATTACCCAGCTGTAAAGCCTGTGAGCTACAATAGTGACTGATCCTGTAAGTTAGCCACAGTGGTGCTACGGATGCACATACATCTTACTAGGAAACAGCAACTGTCTAATTAGACCTATGGCCTGCTCAATAGGAGGGAATTCACACCTGGTACTGGAAACTTAAGTTGGAGAAGTCATAGCCCCTACAAAAGAATAGCCCACTGCTATTCTCCTAAACCAATGGGGTTTTCAACTTTATTATAAATATGCTTACACCCACAGATAAATGTAGCTCTCATCCTTTGTCACAGAGACTTATTTTTGCAGAAAATGAAGATCTGCAGTGGTCAAAATGAAGCAAATGACTATGAGGTGTTAAACCACTGTGGCATATCTACAATGAAGAAACTCTTCTACCTAAGGTAGAGAGCATTGAGAAAAAGAGGGTAGAAAGATCATCAAGTCCTAGATAGTGTTTCCTAAACATGACATGAAAGCCACACCTATGAGTTCTCAACATTTTTTAAAAGACTAAAGATGAAGGCAAAGAATGAGAAGGTAAAAATGTCAAGTGGAGCGGATACACGTTCTCTGACAGGCATTTTTGAAAATAAGTACCTACAGAATGAATAGGAATTGAAGATGGGTCATTACAGAAACTAAATCATATGCATTAACGGAAAATGAAGAAGGCTGTTACTCTAAGAATAAGAGAATAAAATGTCATTGTCTAGTGTTCATGCTGATGTCACCACCAGTAGTTATACTGTGATCGAACTCAGGAGGCATGAACAAAAGTTAATTGGAGGCTGTGTAGTGATGTTGGGTAAGGAACAAGGGGAGCTCCTGGTGTTTAATTGTTGAAGGAGTAACGCACTGGAGACTAGGTGTATTTAAACAAATAGACACTTGGAACCCTCTTGTATTCATTCTTCCTTTTTCCTGGCCATAGTGATGACCAGCTAGAATCTGCATTCCCAAGCTTCCTTTGTGGACCATTGTCCAGTGAGATACTGGGGAGGCTGTTTGAGACACCTGTAATCCATCCCTCTGAAGACATGAGTTCTTTACCTTCATTGTTTCTGGAAAATATGTTGGATACTATAAATTTTCCTAATTATCCTGGAAACCCAAATATTACTATCTTCCTTAAACTCTTGCATGAGAAAAAAACCTAACTTCTACAATTTTCAAACTTGAATTTAGGCTTCTCTTACCTAGAATAACTAGATAGACTTTTATTTTGTAGAGTAGCTAAAATAGCCTTCTCTTTTCACTCAAAAAACCTACATGATTTACTGATGAGTCCAATGCAGATATGAGAGGAACAGAGAAGTCAAAGAGTGTTCATGTTTTTGAGGTGAGTAAATGGAATGCTTATTCCTTAAGATGCAGAAGTGTGCAGAAAAAAACATGTTTGTCAAGAAAATCTAGAAGTATTTTTAGTTTCTCCTATTTATAATAATTTTACCTTTGAAAATTATAATGACATCATTCCTCCTTCTTTTT
Source organism: Sigmodon hispidus (assembly GCA_004025045.1). NCBI lineage: Eukaryota > Metazoa > Chordata > Mammalia > Rodentia > Cricetidae > Sigmodon > Sigmodon hispidus. The sequence goes on along the minus strand of PVIH01001092.1, from coordinate 137,596 downwards.
CCTCCCTCCAATCCTTCCCAAATGACTCCTCTGATAAATCTCAAATTCATAGCCTCTTTTTCTTTATTTTGTTTTTATATAAAATTAGCATGTATTCATTGTACATATTGAAGAAGTTCAGTATAGTATTCTAGTACATGCATATAGCATATATTGTTAAATTGGTCTTGATGTCTTCTTAGCTTGTATGCTTCAAGCCTTTGGATATTTCTCTTTTATATTGCCATAAAATAATATAGTTTATTGTGAACTACAACTTTCTTTCTTTGCTGTGAGACACCAGAATGTATCCCTTCTATCTGTGTTCTTGGACTTGCCAAATATTCCCTCCTATTCTATAAATTGTTTCTTTATACTTTGACTGTTTTCTTTGTTGTTCAACACTTTTTTGTTTTATACAATTTGTATGGTTTTGCTTTTGTTTGCTTCGGCAATCACATGCGAAACATGATTGTTGATTGTAATGTCTTGGTTATCTTCTGAGAAAACATTACCAGCTCCTGTTAATTAGTGTTGAATCTTCAAATTGATTTCTAGGGCATCCTAGTATGAAGAGAAGAAACGACACTGATCTTTTTTGTGTTCAGTTGATTCCACTTAATGACTTCTAGTAGTATCTACTTTGTTACAAAGAACAGTATTTCATTCTTCTTCATAGATGAACAACATTCTATTTTTATGTATACTATATATTCTTCCAACCCATCAATCCAGGACAAATCCAGATGTATTTCTTGTCTTTGACTATATGAAGAGATTCATGTAAGTTATACTTTAGTACACCAACTTTATTTTCTTTATTTACAGGCCCAGAAATGTAATAGCTTGGTTGTGAGATGCATAGATTTCTGGCTTTTTTTGAAAAAGGAAATTCCTTACAGGAGAGTAGAAATTTTACATCCTTGCTGACAATATATAAAAGTTCCTTTTGCTACAATCCTCACAAACTGTCTCAATAGCACTCTAATTCTAATTCTAATGGGTAAGAAGATATAGCACTGTAGCTATTGAGCAAACAGACACAAGGAGAATGCTGATTGCTGTATCACAGCAGTAATAAGTGGAGTTTTAAACCAAATCAATGTAGCTTCTTCCTGCTTCATCAATACCAACTAAACAGGGGTTGTTTGATCAACTATTAGAGACAAGTAGCAAACAAATCCGGTCACAGCAATCTTTTTATCATATGAGTATTCTCTATTCCTTGCATCATCTTGTTGAGATTTAGAACTCCATATATCTTCATTTAATGATCATCTAGGCAACAAGTATTTATTGAGCACTAGCTATTTGCAATCACAGCTGTAAATATTACACATGTAAATAGCTATTACATATGTAACTACATATGTAAATACAATTACATAGACAAATAATGTTCAATAAATACTTATGTCTAAGTGATCATTAAATGGTTATTAAGTAAGATAATACTGTTCCTGGCCTAGTTACTCTTCTTTAAAAAATTCACAATGGGCTTCACTAGTAGAAAATAAATAGTTTATAAAACCTATTAAAACAATTTTTCATCTATACTTAATAATCAGGGTAAAAACTAAAATAACTGCTAGAACCAAAATAAATGGGCCTGAGACCATTGCTAATTTAGTTGTTAGTAACATTTTCCAGTGCAAACATTGGACACGGACGGCACCTTGAGAATCTCTTCAGTGATCCTATTTTCTATTGGCAATTCTCACTATTATAATTTTTAAGATTATAATTCCCATTATATCCTGAGTACATTTTCCCTGTACCTTGGCCAAGAGAAATTTTCCTGGTATAGGCTAAAAATTAAGCTCAGCATTTCTAGAAAATATGCTAAATTTATTTCTAAATAATCTGCAAGTAGAATTTGATTGCACACAGGTGTATAAGACCAACAATCTATTCAAAACAGTCACTTGGTATCACTGGCAGAATGAATCTCAGTGGAAGAGACGTGGCGTCAGAAGTCTACTGTTTTTCCTTTTCTCTTGCTCATCCACCTTTCACTACATTTGTTGTTATTATTGACTTAAAGTCAATAAGAAAATAAATGTATCATTTCCTTAGGGGTCTCTTGGTTACATATGTTCTATCTTAGCATAGTCAAGCTAGTTGAACTCAGGAACACTGAAATATTTTATATCCATTTGTGTAATGGCTTTACAGAAGGACTTCCATTTTCATGAATTGGCTTTGGGCTATATAAAAGCTTCTTGTACTTTATCCCTGGATGTAAAGCTTTCATGAATTATTATAAACATGCAAAAAAAATATTCTGACAATTTTTTTTTAAAAAAATGAGGATTTTTTAACCATCAAGGTATTAAGAGGAGCTTCCAACCAAGCCTGATGACCTGAGTTTTATGCTCAGGCCCCACACAGTAGAAAGACAGAACCTACTCCAAGAAGTTTTCCTCTGACCTGCACTAACCTGCACACACACACACACACACACACACACACACACACACACACACACATGCACAGTGACATTTGCCTCTGTCCCCCCAAAATAAACAAAATAAAATGTAATCAAAATTGCTTAATTAAAAATTAAAACTGCATTTAAAAATATTAGCAAGCAAACTTGATATACAGTGCCAAGTTTTTAATTACCATAGTGTCACCTGTGTACATAGGACTAGGTCCAGGAAGCCAAGTTCACCTTAGACTCAGCTATAAAAGGGAAAAGGCTCCAAAGGCCCTGTCACTTTCTCTCACTGTCAACTGACCAATTCTGGGTCAGAGAGGGGCATGGCATTGGGTTATAGCCACTGCTGAGCCCACTAGAGTCTGGTGGTTAGTTCCAAACTTAGGAATGCAGAGATGATCCTGATTAGACCCTTTGGAATGCTAAACAAAATTCAAACAAGTAAGTAGAGCAGAGATATGTAGGGAAGAGGAGTAGATGGTAAACACAAAAAAGAAATAATTAGGGGGAACCAAAACTATACAGTGTACATACACAGCTTCACAGTAAGAAACTTGGAAAAAAACAAAATTTACTAATAAAAATAAGTTATCATTTAACTCAGTTAATATTTATCATAAAATGATAAACCCAGGGTTCAAAAGTCATGTCTATAGGTTGCTATAGATGAAAGAAAATATGGTACTCATGAAATGTAGCCATATGTGTTATCTTCAAGGCTATTTCTTGTTTATCATGTGCTCTTTCCAGTCACTGAGTTCCCAACTCTCCCATCTCATGGCTGAGAATAAACTGAATAGTGGGATTTAATCTTAGCACTTCTTGTTAAAATAGTTCCAAAATTTAACAGCTATTAACAAAATAAGTCCTTTGTACTCAGGATGACTTGGAGGGGTTATTGGAATATTACTGCTGAAACACTCAGAAGAAGCACATTGGTGAGGAACACTCTGTTAGGTCCTCAAGTGTTCTGTCAATAAGTCCCTAGTGGCCATCAAACAAACCACAGCACAAGCCCTGTGCTGGGAAACATGTTACTGGAAATATATTGCTCACAGTAGGCCTGCAGGGATCTGTAGAAATCTTTATCTGTAAAATCTCTAAGTACACAAAATCACACCATCAACCAACTTTAACTGCAGTGAATCCAAGATAAAAATCTTAGGAACAAATCTTTGATAGTGTATCTTAAGTAGAGGTATGAGTCAGCACATGTTTGTATGGAAACCCCAGCGTCTTCAGAGGCAATGAAATAAACATATTGAAGCAGAACTACAGAGGCTGTGGGCCACACAAATGTAAGTTAGTTTGGGATAGTTCAGTCAAACAAAAAAAATATTTAAGAGGATTGTGGATATGGATAAAATTCGATAACATTTTATAGTTGACCTATACCTGAATAACCTGTGTATTGATGCTTCTAAACCCCATGGTTCTCAGAAACTATCAGGACAGGCTAAAAACAAATGCATCCCTTTCCAGTTTCCATCCTCAGGCATAATTAAATCAGGAAGTTCCAGCAACATGTTAATGTTGATTTCTGTGGAGATTTTCCAAGGTGTTTCTCCTCTAAGGCACAGCTTGGGAACTGAAATGGGAATGTTTGGAAAACCTTTATCTTTTTCATTGTTCTCTATCACTTTGTTTCTTTTTCTTCTTTTTTTTTTTTTCCTTAGCATTTTCACAATGTGGTTTGTGCAGTCATTATTTTTCTAGGGCTTATCTCCGGATTGCTCATATATTTCCTAAAGATAGAGATGATGGTGTTCCCTAGACAGCCTGCCAGGATTTAGTGCATAGGACAGAGTTAAAGTTACGTTAAAGTCAATTTCGATTCCCATTTATTTTAATGATTTTGCCACTATGTGTTCCTTGACTTTAAGGTCTGAATTAGAAATAATTTTTTTTTTAAAAAAAAAGACCTGAGCAGGGTAAAGTTCTAGGTAAAATGTGTCCTTTACCAAAAAACTACATAGAAACTTTCTAAGAACAACAAAAATATCTTCATCTAAGGCTGCTTTCAGATTGAGGTATCTGACGATTTTCTTTCTCTCAAACAATACTAGAGGGCTGGGGAAATTCAAATGTGCTTATGAAATCAGGGTATTCAAAGCTAAGCTTTCTGAAAACCCCATTGGATGTGGGATCAGTAAGCTCAGAACATGTGGCCAAATTTTTCTTTTACATGTACATGCTGAGTGTAAGTCAGCATTGTGAAGATATTAGGAAACTTAATTAATACAGCCTCTCTCATACAGTAACAAAGAACATTGGACTGTTTCCTTATAGATGTATTCTACATTCAAAGACATCTTAATTCAGTTTATCATCTGCACAGCTCCATCTGAAAGTAGAAACATGGTATTAAATTTCTAGAATTGCATTTTAAGTTTTTCACTTTAGAGTTTTCTGGTATGTATAATTCTAACAGTTTTTATGCATTTATTTTTTTTAAATTGACTATTTCCAAAAGTAAGAAAAAGTTTATAGAAGCACATTTCACTTTTAACATATAAACTCAATGGTTAGAAATTATGCATAGCAAATATAATCAAGCCCTTTTAACATGCTTGGGAAAATACATACAGTCACAGACTTGTTTGAATGGTGATATGAGTTCAGTAAAAGCAGAAAAATGTTACAAAAATTAAACATGCAAAATCTAGTAATATTTTCAAGACTCAAAGTTTGCACTCCAGTGTCAGAGAGACTGCACCAGTCTTACAAAGCCCAGGCAAAGGCAGACTTACACAGCGGTGACATGAAACCACTCCGACATAATTTCCAACTTAAAACATTATAAACTTATAGGTAGAGAGAGAGGCGTAGAAAAGTATCGATTCTAAACATACCCCGAATCAAGTTTAGTTTACAAAATGTGGCCTTTCTTTGATTTTTTTTAATTGTTCCTGCATTACTTGTGAATGTGATCACATGACTATAGTTTATGCTATTATGTTGTCAGGCTTCTGATAATGGGGAGGAATGTTTGTTTAGACTGTGTAGCTCTTCACTTTAATTCATTCTGGCTCCAGTGTGACATGTTAAAACTGCGCTATCAATGGAAAAATCCAAATTTCCCAGAAAACCTTAAAACAGCAGCCACCCCTGTGAACTGAAATTATCTCCTGTGGAGGCTAATTACCTTAGTTCTCTCAGGAAAAAGGTCCCTGGCACTCTGTTGCTGTAGGACTCTCCCTTTGGTGGATGAAGCCATGGATTTGTTGATGATTCATTCTGCTGTGATTTTCTAGTCCTGGCAATGGTGTACACAAAACCTGGAATGACACACTGTGCCGGGAACAATATAGCACATAATATAACTGTCCTGTGGTGATAATGCCTGTATCTAGAGACTTTTTCTTCTAAGGATGTGATTTTTAAAGGAAGAGAGACAGGGCAGGGGCAACTAGACTTAGTAAATTAAGTAAGCTTAATTCAATGTGAAGAGAAATATAGTTGATGTCTATGACTTAACAAATAAATAATTGGTTTTCTGTTTTTCTATCATTCACAAAGTAACAACTCAATCCAAATTTAGCTGCATGATTTCCTGTATCAAAAGATAGTCACAAATGAAACTATGACCATAATGTAAATAGTCCAATATTGTCCTCACATACCTATTATAACTTCTATAATTTTTTGTAATTTTATAAAATTTTATAATTATGGGTTTACTATACCTATGAAATGGTTTAATTCCAGTCAAATCAAATACTATTAAAATAAGCATGTAGTGGACAACCAACAATTTCTGTAACTTGGATATAAGCGTCTTTTGATCTTCATATACCACTCTCATATTGGAAATGATTTATTGCAAATTGAACAAACAGGATTTGTATAGTTACTTACAGTTCAAATGTGGCATGTAATGCCTAAATACAAGATTATTTACTTAGATACCAAGGTTTGACTCTCTAATTTTGCTGACTATCCTATAATTAAAACTTTAATAATTAGTACTTATAATTATAATGTAAAATGATAAATATCCATTCCACCCATCCCTTTTGCTTGTTTGCTAACAGGTTTGTTTTTCCAAGACACAGTTTCACTCTGGGTGTCCTGAAATTCACTCTGTAGACCAGGCAAGCTTGGAACTCACAGAGATCTGCTGTGGGATATTGGTACACTTTGTGAAGATATACTGCTGTGATTGGTTCAGTAAAGAGATGAAACGCCAATAGCTAGGCAGGAGGTATAGGTGGAACTTACAGCCAGAGAGAGTAAGTAAGAGATAAATTTAGGCAAGGGAGAGATAAAGAATGAGGTGGACACACAAAATGATATAGGTAAAAGCCACATGGTAGAGATTAATAAAAAAAATTGGGTTGACTTAAGTTATAAGAGCTAATTGAAAACAAGGCTAACTTAAAGGACAAGCTGTCATAATTAAGAAGTTTCTGTGTGATTATTTGTGAGCTGCTGGCAGGAGAGAGAAAGACTCATTACAGAGATCCACTTGCCTTGCTTCCCAAGTAGTGGGATTAAAGGTGTGTGCCACTACACTCAGCCATCCGAGTACAGTGAGTTATTCATTGACAAAGAACACTGAAATTTTTTACCTTAACTCATGAAATTACAGAAATGTGCACAAACACAGGAAGGCAACTTATATGGCTATTTTCTGGCTAATCTTATCAGCTATATGATTCAGGGGATGTATATCTTAAGATTTTAGACTAGCATAGTGATAGAAACACAACAATGCAAGGTTTTTTTAGGGGGGACACGGGATTCTAATATAGTAACTCGATGGTTTTATTTTAGATTGCTTATTTTCCTTGCATGAGTGTTTTGCCTACATGTGTCTATGTGTACCACACACATGCATCGTACCTGTAGAAGTCTGGAGAGGCTATTAAATCTTCCAACACTGGAGTTTACAAGTGTTTGTAAGAGACCATGTTGGTTCTAGGAACTAAGCCCAGGTCCCCAAGAGTAACAGTGCTCTTAATCATTAAGCTATCTCTTCAACAACATCAAAAGTATTTCCATATGCATTTTGTTGCTAACGTTCTGTTTTATATTTTCATTTATTTAGTTGTGTATGTATGTGTGCATGCATGCGTGCACACACATGCGTGTGAATGAGTGTGCTGTGGCTCATTTGGAAGTCAAGAACAGCTTATAGGAGTTGGTTCTGTTCTCTCAACATATAGCCTCCAAGATCAAACTCAAGGCATCATGCTTGGTTACAAGTGTGTTTATTCACTAAGGCATCTCTTGTCTTTTTATATTATAGTTTATATTTGGCATTTATATATGAAATGTATAGTTTATATTTAGTGTTTAATATATATAAAAGTTTATATTATAGCATTTGATATCCAATTATGTAGTCACAGCAAAACTTAATGAAGTACATTGTTGTGATAGGAGGAAATGAATTTTGGATACTTTCTCCAATAACTCTAGCAATAAATTAAAATTCTTTGAATGATTTAATGAAAATTATATATATGTATATATGTGTGTATATATACTATGTGTGTATGTCAAAGACTCTATAACTGCCTTCCACATTCATTTCTTATATAAGTAAAGGTATAACCTATAAAAATTCTACTGTAAAGCACCCCTATGTCTCATTGTAGGCCACATCTACAGTCATCTTAGACTCTTTCTTTGGCCTTATAAGCATCAGAGTGTGGGAAGCTGTTCTCAGCCTCCCATAAGACAATTTTTCGCTTAAAACGATACTGAAATTCCCCCAAGGTCTTTCTGAGAAGAGGGTTAGTTTATCTCAGCAGTTTAAAAATGAGCCTTTTTGTCTGTGGGTCCACATCTCCAGACTGTCCAGAGAGCATTTGTTCAAAAACCACAGGGTTTTGGATGAAGAATTACCTGAGAAACAACTCCTAACATTTATTGTAGATGTATGTTACTCCAAAGTTTATCAGTTTCAAATAAGAAATATTTAGATACTGCAAAGTTTCTGTGAGGTCTGAATTTAAAGAATGGCTTATTCTCCATATCCTGTGTCAGCGTTTTTCAGGAAATTGTGGTGGAGTTTTCAGCTGGGGCTAAAGTATTATTAAAGTTTGATTGGTCAAGGAAAATTTATTTTTTAAGTTAATTCATACATTTCTCCATAAAAGACTCTTACCATATAGACTGCTCTATAGAGCTGTATAAGTGTCCCTACTAAAGGGCTGGCTTCCACCAAAATGACCCAAGAGGAAGAAAACAAAACTCTTGATGTCATTTATGACTCAGTCACATTGAAGTTTTACACTCAATTTCATACATTCTACTGGTTTCATAGTATATATTGGTCAGCTCTGTTCAAGCTGAGAGCAGACTAAATAAGTGTGAATATCATAAGGATGTCATTGGGGACCATTATAAAGTGGAGACGACAAAATTTCTCTAGTCTGAAATATTCTTTCTAGGGCAGAGTCTCTAGAACATAAATTTTTGGAAAAAAATATTCAAAATCAAATTTTAACTGTGTTCACAATTTTTTCCACTTTAGCAATTTAACTAATAGTTTTGTTGTAATTTTTTTCTATTTCTTAAGTAGTTCCTAGCAGAAAGTATAGGAATATAATTAAACTTCCGCAGCTGGCCAAAATTAGCAAAGTGGGTGGAAACTATAGGCCTTTTATGGCTTGTGACTTATTGTGGTGGAAATGCTCTTTGTATGATGTAAATAAAGTAATTGCTTTGGCCTATGCACAGCACCGTAGAAGTGGGTAGAGAATCAGAGGACAGACATGTAGAAGGAAAGTGGAGTTAGTTAGTCTCCATCCGACCCCTGAAGAAGAAGCATGTAAGAAATCCAGGTGAGCCACAGGCTGGGACATGTGGCAGGCAGATTAATAGAAATGGGTTGATTTAAGATGAAAGAGCTAGCTAGTAATATGCTTAAGACATGGGCCAAACAGTATGAAGTTAATATAAGTGTCTGATTAATTTCTTTGGGGGACAAAAGCCACCCCGGGCCAGGTACAAACCTCCAGGCCCAAATAGGCCCAGGAAACCTGCTACAACAATCTATAATCTCAACAGGCTTCGACTATCTCTTTTACTTTGTTCTGTTGTTCAAAAAAGACACTTTTTCCTATTTAAGAAAATATGAAGACAAAAGATGCACAGAAAAAAATAGACAAAATGTGCACAAGCAAAAATGAAATATCATATCAATTTCAGACTGAATATCTGACAATATCCATGCATTCAATCTATGCTTTATATAAACCTTAGCAATAGGAAGGCAAACCCACATCTTCATGTATAAATCCCTATGACACCATTTTTAAGCAAATTCTAATATAAGGTGAGAAAATGAGATGTCATGTATAAAACTTCATCAAAATGAAAGGTGGAAAAAGCCATAAATTTATATCATTCTTCTATTAAGGTTATTGCACATTGTATTTTGTATATGAATTATATGTTTGAATTACCTATACAAAACAAAGCTAAAATTAATGTGTATATATCAATGTAGTGGCCTAATGCTAAGTTTTTTATTTATTTCTACCAAACAAGTCTTCATAAATTTAAAGCAAACGTAAGGAGAGGGGAATTAAGTCTACCTTCCAATGACATGTTGGAATCTAAGATTTCACAGCCATATTTAGTCTGTAAAAGTTTTAGATATAGACTTGAATAATAATTATTTTACTGAGTGTAAGACAGTTTTAACACTATTTTATCTTTGCATATTTTAACATCGCTGGTGCTTTTCACCTTCACCTTAGGACATTTTCCTGGTTTAGTCGTCCTTGCCCTCCTCTCTCTCCAATATCCCTTCCTCTTCCCTGACCCTTCTTCTCCTCCTCTTCCTCCTCTCTCCATTCTTGTCATCACTGCTGGGGTTTGTGTTTTTGTTTTTTTTTCTGTCTGTATGTCTCTTGTTTTTTTTGATACTAATATTCTAGTTTGTCCTCAAATTTGCAACGCCTTTTCCTCAGGTTTTTGGAACTTTGACATTGCAGATGTGTGACACATATCTGTTTGGATTCATTTGAAAAAATACTGAATACTTCACGGTTCTTAGAATCTCTAAGACCTATAGCATAGAAACCAATTTTACTAGATCTAACTGTAATACAAAACTGACAAAATTTTAGTTCTCCAAATTTTATCAAAATTGATTTTTATTTCTTCATTTATCCTCACTTTCCTAGACTTCTAGCTCATTTGAAAAACATTGGCTCTGGTCAATGACGTCTTAGGCTAAGCTTGGCATCTCATCTCACTAATTAGACCTCCTTCTAATTAGACACCCCCCCCCAATTCTTTTTTGTCTCTGAAGATTTTAACTTGAGCGTGAATGTAGCTATTTTTCTAAAATTTCACTATGTTGTCTTCTCAATAACTGGATTTAATCTTGTTAGATATAAACAATATTTATGATAACACAAATTAACTATGCTACAAAATTATAAGAATCTCCATAACAGGTGACAGACACTTGTATTCACATTTTTTAAATAAACACTTCTTAGTACATGATAGAGAATTAGTAATTTCAGAACTTAATGAAATGTATACTGTTTATTTTTTTATGCTCAACTCTAGTGTCTACATATTTTAGTATGGAAATGATATTTACAGAAATGATTTACATTGTTCCTAATTCAAAATGTAAACTATGAGTTATAACTGTTGAGATAAGTATAGTTTGTTGAAAATTATTTTTTTAATTATTTATTTATTTTATTTGCATTGGTGTTTTGCCAGACTATATGTCTGAGTGAGGGTGTCAGATGGACCCTATGGAATTTGAGTTTCAGACAATTTTGAGTGCCATTTGGGTGCTGGGAATTGAACCCAGGTTCTCTGAAAGAGCAGATAGTGATATTAACTGCTGACTCATCTCAACAGCTCCCAGAAATAATGCTTTTGATTCACTAGTGGAATTAATCATACATAGCACCTAAGCAGACTAATTCAGATTAGTAAAACATTTTTACAGTCATGTAGAGCCATTTTATAGAGGTTTACTCTTGTATTACAAATGTACCAAAAACCATATGGGTGTGTGGTTTCTTATTTTTCTAGTGTTGTTAAATAAGCAAAACTGATTTTGCAATTCACTTTTACTCAGCAGTCTGTTGGTCTAATTAATTTGGTGGTGTTGCATAAGTATTTTCGTAATTGAATGGTTGAGCACTGGAGTAATTTGAAATAATTATAAATGCAAAAAATCTATGGAAAATAAATGGAATAACAAAAAAATTTAAGGATTTACTTGTTTGTCTTATTATATATGTAATGTATGCCTGAGTATATGCATGTGCACCACATGTGTGCAGGTGTGCTCACAGACCAGAAGAGGGTGTTAGAGCACCGTGTGGGTCCTGAGAATTGAACTTTGGTCCTCTGTAAGCAAAACAAATATTCTAAACTGCTGAGCCCTATCTCTAGCCTCTGTATTAATAAATTTAATAAACGCTTAGATAAGAATCTGTACATTTTTAATATAACATACAAATAACATTTAAAAATCAGTCTTTGCAAGTCAATAATTGTCATTCTTTCTTTGCTTGGTTTATAATTGCTTGAAATTGCAAATTCTTTGCCAAGTAATACTGTATCAACATTTCTTTGAAATTCATGAAATCTTATGCCCATAAGAGTTTATATTTTTATATTTATATCCAAATTGCTTTTAAATATTATTTTTATATCCAAATACTTGGTATTTTTTCCCTTCCAGAAATCAGCGGTGTGCCTTGTTAAGTTTCAAAGTTAGAGCATAATTTTGTATGTGACACATCATAAATAACTGTGTTGGCTGCCAGATTCCCCACTGATTGAGTTATTCTAATTTAGTAATCTGTTTTAGTTAACTAAACCACAACTTTGAGTCATCATTTTTCTGAGAGACAGAAACTGTCATGGAAGAAATGAATAATGGCCACTATTTTTGTAAAAAGTGATGTCATAGATTTTAATGCATTAATATCTTTGTTTCTTATGAGAACGCACAAATTCTAGTTTCTTGAGATTTTATTGCACGGGGTAAATTCTGAAGATTTAAAATCAGAAATAACAATAGTAACAAATGGGAATAGTTAGGGCTACAAATACACACATCACATAAGATAATGTTTTATACTTGATTTTTCTGCAAATGAAGAGCTACAGAATCATTTGATAAGCCTTATAACCTCTCACATAAATTATTCTGTCATTGCATACACCTTCCTGATTGTGTGGTGATCAACAATAATTAACACAAACAACTTATTCTTAGAAATAAAGCTTTATTTTTAGTAATTTTTCAAAGTTTTGCTGTCTATTTTTATGTCAACTTGAAGCAAGCTAGAATCTCTGGAGAGGTTAGAGACGTCATTGAGAAAGTATCTCAATAAGATTTAACTATGAGCAAGGCTATAGGGCATTTTCTTAATTAGTGATTGGTGAGGGAAAGTCCAGCCCATTGTAGATGTGGTCAGCCTTGGGCAAGTAGTTCTGTGTTCTATACAAAAGCAGATTGAACAACCCATGGGGAACAATCCAGTAAGCTGCATTCCTTCATGGTCTCTGCATCAGCTCCTGCCTCCAGCTTCTTGCCCTGTTTGACTGTCTTCAATGATGGGCTATGTTGTGTAAGTGTAAGCCAAAAAATTCCCTTCTCCCCAAGTTGCTTTGGTCATGGTGTTTCATCACAGCCATAGTAACTCTAATTAAGACAAGAATCATTCAAGAAATTTGTAATGCCACCAAAACCCATTCAATGAGAACATATTTCTCCAATTGACAGTTCTTTTGATATTATTTATATTCTTTTTGAAAAAAATAAACATTTGAGCAAAACAATAAGTTATTACTTTGAAATATAACTAAATTTCCCCCTTTAAAATGTAAAGGTACATTTCTCATCAGAATTATCTTTACATAAACTAAAAATAACAATATTCCTGATATGTATAATTAACTGAAGAGTGAAATGTCTTTTTTCCTTCTTTTTTCTTTTTTATTAATGTTTTCACATTATTGTTCATACCAACCGCAGTTTCCTCTCCTGTCCTTCTGTTCCCTGCTTCCCCACACCCATCTACCCATGTACCCTCCTCCCCATCCATTCACTCCACCTCCATCTCCATTTAGAAAGCAACAGGACTCCCAAGGGCTTGAACAAAGCATAGCACATCAAGTCTAAGAAGGATCAAGCTCCTCCCCCTGTATAAAGGCTGCACAAGGTAATCCAGTACCCAGCATCAGCAACAGGTTCCCAAAAGCCAGCTAAACACTAGGAACAGGGCCTGATCTCACTGCTAGAAACTTTACAATCAGACCAAGCTACATAACTGACACACACATGCAGAGACTCAAGGTCCGTCCCATACAGGCTCCCTAACTGTTGGTTCAGAGACCACGTGCTCTCAGGAGTCTAGGTTAGCTATCTCTGTGAATTCCTCTGTCATGACCTTGAAATCCTCCCCCAACCCTAGCTAATACAATTCCTTCTCCCCTTTTTTCAGGAGGACTCCCAGAGCTCAGCCCAGTGCTTGGCTGTGGATCTGCTTCCATCGGTTACTGAATAGAGTGCCTCTGATAACAATTAGAGTGGTCACCAATCTGATTACAGGGAAGGCTAGTTCAGGCACCCTCTCCACTATTGCTAGGAGTCTTTGATGGAGTCATCCTTGTAGATTCTTGAGAGTTTCCCTGGTACCAAGTTTCTCTCCAGCCCTGTATGCTTCCCCAAAATTGTCTCCTGCATCCAGCCCACATGCCCAACCCAGTCCCTCAAGTTTTTAATCCCCCATTCCCCCACTCCTTCCCCCCAGGATTTCCCTGTCAAGGGGAAATAAAAGAGATCTCTTCTCTTTTTAAAGGAGAGCAGAAGTAAGCTTAGAATTCTAAATACAGTATGTGTGAAAATTTATACCCAACATATACTATATTTCTGCCAAAAGAACATTGTTATTCATTGAAAACTCTGAATGTGAAATAAGAATTCTTCACCTACAGCTGGAAGACTTGACTCTATAAGTCTTCTTACCTCTGACTAAAATCTCTCATGCCTAAAATACAAGTAGTATCTCAGTAAGAGGTAACATTGGCAGGACTGCAAAGCATCAGCTCAGGGATCTAACACCTTCTACATCTGGGTTTGCTACCACCAGGTGCCATTTATTGTATGTGTTCAATAGGGAAGCTAGACAAGTCTCTGATGTGGGAATGTCTTTCTGTATGCTGTGAAATAAAAGAATTGATTCGGCCTCTCAAGGGCATCTTAGGAGTAGGCAGAGAAATCAGAGCATAGATAGAGGAAGAAGGGCAAAGTCAGACAAAGACCAGATCTAGCTGCCAAGGAAGCAACATGTAATGAAATGGGTAAGCCACGGGCCATGTGGCAAGACAGATTAATGGGAACGGGTTGAATTAAGATGAGAGCTAGCTAGCAAGATGCCTGAGATGTAGGTCAAGCAGCATGAAATTAATATAAGCGTCATTTTGGGGGACTAAGCAGGGCGGGCAGACCTGCACCTTGGGGCTAGGTGGTCTGGGACCGCAGGTCTATGGGTCTGGACTTCCAGCTGGATGGGCAAGAAACCTCCTACTACAAGTCTCCACCTAGACAAGTGATGTGTGTCCTAATGTTCTTCAACCTTTTCCTATCTTTTTTTTCTAACATTATCTTTTATGCTGAGCTAGTCAGTTGGTGGGAATAAGAAGGGAAGCCAGATGGAGAAAAGTGAAAGCATTGGGAAGTTAGTTGTAAAGACCTACCTTTTTGTACTTGTTTGTTCAAACTCTATGTCGATGACAGTGATCTTGAATTTGGGATACTCCTGTTTCTATGACTTTTATACTGGGAGTATAGGTGCAACCTACTATGCCTGGTGGACTGTTTATTTTGTGAGTCTTGACTTTTCTATATTTTTGTTTTTGTCCTTTTGTTTTGTCTTATGTGTGTGACACTAGGTCTTACTTAGCCAAGGCTACCTTGCTAGCTTCACACTTGTTATGGTGACAAGGATGACCTTGAATATTCAGTCTCTCTGCCTTCCACTTCCTGGGTACTGAGATTATAGGTGGAGCTGTCGTGTGTGTGTGTGTGTGTGTGTGTGTGTGTGTGTGTGTGTGTGTGTGTGTGTGTGTGATATGCTATGTATATACTCTACATCAGACAACTTCACACTCCTATTTTTTTAAACAAGTAATTTTTCCTCTGCTATTGTCATGATGTGAATTGTATCAGATCTGAATCCATAGTTCCTCAAGAGGTGATGAGAAGGTTAATGATACAAATAGCAGGTGACAGTCTGGGGCTAAATAGAACTGTAAAGGAAGCAAGTCTGAGTTTTTAAATTTAGTGAGAGTGAAACAGTATGTGTGGCTTGTGTACAGGAATAAGCAGCGACTTACCCTGGCTACTTTTGCGGACAGTGTGTAGTTCCTAAATACCAGAGATACAGAAATAAATCACATATAAATCTAGACAAAATTCAGTAGAAGTATGTTAAAGTAAAGCTTTTGTTTGCACACACACATCTATTGTTCACTAGGGCCTCAAATTCTGGAGTTTTCTCTGGCATACATAGGCCAAAGTTATATAAATGTTGAGTGAGATTTTTTTTTAATGTGCTAAATAAAACTGATAGAGAGTATTTTTTTAATTGTATATTTCTGTGCGGGTCTGTAGACATTGAATGCAGTTTCTGTAAATACTTGAAAAGTGTGCCCAATCTCCTGGAGATGGAGTTCTAAGCAGTTGTGAATTACCCATGTGAGTGCTGGGAACCAAACCCCAGACCTCTGCAAGAACACCAAGTGCTCTTAACTGATGAGCCAACTCTTCAGTCCCACAGTTTTGGGTTTTGTTTTGTTTTATTCAAATTTAACAATAGATTAAATGGATTTGAAATTCCATAAGCTACTTCTAAAGACCATAATGCCTTCAAGCTCCACTAGGTGACAGTTAATCGATTTGATGTCACATCATAATTCCAGGGAATCTAAAGGGAATTTGGTTTAAAGATGGTTTCATATGTAGTTCTGTTGTTTCCTTTTATACAAGATGAAAAGAGATGAGCTGCCTTGGAGGTCTAAAATAATTAGAGTTCTGAAAGCAAAGGAAAGAAAACCCTTGAGATTTGCTTGTGAAAATGTTTAAAGCCCTAGGCTGTATATTGATGGGGTGTGGTGTGTTGAAGAAAAAAAACTGTGTGAGTAAATTATGGGGCTTTCCCAGCCCAAGTAGCACTGATTAAGAATTTATGATCTGCCCACCAAGTAGCCAGATAGACCCCCAGCACACAGTTGGTTATTGGCATTTTGGCACCTTTTTGCACAGGGGGTGGGCATTCCCACACTATCAGTGTAATTTTCCCATTACTAATTAACCTCAGGGCAGAAATTTAGCATAATCAAATAGCCTTTTGCCCCCTGATTCAAATAACCAGGGGACTGATCAGGCAGAAAAATTAGAAGGAAGCAACAGGTAGCAAAATGCCCCAGGTTCAGTTCTGAGTCTACAACTTGTCATAATTACTTTGTTAACAATGTGCTAAAAAAAATGTTTAAAACATAATGGTGTGATGTGGGGAAAAATGCACTGTTTAGTGGAATGACTTTGCCTAAAATATTAATGATATCAAATATCAGAGAAAGTTTTTCAGAAGTAAATGTCTCTATTCCACTTTATGTCTCTGGTGGGCTCTGTGTTTAAGAGCATTGCTCTTCCAGAGGACTCAGGTTCAATTCCCATTTTATGCCTCTAGTATCTTACAGTTAATGCAAATCATAGCCTTTTCTGTTTTGGTCACATCACTTCCCCCTCTAGAATCTGTATCTTCTACTTGTCACCTAGCTGGGTGCTACTATCCTCACCAGAAAAGCCTGGAAGAGATGAAACTTGGATAACTTACCCAGCTTCTTGATCACCAGGGCCTGGATAAGGTCCCCCCCCCCCCCGTGCCCTATTCCCTGTTCTGCTGATAGCCAGATGCTAATTAGGACCCTAAATGGTAATACTACAGAGATATTACAGGACAAAATGACAAGAGTTACTAAGCTTAGATTAAAATGATTTAAGATACAATGATATCACTATATTATCCTAAGTAATATCTTATCTCTTAGATAAAAGTGGGAGTAAAGTGGGATTAATACCTTAGCAAGGCTTATCTCCCATGATTTTTATGGAGCTTAACTCAGTTCAAAAAGTTTACGTAATATTCTTTACAAAGTTTGCACTACTTTAGTTCCATTTAAAAGCAACCTTTTAGACCCAAATACTTATGGAGATTCTGTTTAGATAAGAGAGGATGAACTAGAACTCTATGTTACGGTCCCACAGGCACAGTTTCTTAGTTCATTGTTTCGTTCCATAAATTGAAATGTCATTTTAGGAGTTACCCCAAGACAACCAACGTTACAGCTTGAATCCCTTTGGTTCATGGTTTGAATGCTTGTTTCTCAGCCGTTTCAAGACTTGATGTCTACCTGGTAGAAGTCACTATGGAGACAGGACATTGAAAGTCATAATCAATCCTTGTCTTTGCTTCCTGATCTGTAGTGATGCAAGCAGCGTCCACCACACTCTCCTACCAGCCCTCAGTGAGCTGCCTCACCCTCTCTTCCCTAGTACAATGGACTGAAATACTGTTCCCCCCACCTTAAGGTTTTTGTTTTGTTTTGGTAATGTACTGTGGCACAACAATGCAAAAGCAACCTATACAACATTCATTATGTTTATTTGCATATTCTGACAACAAGTATGCTTCAGTGTTGCTGGGTCATCCTGAGTATCAACTCCATCACCTTTCTATGAAGATGGGGAGAAAAAGATAATTACTGTTCTTTTCCATGATCAAGAAACAAAGGGACTAAATTGAGGGAATCCAGCAAAATTTAGGGTGGCAGATAAAAGGCCAGATGCTCCATCAAGATTCCTGCTTCTCCTGTAGCATGCCCAATACAAATCAATTATAGACATGTTATCTATGTCCTCTGCCCATTGTGGTAACTTTCAGAGGCCACCTCACCATTTCTCAGGTGCAGTATCAAGTCTCCCAAGAAAGTGGAGTATTAAAGTTTCCCTCTACCTGATTAAAAAGAAAATATAGCTAAGTTAATTTTGATATGCTTATGTTTCAAAGTGGTTCAGGACAGACTACAAGATAAATCTTTCCACTGAGATTTGAGTGGGGTGTAGGAAATATCCATTTTTTGTCCCTCAGTTTCCAGGAAGGACTCAAAAGTCTAAAATAGACAAATTAAACTATACCTTTCTTTTCTGTATGTTCAAATTGGAATGGGGGTAATTGAGAGTAAACTTACTACCATAATAATATAGTGAGTCTCCTGTCTAAACCAAGAACCACATGGGCTCTTGCTCTAGATGATACCCCTTCCCCAAAAATGTTTCACTTAGCTCATCCATGCTTTCTGAAGACAATTGATTTTTTCATGCTAATTCTGTGCTAAATCTCCTAACTTCCCAGGCATGGCAGGGAGCTCAGTCTATTAATGAGCCAACTTAGATCTTCTTGGGGACAGATGCTGTCTCTCTAAAGCCCAGCTGCAGACACTGTGATTGAGAATGCCATATCCAAAGCCAGAGATCAGCTCTATGACTGCACTATGAAACCAATGCACATCACCAGGCTTTCTGTCCTTCTCCGATTTTGTTAAGGCCCCAGATGCCTTGCAGGTGTGTTCTCCATCCCTGCTTGATTGAAACACCTAGTTCTTGGAGACTACAACTATATCTCTTTAAATCTTCCAACGTCTCCCACTCAAGAAATTTGTCACATAACCTTTTAAAATAGAGTTGGAAGATATTTGGAGATACTTTCCAAGTTATCTTAATCAGCAGGCAAGGGCCTATCTCTGACCTCTGATTTCTTATTTCTGTGACTTTCATGCCTGTCTTACGTCTTACAGGGAAACAACTTCTACAAATTTCAGACTTACTGTCTTTTCAGTCTACTAATCACTTCTAAACTCTTCTGAAAAAGCTTACAGTGAACTCCATTGGACCCCATGACAAACAATTGTTTTCTTGTCCTGTTTGTTCTGTTTTGCAGGCCTAGAGATTCAACCCGTGACCTTGCACAGGCTATATCTCCAGACATTCTCCTATGTTTTAATCATATGACTCATATCAAACAACCCAAATTATAGCTAATAAATAATCATAAATGTTTAGTATTTAATCTTTAAACTATAGGATTTCATAGTCCTAAGTGGTAGGTAAATAGAACAGAATACCCAAAGAAAGGTACATGCCCCAAATCAATGTAAGACACATAAATAAAGTTTTTTGTTTCCTTCTCCCATGTTTTTTGCCTTTCTTTTTTATTAAAAAAACAATTATATACAATGTATTCTGATTATGCTCTTCCTTTCCCCAGGTTTTCCCAGATTCTCCCCACCTCCCTACCCATGCAACTCCACATTCTTTCTTTCTTTCTAAAATAATCAACAACAACTACAATACACATACACACACAGGAAACTCACACAGAGAGACAAAAACCCACAAAACCCAAAGTCTCAACCAAAATATACACGCAAATGACCAATAAGACAAAAAGTGTCCAAATAAAGCAATATAAGACAAGAAGTCTGAAAATACCATTGAGTTTCTTTTGTGTTGGCCATCAACTCCTGGGCATGGGCATGTCCTAAATTGTGGTTAATATACCCAGAGAGACTGCACAAATAAGGTCTTAAATAGTGAATGTGAACATTGGGCATCTTCCGCAAAATCTGCCAATACTTCCCCTTACAGAGATCCTGATAATAACCCCCAAGTGTTTAATTCATTCTTATTTAAACTGATATCAATTATTTAAATCGTAAAAATCACATCTAAACTGCTATTAGTGTTCCCTTAGCACATCTGAATGCTTCCTGTTTATACTCATTTTGTGGGTGCAAACATCACAAATGCAACAAAGGATAAAGCATGCATGGTATGCATACCCTCCTGAATTATCACATAATGGTAGCATGGTTGCTACAGTATAATTGATTGACTTAAGGCAGTAGACACAGCTAGCGCTGAGATCTGAAAGGTGAAAAATGAGCATTTTTATCAGCTAAGGTACTCCACAATAAACGCCCTTGTTTCTTAAGTACAATGTCATCTGACTAATGTATGACTGACTCTTGGGGTGACATTGAATGCCTGCCCATCCTGTCATAATTAAAAATCTCTGAGAAACCTAAGAGCTCTTAATGGCCAGCCAAGTGCTTGCCAAATGAAATATGCTCACCAAAATGGATTTTTGAGAATCATTCAATTTATAAGAGATGAAATGTGGTATGTTTATCACATAGAGGGGTTTAAAAGATGAAATAGTAGCAATAATTTTCTGTGATTAATGCACTTGATATTCTATTTTTTAGATAATTCTATTTGGTGGGAATGGTTGTTCTTTAAAATGGGGAGTTGAAGTGTTCACACATATTCTTTACCTTTGTGATCATTTATTTTCATATATGATAGCTTGATTTGATTACTGACTATGGTTTACAATTATAATGGACTGAGATTTTAACTCTGTGTTTGAGAACCTTTTAAGTTGTAAGGCTGGTAAAGCAAGAAATTAATTTACCCAATCTACCACATAGTTAGAAAATAGCTGAGCAAGGCTTTGTTTCTAGAGGTGCTTTCTCTCCTAAAAACCTTTAATTTAAGACAATGAGAAGCACTAGCAGAAACATCCATCATATATAAACATATATAACTTTTTGTTTCATTACTACTTATTATAAAATTAAAATTATTCATGCATTTTGTGTTTTTATAACCTATAAAATAATTTGTAATGTGTTTTTGTAAATAAACATTTTATAAACATATGCACTAAAAATTTTTAATTAATAAAATATTCATTAAATGATTAAAAATTATGGCTTAACTATATCTTTGATAATTTATACTTTATATTATCAAGCTTTTAAACAGTATTTGGTATTGTTTTATTAGTATATTTCTATTAATTTTTTTGAGAATTTATTCATGCATACAAAGCATTTTGATCACCTTCTCTTTCTCCCAATTCCTTGTACACAACTACCGCTGCTGTGAGCAAAAGCAGATGAAATTTTATCCCATCATGTCCAAGAGATGCTGTTTTACCTCAATCCTTCCTGACCTCTGACTCTTACAATTTTTCTACTCCTCTTCTTCAGTGGCCCCTGAGCTTTGCTGGAGAGGGTTGTAATAAAGATGATTATTTACATCTGAGCACACCATATTCTCTCCATTTTAACCAGTTATAAATGTCTGTGTTAACCAGTTATAAATGTCTCCATTATATCAGAAGCTTCCCTGATGAGGATTGAGAGCTGTACTAATCCATGGGTAAATATTTATAATCTTATAATCAGTAAGTTTCCATATGGCTTTCAAACATCCCTGCTATTAGTTATCCCACCTCCACTATAATCTGCTCTACCTTCACAACCTCCTCAATACAAGCCTCACTTCTCATCATATCCCTGTTTTCCATATCTTAATTAGCTATAAGGTAATACATTTCCGTATGGAATTTCATGTGCATGTCATTTGGTTGGTTCCTCTCTCACTCTGTCCCTCCCACTTATTCCCTCTTCCACTTTATTCTACTGAAGAACATCCATAAATCCTCCTTTTCCAATTCTCATGACCTCTTCCTAGTTTCTTAGGCTTTGCCCATATTTACTTTAGCTTGGGTGCACATGATTAACAGCTAAGATCTAAGACTTGTGTATAAGAGAGAATATGTCTTTCTAGGTTATCTTGCTTAGTACAATGCTTTGCAGTTGTATTGATTTTTTTTTTCAAATTTCAACATTTCAGGTTTTTTTCGAGATGAATAAAATTCCAATTTATTTGTATTTTATAATGCATTTTCATGTATTATCTGTTGGTGGAAATCTATCTTAGTTTTATTTAATTGCTATTGTGAAAAGAGCAATAATAAACACGGATATTAAAATAACAATACATAAAAAATAGTATCAGATTTTTAAGGCTGCTAAAGTGTGGTATTGACGGCAACACTTACTATATGTTGCACATAGAAGAACATTAATAGATAACTCATAAGATAATTAGGGCAACTTAAGCTTGAGATAATGAAGTCTCTGGTCTAAGAAGATAGAAATCTGTACAAAAGTTTCTCAAAAAACTAAAAATATAACAAACATACAACTTCATGACTACATTCCTGGGCACATACCCTAAGGATACTACATTGTATTAGAGAGATATTTTCTTATCCACATTGACTACTGCTCTCACCAACTGCCGATTATTAGACTCTTAACAGCCTAAAGGATGAAAAGGGTTCCTCGGAGTTTTATGGGATGTTATCTTCTTAAGATTTGAACTCAAGAATCTCATTTCACCTGAAAGACAGTGGAACACAGGATTCTCTCTATTTATACAAAGAAAGCCTGAAATGTTTTCATTTACACATTCTTCCCTTGTGCATGGTTATTATATCAATTAAACATTTCTGTTAATTCACATTTCACATTTTTTATTTTCCCCTTTAGAATTCACTAGAGACCATGTTAAAATAAAAAACATCCTTCTAGTTGTGTTCTGTTTCCTCTCTATGCATTAAATTTAAATAAATATGTATCACTTGTTATCATGCCATGTGCTATTCTGAGTGATAATTGATTATTCTTGATCTATAAGTGGTGATGTAGACAACAATTTATTCCTTGGTCACATAGCTGCTGTGTCTTCTGGCCCCAAAGTGATGTTGTTGACCACTACGTTGGGATAAAAGGCTTTCTATGACACATAATACATATAAAGTGCAATGTCTTTTCTGAGAATCACAAAAGCCTGCTTCAGCTTATCAGCAGAACTGTCAGTCATGCAAAACAAACTCTCTAGCTTGGTAATTTCTTTAAGGAATAAGCCTAGTGAATATAATTTATGTCTCAAATACTTAGGAAATTGTGTATGTGCATGTAGCCATGTGTACATGAGGTTATTATAAATAAAATTCTCTATGTACATATCTATGAATAGCAAGCATGTGACATGCAGATGTATGTAAATATGTGCTTATGTTAAAAGCATGCATGCATATTTAAGCTGTATGTAGACCCAGAATTTAAGATTAGATCTGCCTGATGCATTCCCATCTATATTGTCTCAAACAAATAGAAAAAAAAAATGATGGTTTTGTTTAGTTTGAAGGGCTGCAGAGTTTTTTTGTGTGCTTCCCATAAATTTTATAAGAAAATATTTGTCACAAAATCTTCCATTCACAAACCTAATAGTTTGTCTGGGTAGAGGAAATTTCAAAGATTAAAAGTTGTGATAAATTCTGTGTAGGTAGCCAGAAGTAGAGGGGAAATGAAATAATTCATGACTGAGTAATATTACTATTTACATATCATCCTTTCATTGACAAGCACATGATAAACATTTTCTCATCAATTCTCCTGGGTGTCCATGAAGGACAACATTTCCTATTTTTCTAAAGAAAATAAACTGATGGTGAAACAAGTAATATTATACTCCTGAAGAAGGTCAATGATGTAACCAAAGACAGTTTGTCATCTCAGGAGATCCCTCAGCAGCCTTTAACCGATTCAATGATTTTTCCATGTTTGCCCAAAGATGCTACATATCTGCATCCTTCAGGGCAGATATGCCGACATGGCTTATGCTAGATGTGTTTTCTGTTGGTTGCTCATCTCTACCTATATTATCCAGCTCCAGAAATAGCTTCGAAAGATTCCCTCAGAAAGAATCAAAGGCAATTCCACCTGAAGCTCTCTGTAAGAGACTTGTAGACACTCTCACCTTTAGGGAACTCTGACACATTAATTTCCTTCAGCCACCCCATTTAAAGTAGTAAGTCTGGCACCACGGTGGCGGGGTCTCTAATCAGATACCAAACCGGTGCTGACTGCGTCAGAAATGATGTCAGATGAACGGCAGTCCCCGGACAACTGCCTCATTTGAAGCAAACACTGAAACACTTGTTTTTTAGGCTACTTTATGACTTGCTTGAAAAATGACTTTGTTCACCATGGAAGGCCAATAATGTATGAGGTGTTACCCAAGATTTTAACACTTCTACTGCATACCCGCCATTCTTTATGTATACATAGCTACTCAGTGAGAGTATCACTGAACTACTTACAGCATCACTACCTTCTATCAGGGGAGCGGCTACATGGCTACAGCTGTGTTGATACTTCCCTGTATATAAAATCTGGTAAGAAACCATATTACCAAAAGTACAGGAAGAAATGTTTTCATTTTACGCCATATGGTTTGGCTTATATCGGATTTACACATTTAGAGTTTCTTATTTATTTTTAATGGTGGTCTTTCACCTCAGGTACATGAATGTGCTTTTCACCTCTGCTCTTTGGGGACTATGCCTGTGAAAGGTTCTGTCAGATACAGTGTGAGAATTCACTGACTCTTATTAGCAGATTTTCCATTCTTCTATGTCCTCATAAGGAAACCACGTTGTCTGAGAAGCATCCAGGGTCACTGTAACAGCTCCATTGGGACAGAAACTGGGACATCAGGATCCTCTTCATGACATACACAGGATTCTTTCCCTCTGTTTCTGTGAAGCTGCAGCACTGAGAAAATATGCTCCTCAGACTCAGTCTTCTGTCCTGCTACTGGATAATCAGGCTCAAGCCTGGTCCCCTTCTGAAAATTATTTGGTAATAGGAAACAGACCTGAGTCGGTGTTGTGAGGTGAGCCTGTGACCTTTCCCCTTCAGAGACTGGGTGCTGAGCCTTTCTGGAGGTTGGTGGTCTCCACCTAGTCCACAGCGGGTATTTCCAGTATCACCAAATCAAATGGCATTTATGAGCAACAGTACCTTGATCCCAAGGAAGAATCTGTAGTAACATGTTTAAGTACATGATCTGTAGCCAGGAGGGACCTCACTGCACACGATTCTTTTTCACCATCATTGTTTCAGATCCAGTAGTTTTCTTACTTTAATTACAGTGTTTTGTAGTAGATCCACTTTGTATTTGTGGAGGTCAATGTAGTCTAGTATTCATGATTCAAGTGTTTCTGTACTGTGATCTGCCTTGATTTTAATGAGTACCAATGGCCATCATTCTTTACATTCATACTTCTAATTTCTTCTATTTAAAAAACTTCAGCTGAAACAAATTGCAAGTACATCACAGCAATACATTTTTCACCTTCTTTACCTTCAAGTACCACCTAAATATCAATTTTATTTATCAACTATGTTGCCTTGCTTACTTTAGAGATGCCTATGCCATTGCAGAACATCAAACCATTATCACACACAGCATCTTCAAATGGCTTTATACTTTCTTCACAGATTCAAGATTAAACTACAGACACTGAGAAACCTACGTTTTTCCAATTTCTCAGTGCTCCAGCTCCCAGAATCCAATAACAGATGAAGGTAAGTTTCAGTGGCTCTGAGACTAAAGTGAGCCCCAATGCTTGGGTTCAAATCCCAGCTCTGCCTCTAATTGTTTGTGTGACTCTGGGTGAGGTACTTAACCTCTAGGCATCTCATTATTCTTATCGGCTGTGAAGTGAGGCTGATAACAGTATCTTTGTTGGAGGGTTGTGGTTTGGCCTATGGGAAATGCTTAAAACTGTGTCTGGTAAATAGTGTGGTAGAAAGGCCATTATCTCGTAAAGAAAATCAACAAACTTCCTCTAATTTGACAAGCATTTCCAGAAGGCCATTTGATAACAAGAAGTACTTTATGCAAAATCTAAAACCAAATTACCTGTATGAGTCATTTTCAATGAGAAATGAGAGAGAGGGAGAGAATTATTAGATAAGATCACCAGCCAATTTCAGCATTAGGTCTGTCAGCATCAAACAGGCTTATGTATGTAGAAAAACTATAGATGTTTGCTTGTTCATTCTTTTAGGGGGCTCAATTTTAATCCAAATGGTAGCATTTAATAATAAATATGTCTAAGATGTTTTTTATTCATTTTATTCCAAAATAATATTCACAGACTCCCAAGGTTCTAAGTAGCACTGACTCTCAAAATGCACCTCAAATAATCAATCAATCAAACAAACAAAAATCAAGGCTAATAATCAGACAAAAGCAAAAACTGATGCTTCCTACATTGTTTGACTGAGGCACTGATCTGATTAGAAAGAACAGAGAGAGTAGAGCCTTTATAGACTAGGCCCAAAGGTTTTACTGACAGTGAGCAGCTAAACTAAGAAAGTCTTCCTTTGGTGCAGACTCATCATTCTTAGCATAGAATAAGCAAAAATGCTCAGGCCACTCATGAGCAAGGTTCTTCCTTGTGTATAATCTTCCTTGCAGCACCTTTAGAGTTTTTTGTTGTTTTAAAGAAGAAAATACACCCCTGCCCCCAGAATGAGATGCGCCTCAGTCTATGCTGCAATAAGATGGGATTCTGACTCTGTTTTGAAAAAATACATTTGATTTATCTAAACAATAACTGAAACATTATTTCAAGAATATGTGTGTGTGTGTGTGTGTTTGCTTCAGATCTTAGCACTAAATAACCTTCCACAATAGAAATGTTACTTTAAGAGAATTAACTTTGTGAGTTATTTTTACACTAATATAAAAAACCATTATACAAATAAAAATATCATCCCTTACTATATGTTATGCTTAATTTTGAGATTGCTGTTAGTGATAGAGTATATATCTCTCGCTCAGAAAAGCATTTATGGCAGTAAAATCTATAAATGTATGAGATGATAACAAGCATGCTATCTGGAAGAACACAAAATTTTATTGAACTTCAAAATGCTTATTTTAAGGCTCAAAAAATTTTAAAAATGCTTCTGGAAATTTGAAAAAAATCTCTGTGTTATTATCACACCCATGACTTTTGGTCAGCATTTCATAGAAAATAAAGATTATGGTGGTTGGATTTTCTATCAATGTGAATCATGAATTCTTGGGGAAATGAATGATAGACAATTCCAAAAATGTTTAAGATTAGCCTGGGTAATATTAGTGTGCTAGAAATTGAGAAATATATCTTAGGGAGAATTATGTCAGGGCTGGAAAAATAACTCAGTTGTGGGGTAAGCATCAGTTCTTGAATTCAGATCCCCATCACCCACACAAACAAGAAACAGGTTTAGCAGCCAATTTGTAAGCCCAGAATGCAAGAAACAGTCACAGGGCAACCCTGAATAAATTGCCTAAATGTATTAGTCAAATCTGCAGACTCTGGATTCAAGTGAATGAACTGATTTCAGTAAATAGTGTGAAAAGCAACTGAGGAAATACTGAGCATCAAACTCAGATCTCTGTGCGCTCTCTCTCCCCTCTCCCTCTCCTTCCCTTTTCTCCCCCTCCTCCACCCCCCCTCTCTCTCCATGGATATGCACACAGAGATACACACAGAAGCACATGCATACACATGGCCACACACACATACATATGTGCATAAATTCACATGAGCCCCATCTCACAAACATTCATGAACCTATGAATACATACAACACAATTATACCCACACAAAAACAAAAGAATTATCATGTCAAAGAGACATAGCAGACAACAAGATGATGAAGAAATTTATCAAAAATATAACTGCAGTGAATGAAGACACACCATGAATATATGAATTTATAATGATACACCTCTCCCAGAAAGACTCTGCATTGGGTATGTTTAGAATTGGGATATGTAACATATTGTCAAAAGCCTCAATGAATACAGGAAAAAGGCGTTGACTATCTCATGTAAACTTATATTTCAGGATAACTAAATAATTGGCCTATGCATTCTTGGTCAATTGATGCTTAAAAAAATAAGTGAAAGTGTGTTGGGCTCATTATAGTCATGATGCAGGCTGACCTCTGACCCTGCTGATCCATCACAGCAATAGTGAGGGCAGGATAACCAGACAGGTGCCACGTGGAAAAAGCGACAGTACAATTTCGGCACCATCTACAAATAATTGGAACTAAATTTATCGCCAGCCACAGTTCACTGAGTAAATCTAAGAGATAAAAAAAGAGCAATGTAAAGCAACTGAACAAATGCAGAATGGAAAACTTTCTCATTGTTCTATCAGGAAAACGCAAGAACCAAAGAAGCCAATGTAACAAAGTACATTGCATTCATGTTATTTGATCCTTGTTGCAACAAACCATGTGTAGACAGACATTCTAAAGCTCATCAATACTTTGAATACAGATTGGAAACACAAGTATAGATTATATTTGGTAATTATTTATTTTTATCGGGGGTGCCTGGGGCATGGTAACTAATCAGAGAATAAGAGTCTTTGGCCCAATGTGTTTATGGATAAAATAAAATGACAATTGTATTTTTTTTCTGTTTAATAGTTTCATACGTTACATAATGAGTCTTTCTTTCCAAGATCTTCTCTTACTTTATATGCCTTTTTCTGTGTGATTTGATAAGTTTAGAGGGTTTTTTTTTTTGCCCCTGGATGTGTGTGGGGAGCTATTTAGTGGAGGGAAGGCAAATGATCTGTGGTTCCACCACTGAAGAAAATGACACCTCCTCTTCCTACAGTCATTAACTCCTAATGGACCCTTACAGAAAGATGAGGTCCCATGGCTTCCTTTCCTATGACTTTTTATATGTCCCTGAAAACACATTTTTTGAGGAAAGTATCTAAAGATAAATTTGTTGGAAAATGTTGACCACTGTTGAAGTCCAGTGAAGGGTGTATGCAATATTACTTTGTGGGATGGTTTTTTTTACTTTTGTTTGTTCTTCAGACTCAGCTTTAAAAGTAATGCTTAGAATCTGGATGATAGAGTAGGTTTTTCATATCTGGATGTCTACGCATGTGAAATAGACTGATGAATTTTCTGGAAGATTTTCTACCCAGTTTTGTAGTGTAACAGTATGATAAAATATCACATCATTGTTATCTACTCTTGAAATTCTGTGTTGTGTATTAATTTGCTAGATGAAATTTCAACAAAAGCTGTACTTATTCTTGGTGTTTTCTGACTAATATCCTTGGCAACAACTGAGTACCTATTTTGAATTTTTTTAAATGATGGTAATGAAAATAATGTTAGACTCTCAGTGAGGCATCGTGAGACAGCATAGAGATGCAGAGCAGATTTTGAAATCACTCTGCTGAACTTGAGGTCACCTCCTCATATCAGAATAAAAAGGAATTGGGAGCATTGCCTCTCAATGCAGATTCACAGAAGCAAGTGTTTGCTAAGATCTCTAGTAACAAAGTAGCCATTTGATGCTTCAGGATTCTCCTAGATGACAGCTGAAAATGCTGCAACCCAAGGAAGGACCAACTCCAAGCCTCACATAGCATTCTCTAAAAGATACAGTTAGTACAATAGTAGCAGGCTGTCAACACTATTGACTTCTGGTGTCTGCACACATTCTAATACTGGTATGCATCATGCTGGCATTTGTATTCAAATATTTATTTGGTAGTTGCTTTATGAAGAATAAAATAGATGCTCTCCAAACAAATAGAATGACAACTGTCACTTCTCTGAGGTCTGTAATGGTCAGGTGACATCTATTGAGTATTTGGGAAGAGCTTGTACAGTTTCCAATTTGCATATGACTTCTAAGTTTTAGTGAGTAAAAGTAATGCAAATGTTTGCTTAGTCTATTGCCTAAGGTCCAGTCTAATTCCATCCTACCTGTTATTGCTTTGAATCCCTTACCAAGCCAAAGAGACTTATAGTAAAAAAAAAAAAATCCCAAAGATTTTGCTCCCAAATCCTTGCTAGTTCACAAGTGGACTAAGGATTGAGATCCTGGGTGGCAGCCCTGCCAAGCTGAGAAGAGAACAGAGCTTCTGGGTCTGTACACTGAAGGTTAATTGTGCATCAAAAGGAAACTTGAGAAGCTGAGTTCCAGAAGCCTCCACCAGCTGCTGGTCCACTTCTCCCGGTTACCCCACATACATGAACTGAATACACTAAGCAGCCCAGGAACTCCTAGAATGATTTTTATTGAAGTCACTGGGTGTAGAGAAGGCTAATTTAAAATCAACCATGATTTTTAAACAGGGTCTGAAAGTTTCACCTGTGAGTCAACACTGCAAGCCTGTAAATAAAATTTGAGTTAATGTAAGTATTAGCTCTCTATAAAGTTCTATAATTCAATTTAAAAGAAAAATTTAAATGATATGTTAAGAGCTAGACCATTAATTCAGTTGAGTTGTATATTGGCCTTTCATAAGGTTTTTTGAAGAACTCTACAGCTTTTTATTAAAAAGAAAGGACACCTGTTAAGGTAAATAATGACCCTATTCAATTATGTAATCAATTATAAATGTATTATGATCTATATAATAAATGTGTTAGATTCACGAATAAATGCATGTGTGTATTTTTTTCAGCAAATATATGCATTGACTACTGTGTTCCACATATCATTCTAAGTGCTTAAAACACTCAATAAAGTTTGTGTTTAAGTGAATATACAGCAACAATGAATCTTCAAGGGTGCCAATTTCCCCAGAACTGGAGATGGAAAGGGTACTACAATTCTGCAATAAAATGAAAAACATTGTGTCTACAGACACTTTTCCCACAAAAGGGTCGATCTGTGCTTACTGATCACCAACAGACTATCGTTTGACTCTTAGGTGTGTAGACCGGTTTAGATTTTGGGAGATGGAATAATCATAAGAACTAATCTTTAAAAAAATTCTTGCTCTCCTGGACAGGAAAAGATTTCAGCTACTTTCTTTTGAGCTCCAAGAAGCTCTTTAGAGGAAAGCTGTGTGGATGATGCCAGAAATGACTTTCTAAGTCTAGCTTTCATGCCAAAGGATCTGAATTATATCCTGAAGAAGGGTAAGTAGAGGGGTGATAATTGAAGGATATTGGTTCTGGGAAATAGAATTTCTATGAATGCATGTGAGATAAAAAAAAAAAAAAAGATTACGCAACTAAGAATATAGGAGATAAACTGCCATTGTTTTCAAAAGATAGCTCCAGTGCACTTTCACACCCTTCCCTCTATCTCATTTCTTATATGTTTAGAAAGAAAACACTGCTGAGAGAGAAGATATTGAAACCTAGCCTCACACATATAAGAAGCTTTGGTCTGTTTACACTGTTTATGATTCATTGCTTTCCCTTTGCCATGGGAAAATTTCACCAGTGAAACACTCACATTCTTCCACTGTAAAATAAAGGCTTAAAAATAATACCCATCTATCCTTGTAAAACAACAAGCCAATTTAAACTCAGGGGGGACAACTTGAAATAAGTTGGGGAAGGCTACCAAGAAGCTTTCGTTTACTGGCTTTTGTTGGCTCACCAGATAAGAATATACTCCTTCACTTTCATGTTGGCTGATCTCCCATTGACCTGCAGAGCCATGCAGCAGCATCCATCACCAACTGAACAGAAAGATTTTGCTCTCTGATTGTATCCATTGACACACTTTTTCTTCCTGAAGACAGATTGTCGTCTTTCTTCATGGAGGCAATTTAACTCAAGTCAATTTTTATTTCATTCAAAATCTTAAAGCATGATGTTTGTAAGGGGGAAAAATCTATGCAAATTTTAGCAGAATGAGGTAAGTGATTTTCATATTCCCACAGCATTTTAGGGTACAAATATCTGATTTTTTTTTAATTTAAGCATTTTTGTAAGCACAACATCAAAACAGCCTTGATGTTTGCAGGATAGCAGTTCAATGAGTTGCTGTGTGCAGTTAAGAATCAGTCACAGAAGAAAACACTGTAGGCTGATTTACAGCCCCCAAATTTACTGAGCCAGATGTGGGTGTTTTAAAGCACCATTGATGGGCTAACCTTCTTTGAGAAGTAAAATGAAGTTCTTTTTTAAAGTGGCCTAAGAATCTGCCTCACTTAGGAAACCAATGGCATCTGAGGTGATAACAGAACAGTCATTTCAGGCTGGCTGCCCGACTTGACTGAAGACTTAGTGACAGATAAAGCATAAATCAGAGCTCTTATCATCCCCTTTCCTTGCTTGCCAAATGGGGGTTTAGTTTATCAGCGACCTGGAGGCCCACAGACTGCTATTCGCCTTAAAGCTGGCCAGCCTGGTTGAGCTGGCTAGAAGCTAAATGGCTGTTCTAAAACATGTTCATGTAAACAAGTTGGGGGAAGACTTCCTTGAACTGCCAGTAAGTGAGGTGTCATCCATCTCACTAAACTGTACATTTGATAGGAGCATATCATCTATATCTACAAAGAAAACAAATAATAAAAAAAACAAGTTCCGTGGTATAGGCTGGGACCTCTCATGGTGATAAAAGTACTAAGAATTAAATTGCCTGACTCAAACAATGTCTGCACATTCAAAAGAGTTGGGGGTGGGGTGGCATGGGAAGAAAGGGTGTTTTTGGTTGTTGTTTTCATTTTAGTTTGGAAAAAAACAACATGTGGTAGTTTCTTTAATTTTCATGCACCATTATGCCAACTGAAGTATGTTTTTATAGATTTAAAGGGACAATTCCAGGAATGTGTTGGAAAGATGTTTCCAAACAAGCGTTTTCTCTCATCTTGTCATCCAGTTTCCATGCGGTAACAATGTGGTGTCCTGGTCACAGTTCTGAAAGCTCACATTCCAGTCCAACATTTCTATCTAACACAAAATTTTATTGACACTTGCAAAGTGTGAAGCTATCATTTATATAGGCATTAGTGGATGTGGGTTTTGTTGTTGCTATTTTGTTTTTAAAGTGGCAATCATCCAAGTGGACCCTGTTTGGAAGAATAGATGCACGTGATTTTGGAAATAGCTAAGACAACTCCACATAGAAGGCAAATACATAACCATTATAAGAAGCCAAACTGTCATGTGCTGGCTCTGAAAGAGGAGAAACATTCCAGAAGGAATAGATGGAACTATGTTTGGCATGGTTAAAAATGTTTGAAGGTAAGGCTGATGGTTTAGGAAGAAGAGGAGTAGGAGGAAGAGGATGACAATGAATTTCTTATAGAAAGACCTGATTAAAATTGCTTTTCCTCAGTAATGTAAGGATAAATTTCATAGTGATGAACCCAGCTATAAGTTCTCATGTGGTGGAGACATGAGATGCATATAAATGTGCGTTATTTTTGGCTGCACCCAGATATTCTACCATGTGGTGTAAGAGTACTACTTCCTTTTCCAGGATTGGCTCACAGCCACTGAAAATGCAGATGTTTCCATTTAAAAATTAGTACTTGCATGTAAAACTACAGAAAACACCTGTGACCCACTCAAGACATAAGCATATGACAGAACTGAGCTCTGTAAAGGTAGAGGACAGGACATTTTGTCTAAAAAACCCAAAAGCTCAGTTTGGGAGTCACTTCAGATTTACTTTGCAATGCATCACATATATAAACCATGCTCTTAACTTGATGGAGAGCTTCTATTTAAATAGAATCATTTTACTTATGAAGTTTGGTGTTCTTAGGTTGTCTTGCACTAATATAAATAATGACTATTTCTTCACTAAATAATTAAAGCCTAAGGGAAGGGTTTATTTTGCATAGCATTTTAAAATATCAAAAATTTTAGAGAAACGTGATAATGTATGAACATGGAAAACTAATCCATCTCTCTCTTTCTCTGATAAAATGTACAAGCTTTATTGTGCCTAAGTGTAATAAAGTAATCTTTGTTATATAAATAAATGCACTGGAACAAACTGGAGATAAGTGGGGTGGGGTGGGTTTCAGATACTCTTTTGTCTACTTAAGCTATAGAAAGACATTTTGTGTACTTACTCATCAAGTAGTTTTGGATGACTATTTTGTCTTATAGTGCTGATACATATTTAACAATATACATGTGCATAAAAGGGATTATTATAATAAAAGATAGTTTTATATTATAATATAAATTTTATAATAATAAAAGACAATAAAATACACTGTTAATATTTACAGAAACTTTCAGATTTTGATGTGTTTTTAAAATGTAAGTTTTATAATAGAATAATAAAGATCATCAAGCTCAGGGAGATTGCCATTAGCATCTTAGAGAAAAACTAGAGATGGCTTCAGACAGATGTTTACTATATTTATAAGGACCGGTATCTTGTCCCACCTTGTCACCATCTTTCAGAGGCTCTCAAAGATTCTGAGAAAGGACTGCTATTGGGCCCACTATCTTAAATTGTCTCCTCTAGTCTTACACTTATCTGAGACTTCAGAGAAGACCCTACCTTGTTATCACTGTGCTCCAGAGAAGGAAAAGCCACAGACCTTCCCAAGGACTAAACAAGCCCAACTCTGTAGAAACCATTTCATTACCCTCTGACCTTCACACTGCATGAGCATCACTGAGTATATAGCACTTGCTTCTTCAATTGTATCTTATAATTCTCCCTTCATGCTGAACAGTGCAACTTCCGCCTTTCTAGAAGATGAACATCAATTTTCCTTTCTTTTTGCTAGTTTTTATAACTTTTTCCTATTAAGTATATATGATATGTTAGGCATACTCTCCAATTCACCCAATCATTCTTTTCTTTCTCTCTCTCCAATTTGTTCTCCTAGATAGTTTCATATCTGCTCTCATGTCATATATATGCTCATGATTTTTGTTATGTATTATTAAATCTAGTAACTACAAGAGAGAGAAAATACTTAACCTGTTTTTCTGAAAATGACTTAATTCACTTAGTATAAATGTGCCTAGCTTCATTCATCTTTTAAAATAAATTGCATAGTATGGATGAAAAATGCATTATGTACCTATACCACGTGTTCTGTTTGTTTGTTTTTCCCCTTTACCAAACACAGATTTTTTTTCTCATACAATATAATCTGAATGTAATTTCCCCTGCATCTGTTTCTTCCAGTTCCTCCCCACTTCCTCTCCCACCCTGATCTGATTCCTTTCTGCTTCTTATTGAAAAGAACAGGCTTCTAGGAGATAGCAACAAACATAAGCAAATTAAATATGATAAGATAAAATAAAAACCATCATATCAAAGTTGGACAAAGCAAGCCAAGAGTAAAATAAAAGAGGCCTAAGAGAAGGAACAAGAATCAGAAACCAACTCATTTACACATTCAGGGGTATCACAAAAACACTGGACTAAAAGCTATATTATGTATGCTGAGAACCTGCTGCAGAGCCGTGTAGGTTTTGTGATTGCTACATCAATCTCCATGAGTTCATAGGAGCTTTGCTCAGTTGTTTAAGGTTGTCTTGTTCTCTTGGTGTCCTCCCTCTGTCTTTGACACTGTTCTGCCCCCTCTCCAGGGAGTTTTCTGAGATCCAAGGGGAGGGATTTCATCTTGTTTAGAGCTGTGTGTTCCAATATATGATATTTTCTTTACATCTCCTTTCCTGTTGGACCCCTAGTGATGCTTCCATAATTTAGCTAAGTATGAATATATTATTTTGATTCTTAAGTAAAATGTTGATAGTATTATACTTGCTTTCCATTTATTATTATAACCATTCCACCTCTTCCATTGCTAGCTAAAAGATTTTGGACACAGTCTAGTTTAGGGGATAGAACAGACTAGAAAACTTAATCACATCTACTACAGGTCAGAGAGGACACCAACACAGGAAAATATGGTGTACATACATATGTGCAAACAAACACACACACACAACTACAGTGAAAAAGGTAACAAATATGCCAGAAACCAAAGAATAATTCAAAAAAGGATAAAAATCTAACATAAACAACAGCTTTCAAGTACTCTATGAGCAGGATTTTCCTATTTACAAACACAATCCCTTCAAAAGGGGCCATTACTTTTGAAGCAAGTGTAATAAACTGCCAGTGATTTCATTAAAAGTCTGGATTCTCATTAGATGTTATACCCAGCCTCACGGAAAACAGAATGCTCAAACCTCCTTGGGCACAGCTCTTTTCTTTTATTATCAGGTGATTTTAGCATCCTCTTTCCTAGTTCCAAGTTTCTATGACCTTAATATGACATTTGAGTTGGGTGATTAATTGCCATTAAATGGCATTGTGCCTATTAAACAAGGCCTTGTTGGCATAGTAGTCAGTTACAATGCTCTGATTCAGTGTGATAAGCTTAAATGTACACAATGAGATGGAGTGATATCTAATTTGTCTAAGCTCTGCAGCTTAATTTTCTGCCACAAGGCTTGAAAGGACAGTGGCCAAACAAAAGCTTCAGATTTATTGCTTGTGAGTCTTTAGTAAATTGGTCCTGCCCATCCTGTAATTTCATTTTAGGCATTTTGGGAGACATTGAGGAGCAACTAGTTTGAAACCTCCTTAAAAATGGGGCCTCAGGGTTCCCGATCAAGAACTTGAAAGCTAAGTGGCAAGATATGATTGTCTCTTCAGAAGCAGACAACAGCCAATTTGCCTAGCCAGAGCTTTCCTGCTGGATAATTGCATAAAAAGAATAAATGTCAGTAAAAGGATGAAAGATTCATGGGGAGAAATAAAAATATATATACTAGGTCCTGGAAACATCAGGATGAAACAGACCACAGCTCTATTATGAGAAAAATAAAACAGGAGCAGCTAAAATTTTTTCTAAACCAGTTATTGCAATCATAATTATCTTATCAACAATAGTCGGCTTTCCTGGCATATGTCACCAAAGCCGGTGAGAATTTTCTAATTGGAAAAAATAAAGATACAAGAAGCCCTTCTCTTGATATCTATAAAATAACAATTATTCTTCTCTTTAATCAGTAGAAAAGGAATGACTAACAACATTTTCTGTAAGTTAGAAAAAAAATATTATTTGAGCCTAATAAGTAAACAGAGTAAGAACATATTCAATGAATATCCCATAAACATGTATTGGATTATTGAGAGCCTGTTCATATATAATACATTTCCCTATATATTATCGAGATAAAAAAATTAGTAAGACTGCCCTTGTTTTAAAGTCACAAGTAGAATCGATAGCCAAATACACAGTGATAACAATGCATAAAGGAAGGTTTAATATTGTCAGAAACAGGCTCAATGATAGAGGATCAGCTCAAAAAGAGAAGCAATATCAGTACAAATTAGTAGGTTGACGGTATCTGAGCTGACAAACTATTGCTGGAAAACTAGAATTCATACCCATGGTCCTGGGCATGAAACCTGATGCTGTGAAGGTACAAGGTGAAATTATCTCATATGTAAATCAATATTTCATTCAGTCTTTTACATAAATTTTCATTTTAATATCAACCAGTGATAGTGTATTCAGTAGGGTCTATACCAAGATATTCCCCAAACACACTTGTCCAAACTAGATGGAAGCTTTGATCTTCCTTGTGGAGCAGGCACAGTGGGAGCTGGAAGGCCAAAGCAGGTGGGTATCAGAGCTCCATAAGCTCATAGACCTTCAGATTTACTGCTAGTGAAAGAAATCTGGTGTTGTCCATGATTCTTAGGAATGTCCCCACCACAGGTTGAAGCCAGCTCACTAGAATCCAGTCTGCTTTCTTACTTCTGGGTAAGAAAAAGGGTGGAGATCAAGAAGGCTAAAGAGGTGGGATCTATACCCAACATTAAGAATCTAGCCAGGAGACTTGTGTCTTCAAATTCAAAGAGTTTGTGACTAATCAGAAGGTGAGATCACACACTCAGACAATTAAGTGGCTTCAGATAGTAGATATTTGGACCATGGTTACTGCAGAACAAAGAACTGAATATTTGGACAGTTGAGTTTTTCTGTGTCCCAAATAAAATAAAACTTAACATGGGCATCCGTGACTCTTAATTCTCTTTTGTGAATCAAAGTGATTTTTAAAAATGTCTATAAAGGTGAAGTAAAACTGGAGCTGTCAGAGAAAGATTGGGGTGTCACTTGTAACAGCAGCCTCCCCTTAAATATTGTCTCCTTAGTTAAGGGAAGGACTTCTTCAACAGATCCAAAACAGTTGCTGACTTTCAACCCCAAGGCCCTGGAGTATTCACATTAGCTTCAAGTTTTACTCTATTAGCTATATTTTCTCATAATTTCCAACAACTTGTGTTCATTCTGTGCCTTTGAATCAGCAGTTATGAAATGGCTTTCCCAAGAAAGAAGGTGCACAATAGATTGCATATGCCCAAGTCTTTAAGTGATTCACCATCTACTTGTAACAATATCCTATTTTCACTGGGAAAAAAATGCGTCTGATGACTGGGAAGATATCTCAGTTTATAAAGTGCTTTCTGGCAAGTATAAGGATCTGAATTCAAACCCCTAAGACCCATGTTTAAAAAAATCCAAGTGTTACATCATGGATGCTTGTGATTCCAGTGCAGGAAATAGACAGGTCCTGGGCTTATTGGCCAGCCTGTCCAGTTTTTTTTTTTTTTTTTTTTTTTTTTTTTTTTTTTTTTTTTTTTTTTTTTTTTTTTTTTTTTTTTTTTTTTTTTTTTTTTTTTTTTTTTTTTTTTTTTTGACAAGTTAAAGGTCATTTAGAGACCCTGTATCAAAAGAAAAGTAGATAGTTTTTAAGTAATAGTGTAAGTATTCTCATCACAAGTGAGGGTGTTATAAAATTCTTGGAAAGACAAAGGCCTTGTAAACAAGCTTTAGTAGGAAGCGTGTTATGAACAATTGATGAGGGGACTCAGCTACCAGGAACGGAACTCTAGGAAGCTGTCAGAATAAGGAAAAGCAGAGTGTTGCAAAGATCTGGAGTGGTTGAAGCTTGCCGGCTCAGGACCTTTCTCTTGACAGTTGACATCCATCTTAAGCAGAATCCTTTTTTATTCTTCTTCTGTCTGGTTTCCTTGTGTATGCTGCTGCTTTTCTGCAAAGTCATAGTCCAGTAGTTTGAGTTTTCAAATTGCAAAAGCATTTGAGATTCCAAAACAACAAAATATAAATGATAGCCTGCAGCACAGTTTACTTAAAAGGTTTTTAATAATAATACTCTAGGTAGTGTATTTCCTGTCCCCACTGTCTCCTCTCCTTCCCTATAGCATCTAAGGAAAAGATAAATGCCCAACCCTTCAATTTGCATACCCTATAAAACTGAAGCATTTTGTATCATTCTGTCTTTTTGAAGACTTTATTTTTTGTTTTAAATAAATTAACATAGAAGGGTTCCCATTGACACCATATGATAAAGTAGGTCAAAGGTAGAAAATCAAATGTTATCTTAAAACACTTAGATACTCTGTGGAATTTGGAAAAAAAAAAATTATGAATGCTGGTCTGTCGTGGCTCTTCGAGCAGTCTACATCTTCTAAGATCTCCCAAGATTCAGAACAGCCTCTGTTGAGCTTGAACTGTAAATGTTGACTTTGATGAATAGATGCCTGATAGAAGTGATCAAAACATTGTCTGGGCCAAAAGGCATGAAGCAAGATCAAACCTCCATCATTCAAGCATGACAAAGAAGCAGTTGCATAAGCAATGCACAATCATCAGGACAGACACCACATGAGTTATTTCTCTGCTGCTTTGTCTTACCACAGTTGCCTCCCACTTGGTTACATATGGCAAGCTTTCATCTGGCCTCAGCTGCCATTCCCCAGTCTTATCAGTGAATCTTCCCTCCCCACAACTGGGGAAGCATGGAGTAGATATTTGCAAAGGGATTGACGTCATTAATATTTTAATTAACCAATTGCAATTGCCAGTTTACATTTTTTTCTCCCTTTTCTCTCCTTTTCCTTACCCTATGTAAGTTTCCAACACACACAAAAAAATTAGTTTGCTACATTTAGTGGGAAAAATAAAACTGGTTGTACAGTATAGCACAGGAGATTCTGCAATAATGTAGCTAGTTGTTGTAGCTATCGCAAAACTTCTTTGATCTGAGGGCTGGTGACAATGTCAGTCTAGGTCTTAAACTTCCTTGTGTCAAGTCAGTCTTTAAGAAAGGACAAGGTGTTTTCTTGAGTGTTCAAATGAAAAGAAACTAGTTATTTATTTTGTATTTATCAAGAAAAACAGTAAAATGAATTTAAAATGCCGATAAGTTAACAATAACTATAAAGAAAATAAAAATCATAAGCATGACTTATCAAGGGTGATAATGCAAATAAGTTTGCTACACATAAAATTACTTTGTGTTCAGCTTTCCCTCTGAATTTTTATACACTCTAAGAGTTGTTCATTTTGCCTGCTTAACTTGTCTAAAATGCTTTAGGAGACTTCCAGAAGAACAACAATAAACATGTTACAGTGTTCTCAAAGTCCTTTTAAGTTCCTCAGTGGCTTTTTAAAAAACAGATTGGTGACACAGATATGTTCTCTGACTTGGAAAAATCAACTTCCTGGTATAATCATTACAGATTACTCTTAGATTTAAAAAAAGACAAATATTCTAAATTGTTGAACTTTCTGAGTATATGTATCTTCTGTCATGAGTTTATTTACTTTATACAGTTTCTCGTCTTTATTTCTTCAAGGCCTGTTTAATGTTGATGTGGAAATCACAACAGGAGCAACAGCAGCACCTACATGAGGCTCCACTCACTGAAGCAAGAAAATGTTTGTTCAAAGAACCAGAAAGAAGCTCGGTGATCTCTCACCTTTGCTCACTATCAGACAAAAATACAGATGCTGTTTTTAATTACAGTATATCAATTGGATATCCAATACCAAAGATCCCTGAAAACATACACAGAAGTAATATTATATGAACTGTAAGCCTGTATTTAGGAATATATATTTAAGAAATATTCATATATATATATACACACATATATGTTCATAATAAAAATTAGTGGAAAAAAAAAGGCCATGAATTTGAAGGAAATAGGGAAGGGTACTTAAAAGGGTTTGTAGGGAGGAAAGGAGAAAAAGAAATGTGATTATATTATAATCTCAAAAGTGAAATTATAAAGGGAGAAAAATCTCACCTAAAAAACTGTCACACATTTTATATATTGGCAACCATTTCAAAAACTGCACATGCCAATAATCATACTTTTTAAAATAAATTTATTTATTGGTATTTTTTCTTTACGTTATACAATGACTCATCTTCATAAGCTTGTGTTTTTACTTACACCCAGAATGCCTTATTCTAGTCTTACCAAATATATCTAATTGAGTATTAGAGTCCTTATACAAGCTGAAATTATTATGAATAATTAAATAAATTATGCATTTATTTAATGTCAGTAACAAATATCACTAAACGTCTCATCCTGCTCCTTTGGGGTTACAGCACTTGAACTGAGGATTTAAAATGTCTCAGAAGAAAGATATGTGGTGATCCAAGGTATGGACCCCAAAGGGTGCAAAGTTGAGAGTGACTGGAGTGAGGTGTCTCCAGTGTCATACCTGCTCCAGTTAGCCAGTGGCCAATGCAGGGGAATAGCTGATTAAACAAATGTTTACCTCATAGAGAGGATAATAGATGGCAGGAGCACAGAATAGAGCCATGATGGTTAACCAAGCAATACATTTCTTAGTTCTTCATAAAAGGAAAGTGATTATATTCAACTGTCAAGCCTCTCCGCATTAAAATATGCCTCAGTTTTTATGTTGAATTGTACAGTGAAATGATCGATGTTCATTTAGTATTTAGCTGATGTATATCATAGAATAAGTTAATTTTTAGGTGTTGGAGACACAAGGGTATTCAGGAGTTTCTCCTTTCAAGATTCATAGGGTCTAATTATAGTAAGAGTTAAATGGAAAAAGGCAATGGCCTAAATGGGAAATTCCAAACAGGGAGAAAAATATGTAATACAGTCAAAGCATGGTGGGTTGCATAATATATTCCTTAAACATATAAATTTTTATGTGGCAGGAA
Organism: Sigmodon hispidus; assembly: GCA_004025045.1. Classification (NCBI taxonomy): domain Eukaryota; kingdom Metazoa; phylum Chordata; class Mammalia; order Rodentia; family Cricetidae; genus Sigmodon; species Sigmodon hispidus. The sequence goes on along the minus strand of PVIH01001092.1, from coordinate 95,598 downwards.
AAGAGCAATCAGTTTACATACAACATGTTACATGGTAACTCAGAACAACCATAAGGAGTAAGTCTTGTTCTCATTAATGGATGAAGAACTTGGGATTTTCTAAACAGACACAAATTATGTGTCATTAAAAGAGGTAAATTCAACACATGCCTATAATCCCAGCACTTGGGAAGCCTGTGACATGCTAGGATTTGAACATATAGATTTCTGCCTAAGTATCTAACACCATTACATGAGGACATTGAGAATATCAGTGTATAGACAGACAGTGACACAGAGAAATAAAACAGTGTATGTTTTTATGGGCAGTCACCAGAATAGAATAGCAGAAGCACAGAGTTCTGGGAAACAACAGAAAGGCAGAGTGGCTGACCAATGTAAGTTTAACGCATATAGAAATATGTGGTCATATTTCTAGCCCTCACAGACTGTCTATAAGATCCCCGATGCTCATTCTATTTTTAAGTTTCCAAATATTTTGCTTTGAATGTAATAGTGATTTTCCTTCCATGGTATAAATAATTCTTCTATATATCTATGTCTACCTTGTTATATAATACAAATTCTAGCTGCCTTTGTTGATCTTTATCTATTAGCCCAGGTAATGAGAGAATATCATTAAAATATTTAAAGTACAATTTATAATATTACTCTTCTATTTACACATAATCACAGAATATCTGGCTATGGTCAATAAAATTAGGCAAATATTTATATTAAAGAATCTATTATAATTTCTCCTTACAATGTATATAATACTACTCAGTTCTTTTACTTGGAACTACAGAATTATTTAATCAATTTTTTTAAATGTACTTTCTCATGAAACTGGTAATATATCCATGAGGTTAAAAGCATTACCACAAATTTGCTTTTATCAAAGAATATGGAGAATACTTCAGAATATAAGATAACAATATTATTTCCTCTATAAATCTCTAATCTGCTATTCCATGTTTTCCTTCACCTATCATCTGAGTCAACATTTAATTCTTAGTTACTGTTCATCTTGTCTCCAGGAGCTTCTTCTACAAACAAGAAGTCACATGTGAATTAAAGATAGAGTTATGTTTGGGTAGAAATACAAAGGGAGTGTATTGTGTTCCTTATAAATTACTTAAGCTATTCACTCTATTGATAGGAGAAAATTTGAAAGCAGACACTCTACAGATTTAAGTTCTAAAGAGTAACTTTATGAAATCATCTTTATTTTAAATCTGCTTTAGAAATTTTATATTTTTCCCTAAATCATCTTTCTCCCAAAACGAAGTCCTGAGAAAACTTCTGCTCAAACACAGTGTGACAAGTAGAACACATGCTGAAGCACACATAAAATTATGTAGAGTAGAAATCCCTGGAGTCAAAAAGCCAAGACAGCACTCTCAAGATGCCTCTGCAAAATCTGATGCCTATAGCATAAGGCCTCAGACATTCACCTTATATCCTTTCTATGTCAGACTGAAGGACCCCAAAGAGCTAACTATTCCACTACCATCTTTCAACAACAGTGATTCCAGTCTCCACTGCATTCTTCTTAATTCCATTGTAAGATTTGTGCAAGGTCTGTCATTTGCTGATGCAAACTCCAAAAGGCAGCTATTAAAAATTTAGTACTACAAATATGGGTGCCTTTGTGTTTGGGGCATAAATGTGAGAGTTGAGACATCATCTTGTTTTTTTTGTTTTTGTCTTTTTATTGAGTATGATGGGTTCTTCCCCATTTCTATTGATTGATTTTGGTTTGAAGTTTATTTTTGCTAGATACTAGAACAACTAAAACAACTTGATTTCTGGAGCCATTTCCTAGGGATATCTTTTTCTAACCTTTTACTCTGAGTTAATGCTAGCTTTGATATTTAAGTGTGTTTATTATACATATCAGAATGTTGGATCCTGTTTTAATTTCACTCTGTTAGTCTGTATCTTGTTATTGGGAAATTGAGTCCATTAATACTGAGAGATATCAATGATAAATTTTTGGGTTTTTTGTTGTAGTTTTTGATGGGGTGTGTGTGTGTGTGTGTGTGTGTGTGTGTGTGTGTGTGTTCCCTCTTTGGGTTATTCTGATATAAGACTATTTATTGCATGTATTATTGCAAATGTAGTTAACCTCTTTGGGTTGAAATTTTTCTTTAGTAGCTTGTGGATATATATTGTTTAAATTTGATTTTATCATGGAATATTCTACTTTTCTTATTTATGGACATTGTCAATAAAACAGAACAGCAGCCTACAGAATGGGAAAAGTTCTTCACTAAGTCTGACAGATGACTGACTTTTAAAATGGGGTATGGTTGTTAATAGATACTGTTCAACAAAAGAATCTCAAATGGCTGAAAAAAACTTTAAAAACATGTTCAACATCTTTAGCCATCAAGGAAATGCAAATCAAGATGACTCTGAGATTCCATCTTACACTTGTCAGAATGGCTAAGATCAATAACAGAATAACAGTTTATGCTAGAGAGAATGAGGATCAAGGGGAGCACTCCTCTATTGCTAGTGGGAGTGCAAACTTGTATAGCCACTTTGGAAATCAATATGCGGGTTTCTCAGAAAACTGAAAATTGATCTACTCAAGACCCAGTTATACCACTCTTAGGCTCATATCCAAAGGATGCTAAATCATACCACAATAACATTTGCTTAATTATGTTTATAGCAGCTTTATTTGTAATAACCAGAACCTGTAAACAACCTAAATGTTCCTTAACTGAAAAATGAATAGAGAAAATGTAGTATGTTTTTATAATGGGGTATTACTCAGACATTAAAAACAATGACAACATGAAATTTGAAGGTAGATGAATTGAACTAGAAAAAATCATGCTGAGTGAGGTAATGCAGACCCAGAAAGACAAAAAATGGCATGTATTCATTTATAAGAGGATATTGGCTATAAAGCAAAGAACAACCATGCTGCAATCCACAGACCCTGAGAGGCTAGGAAACAAGGAAGGCTCAAGAGCAGATGCTCAGATCTCCATGAGAAAAAGAAATAGAAGAGATTTTGTGGGTGGACTGAGGACAGATGAGGGTAAGGAAATGAGAGATAAGGTGGGGGAAGTGTGGAAGGGAAGAATACTGAAAAAAAAAGGAAGGCTGCAAGATGGGGACATTTTTGGATGAGATAGAAACTTGATACAAGGGAAACTCCCAAGAATCTATAAGAATGACCCTAGCTAAGACTCCACGCCATAGAAAATGCATAGTTCAAACTGGCCATCTCATCAGACTAGGTAAGACATTCATTGTAGGGATTTGGATACCAACTCAGCCAAATAACCTCCAACCTACAGTCTTTTTTGCCTATGGGATGTGCTGGGGCAAGGGTGGCACAGAGATTGTGGGAGAGGTACAACCTCCAACAACCATTGACTGTTCCAATCTCAGAGCCGTGCCACGGAAAATGAGCCCACCCTTGCCACTGCCTGGAGCATCAGGACCCAGACGCTAGATGGCTCAGAGTCCTAGGATAGAACTAAACATACCTAGAGAAGAAAAATGTCAATGTAATGATACCCAGTGATATTCTGGTTTATTCATAGATTAGTGCCTAACCTAGTGAGCCATCAAAGTGGCTTCATTCAGTTATGGAAACAGATGTAGAGACCCACTGGAAAACATTAAGTCCGGTCAGGGAATTCTGCTAGAGAGAAAAAGGAAGGATTGTAGAAGCCAGAGGGGCCAAGGACATCACAAGAAAACCCACAGAGTCAACTAAGCTGAGCTCATAGGAGCTTACAGAGACTGATCTAACAACCAGGGCACCTGAATGGGATCAACCGAGGCCTGCATAGGTTGTCTGCATACATGTTACAGTTGTGTAGCTGGTACTCTTGTGGGATCCCCTATCAGTGTGAGCAGAGCCTGTCTTTAACTTTTTTTTATAGCTTTTGGGACCCTATTCCTCATATTAGTCCCTTGCCCATACATATCATAAGGCAAAATGATGAGTTTTATTACAACTCAAGGTGTTTTGTCACTATTCGTTGGAGGTCTGTCCCTTTTCTGAATAGAAATAAGGAGTTGTGGGTGGGGGAAGGCAGAGAGGAGGTGTGTGAGAGAGACTTGGAGGAGAGGGGAATTGGGAATGGCATGGTCTAACATGCCTTTAATGTTAGCAGTTGGGAGGCAGAGACGGGTGTGTGTGTGTGTGTGTGTGTGTGTGTGTGTGTGTGTGTGTAGCACCACTTCCTGAAACATTATTTCATCCTTATAGAAATTTTATATGCATACAAAGTCTACATAGTTTCATCTTTAAGGGGTAACTGAAAAAGAAATGCTATGGCTCTATCTTCTTAAACCATTAGTTTTAATATTATAAAATGCTGAAGTCACACAATGGAAACTTGAAAGAGTTAATTTTGAAAAGAGACTCATTCATTATTTTCAATGATGAAAATCTTAAAACTAAAGCATTCAATTCTTGGGTTCTGTCCAAAGGTTCTGTTCAGTTGTTTTGAAGTTACAAGGGGAAAAAAATGTACTTTTCCTATCGTACCCATTGACATTTTTAAACAAAAATAATTCAAAAATTTTTAAACAGTAAGACTTCACATGTCTGTAGTTAATCCGTTGCAGAGAAGAATCTGTAGAAGAAAAAAAAAGCTATAAAAAAAATAAACTTAGAGTTTGATCATCTTTCAAACACTGGAATCAAGCTAAATTTTTCTAGGCTTTTGATTTTCCTACCAAAGTATAGTTCAATTTAAGCAAAATAAGAATATAGCTTCCTTTATTGTTTTCTTCTAAGGTCACTTTTGCGTCTCTTTTAAAAGACTTTCCAGACCCTATCATATTTAGAATCTCAGAGAAAGGGATCACTTATCCATGAGTTTCAGATCATAGAAAATTAACTTAATTATCCTATTGTTTGAAATTTTAGAGAAAGCCTATTAGGATTGGACAAAGCAAAGTTAACATGTGACCTTTCCATTATAACTAAATCCAAAATAATCAATTAAATTATTTTCAGGAGTGAGGAGTCTTTTCAAGATGGGTTTCTCTGTGTAACAGAGTCTTGGCTGTCTTGGAACTTGCTTTGTAGACCAGGGTGGCTTGCCCTCACAGAGATCTGCCTGCCTCTGTCTCAGAGTGCTGAGAGTAAAGACATGTCACATTACCACCTGATCCAAATTAAATTCTTAGACAGTCAAAAATACATATGTAAATGTGTGAAAGTATCATGAAACAAATGTGATTAATGAAAAATGCTTAATGTAGAGGGAAAGAAAGCATGGTACAGTAGCAAAGAGAAATAAATTTACAGATACATTGTTTTAAATGTAACAGCCTCTTGAATTTAGGGACGTGGAAAATCTATGAGATTGAATATATTTACATTTATGGGTACAGCGACATGTGTCAAAGGCTATGATATATTTAACGCAGTGTAGATAATATCTTGAACATGGTACATATTTTGTACTTTTCACCTTGCTTTTTTTTATTTAAGGCAAATGTTCTTTAATGTATTTAAAATTATAAAATACAGGTAAAAAATCCAACAGTTGACACAAAAATTTAATAATAATTAATATGTTGATCATGACATTTATGCTGCTGTGGATACACCATTAGTGAATGTGAAATTATCTTGTTGATTTTGAACAAAGATTAGAAAAGAGATAAAATATTAAATTGTATTATATATGAGAGTATTCCTTTACATAACTTTCAATTTGTTTACATGCATGCTGTATATAGGCATACTATTTTTTATAAGATTAAATGTGCTTCTTACCAGGGACTGAAGCTTAAAAAAAAACTAGTTCTTCATTTTTTCACTAATATCATTTTATCTTTGAAGGTTTGTATGTGTAAAGATCACCTCATGTGTGTGCTAAAATTTAATGTGTTTTTCATTAATGTAAAAAATCACTAATGTGTTTTTTTCCTGTGAAACTCATGTTACCTATCAAATGACAAAATATTCTCAACATTTGAACCACACAGACATTGTTGGGTTGCCTGTGAGCCACATTTCTTGTATAGAAATGGCTTCCATGGCTGATGGCATATGGTCAAAAGTTTGCTGAACATAGAAAAAAACATGCACGGGAAAAAATGAACCACACAAAGGAGACAGCACATGGCTGGTAAAGGACACTTCTCTCTCAGAGCAAACTGGGTCTAGGACTGACTTAGTCACAACACTGTTTTGCCTTTTAAAGAGTAAGAATTGTATAAATACAGTACAGGAAGTTCAAAAAGTAATATTTTAGAAACCACATTCCTTTCTCCAGAGCAGACAGGACAGAAGGTTCTATTTCCCACATTAAAACACTCTGTCTTCTCCTGGGGACACAGTGAAACATTTACCAAGAAGTCTGAACAGCCAGGATCATGAACCCTGATTTTTTTTCTGTTGTGTTCACAAGAGCAATGGATTCAATGGCTGTCCAAGACTCTGAAATAGCCTGTTCAGATTTCTTTGCTTCTGCTCAACTAATACGTATCACTTTGACTAAGTGTTGCCTTGCTTTGGAGAATGGTATTTTGACATTATTAATAGTTGGCTCAGTTGAGTTGACCACAATAAGAGCTTTCTCCAGTCTGAGATACAGCCGCCAGCAAGCCCTTGTGAATGTCAGCATTAAGCTTGAGATGAACTCAGATCCAAACTCTAAACTATAATAAACACTCTCCAGAGATAAATTACAACAAGCTAGCTACTAAAAACCACCATAATAGTGCAATTGTGAAACTTAATTTTTAATGTTTCAAATGAGAATATATCATAGAATGGAACTTCAAAAGGGAATTTCATAACATTTACTAAAGAGTGTTCATTTTCTGCATTTGGATGGGGGAGGGGCAAATGAGCCTCTATCTCTAAGGTGCTACAAATGCTTGATGGCTGCTGAGGGAAGGAGAGTCAATATTTTTTAATTTTTATTTTTGGGATGTGGTTCCTGGTAGGTTGACCATGCACTAGTGGACAGACATACACCCGTGGATAATTGAACTTAGTGGGTTGCAAGTAGACAAATAAGAGGACAAGACATGATTTTAAAACATAATATAGTCTTCAGGGAGTAGTCAAAAGGAGAATGGGGATACATGGGATCATCATGCATACTTATATGCATGTATGAAATTCTCAGAATAAGTTTAATATGTTATATTTAAAAAAGCCACATATCTCAAACTTTAATTACCTATAATCTCAAAAATATCTTCTGTTTTATAATTTTTCATTTTGCAAAGGTGTATACCTGGTAATATGTCATAAAGAAATTTTAGAAATCTCTGTGATTCCATTGATGAGGAATGTCTCTGTGCTATTGCCTGATTTTGGAAACCATTCCTCCTGTCAGATTGCTTCACCCAGATTGGTGGAGGAGAGGGTGCCTGTTGTAAAGAGAAACAGAGAAGGACTGGATGGGGAACAGGGGAGAGGAGAGGAAGGGGAACCTTTGATTGAAATGTAAAAGACAAGGAAATTTTTAAAAAGAATCCCTTGATGAGACAAGCAACAATATTAACAAGTTTGATATCCTGGCACTGTGTAGTAAAATCTGTCAGCATCTGTAAGGTCTGCAGAACTAGATTCAAAGTAGAAGACAGATGAGTAGATTCTTCAGTGCCTAAGCTTGTTTCCTGGGATTCTATGCTTCCGTCTTTAAGAAATCAGCATGGTGAGTTTTAGTGCTATATCAAAGCAACACACTGACTTCTTCCTGCCTCCAGCATCTTGTCTGTGTGAGGCCAGGGTGGGTTTCTTTTCTATCTTTTTTTCATACACATTAACTAAAGCAACATATGGTAAAAGAACTGAGCACAGAGGCAAATATTAAAATCCAGCTGTCTTTAATTAAGCACAACAATAAAGAAATTTTGAAAAAGCACAAAGCAATGCCATTCTCATTACCAATCACTATTCTTTTTGGAAAAAATAACAGTTTTTAAGCTACAGACATATATATGTGCTCATATGTAGTTGATTTATTGTGGCTAATTTCAAATTAAGTCCATTAATGGATGAGTATTTATCGGTTACTCAGTTATGATTCCTCATACAATGATGTTGATAAAAATATAACTCACTTAGGCAAGACAGGTAAGACCCTACTTTCTTTCTCTCTCATGACATGTCTACTGTATTTTTCCCATCAGCATTTAAATACACATGCTCAAGGCCTAAAGTTCTTTACCTCGCTTCCTGTCCCAGATACTGCTTCTCACCTCTCCATGAATACCATTCTCTACTTGTAGACTCTCAATGAAAAGAATCTGCCCACATTTCCTTCCTTAATGGAACCTTATGCTCAACAACTTCAACTCTACATCACTCTCTATTCTGATATTTTTCAAACATTTGGAGCACTGTAAGCTCAGGCCTCAGCTCCTGTCAGGTTCCATATTGCTCTGTCAGTGAGTGCTCCCATTTCCGTGCCTCTGCAATCCTCATCGGTATGTATTTATCTAGTGTTTCATTTCACACAGACTTATGATGGATTCTTTTATGTTGCTAAAGCATTCTGCTGAAAATTAAAATGCCTCACCTACCCACTTTTTGTGAATTTACGGAAATAGAAGGATTGGACCCACAGTTTTCCATCTTGTATTGGCATTGGCATGTTTCCAATGGTTATCTCAGGTATGAACCAGAATTTGGAAAAAGCAGGCAATTGTAGTTTACAGAAAAGACTTAAGCAAGCTGGGAGTGGGGAACCTCCCTGTAATCCCAGCATTTGGGAAAAGAGACAAGAGAACAATTACTTCAAAGCCAGCCTGCACTGCTTTCCAGAGACTGAAGCCAGACATGGGCACATGAGACTCTCTCAAACAACAACAAAAAGGTTTAAGCTACTTCAAGGAGAAATCAACGGAATAAGTGAACTAAATACCATCATCTATGACTATCTATTCCTCCTTTCAAAAAGTTTATAAGCCTGTATGATCAGTGTACTAAGTTACTCAAATAACCCTCATCAACTAAACTATATTTAAAAATTGTACTTAAAAGAAATCAACCACTGTTCTTAAGAAACAAAGGAGGTCTTTACACTTCTTTATGTTTTCAGCAAGACTTTCACACTGTTGATTCATGTTGGAAGCATACAACCAATAATTCATTCATGATTTTCAACATAACCATGTGTGAATGTACATGTACCTGTGGGTTTAGTTGAGTATGGATTTTAAAATCTATTTCAGTGGATTTTCATAAGCACATAATGCAAAATGTATGTGATTTGATCTATGATGAATTGCTGTGTACTAAAGGCTAACTTTAGATTTTTGCTATGCTGACATCTTATTGGAATATCACTTACTATTCTGTCCTATCCAAATTCTTCTGCTGCTTGGAACCTAGCCATGACTCTCATTCTTACAAAAAGATTATGCTGGTGTACAGGCATGTAAGAACTTATTGTGTAGCCTTAGGCTAGCCTTGACTTCTTTGCTACTTGATTTCAGAAATTTTAAAAACACATTATCATCATAGCCTGATCACAAAAATGAAGCTATAAGCAGTAAATGCATGTAAAGGTAAATGTAGGAATAAAATTCTACTGCAATATAGTACAAAGGACTTTTGGGGATTTTCTAGTAATTCACATGCTACCTCAACAACAATTTTCTGCTTATTTCCCCGAACTGAATTGTTTTGCCACCACGACTAAACAATATGGGTTACACCGAGTGGGGGAAAGCAGCAGTGGCCTTGTAGATTTGCAAATGAGAACCCGATTGCAGACCACCAACTTACTTCACATTGAGACCAAACTGCGTTCACATGGAAACAATGACTTTCAGTCATTAACAGCCTGATTAAACAGAAACCATTGACCTAGAGGTGAAAGGCTCCATTCTCCATGCCCAAGTCTTGGGCCTGAACTAACCTACCAGTTTTCTTTGCTTAATTACTTCACTCATTAATGAAATGACAAACTGAACATGTGTGTGACCCACACCCACAGACACATGTCCCTACTAGAGTAGACTTCATATTTTAGTCATCCACTTTCTTAACTTCATTTTGGAGATAACCTGGAGGAGTCTGTGGCTTTGCTTAAGCCACACATATCACACAAGAAAATACATGGAACACAGAAAGGACGCTTAAGAAGATCAGAGGAGATTACATTAGAAAGCAATATTTATACCATCACATACACCAACAGTCCTACAATGATTAGGGCCATGTTTCGGGTTTCAGAGGCAGGCAGTTCTGGCAGGGATGAGTTATTGCTGCACTAAGAGCTATGTGGCTGTTGAAAGACTCCCAGCCCCTGATAGGTTTGTGAACTGATGGGGTCTTTTTTTCCCTTTCTCCAGATGAGTGCTATCAAAAACATAGTGAGAACTATAGAGTGTTGCTGTACAGCACCAAAGGGAATATATTCACATGAGGCGATTACCCTTGATGTTTCTGGACAATCTAAAGATACATTACATTTTCCTAATAATACTTACCTTCTTTTTAATATGATGTTTTAGAAGAACAGCTTGCACTTCTAATCAGGACAATTTATCACCTACCCCCAAAGTACCCTGCTGCTGAAATGCCTGACATATATATTGGGTGTCATGGATTTAGCAAAAATTGAATTATAAATTGCCCTGCCAGTTTTTTGCCTCTGGAAATAATGAAAAAGTAAGGTAAAGAAATGTTCTACTGAAGGATTTACTTCTAAAATGACTATGAAGAAAGAAACACCAGAGTGGATTGCCAAGATATTATCTCTCTGAGCAGGGGTTATTTGGGCATCTAAGAAAAATATGACAGCAGAATTAAGATAATGTGAAAACTCTACGTCCAGGGGGAAAAGAGGAGCAGCAAAAACAGTCACTTTAAACACATGAAGAATTTAATGTGTGACAATCTCAGAGTCCGTCTACAAACCTAGCCCAAACCAATGCTCCATAAAGTTCTTCCTAGAAATTATAAATATTTTATTCATGTGACCAAAATGCTGCTCTGCTGCAGCTCATTATTTCACTTTTGCAGCATCACTCAATTTATTTAAATTAGTTACTAGGTTTATGAACAGCTTCATATCAACATTTTACTAAATGTTCATCACATAAAATTTGGAAATACAAAGGTTTATATAAAAAGGCTAAATTTTATGCCTTACCCCAATTTGATGTGCATCTTCCTGATCATTTATATTTTAAACAAAATTATATGAATACTTTGTATGTTTATATGTTCTTTCCCAGCCTAATTATGAGCTAGTGATTAGGTAGTAAAAAAAATACGTTGAGGATGCCACATGAAAATGTTCAAATATTTGAACTTGGGGCTTTTCTAATTTTCAACTATGGGAAATAACAATGAAATTGTAATTTGTAACTGATCTGTGCATGTTTTCTGAATATTTGTTGAGAAATATAATTACTGGACCAAAACTCAAAACTTTTGAATCTACTGTGGAAGTTCCCAAATGTCTCTTTATTTCAGACCCCTCCATCCACCAGTTCCCAGTTCTCTATCAGACACACAAAAGGCTTAATCAACGTTAAATGTTTTAGTCTTTTGGCCTTTGGATAGGTAGAACATTTCCACTGCTTTTAACTGGAATATTTTGTTAACAAGTTACAAAGGTTTCCTTCTCTTAGAGATTTATTGGCTTTAAGCCAAGGATTGGCTATTAGTGATCTTCACATTTGGCAAGACGTATAATCTATTGAAACTTACTTCAGTAGAATTAATACCACAATATTTTCTTACTGATATAACAAAAGCCATGATTTGCTGTGTTTGATTTTTATACTGTGTGTGTATATATATGTATATAACATATATATATATATATTAGAACATAGTTTTAATATCATGAGAGATGCTGAATCACCATTTGAAGTATGCTTTTCAAATTGTTTTATCTGTTAATAACTATCTAGCTTGATCTCAAATGTTGAGCTGTTTCAGCCTTTGTCTCCATCATGTTCACCTAGAAAGGAAGATCTCAAAAGATGGCTGATAATTTCCTCAAATTCTCAGTATTTTGTTATTGTTATTGTTTATGCTTTTTTTGTTTTTTTTTCTCATACTATCTTCACCCATGCATTTACCTAAATAGAGGCATTTATTTTAGAAATTTGTAGGACACTGATCATATCTGAGTTTCTTAATATTCTTTTTCTGTTCATTTCTTAGCTAGAATATACCATAAATATCTTGTCAGTTTCAAAGAGTTTCTCCCAATCATGCAAATATACGTTTTTTTTCCTCTCTCAGAAGTGAAGGCCTTTTTGATTCATATTCTCTTGGGTCTTAATGCAAAAGCTAGAACTATGAAAACAGAAATGTAACATCAACCACTTCAAATAAGAAAAAAAGCAAAATACATTTTCATCTTTTACCAAAATGTATGTAAAATTCACCCCTTGTATTTAATATTAAACTGCACATTTGCTGAGAATCTTCGGACAAATTGCTTCATACTTGTCTGAAATGCAGCTTTTTGCGCATGAAGATGGCATTTTAAAAATAATCTACAAAGCTCTTACTAGATATTCAAAAAGAGTTTTAGGAACAATATTCAGAATAGCTGTTAGTACCTACACATTGAGAACTTCTGAGGAAAATGGAATTTTATTTTATTTTATCCTGTTTCCATCTCCTTTTTCATTATCAGGGACAGCTGTCACTCTTGAGGACATTGTTTTCAAATGAAGCCAAACAAGTTCCTCTTTTCCCATTCCCTTGGAATCTCAATGTTATTTCTCTTACTATCTCACTCATTAAGCAAATGCTACATGAATGCTAGGGAAAATACCCATTCTTCTCAAGATAAGCAACAGGATGAAATGAATGGCACATCAAAGTAATTATGGGACTTGTTTGTCAGTGATGCTGATGGTTTACAAAGCAGCTGTTCCTAAGAAGCCTTAGCACAACTAGATGTACCCTAGAGTTTATGATCGATCTTCATATGTGTATGTAAATTATGGAGCATAAGCATACACAGAATGCCTATATTCTACATCATGAATTACTTTGTAAAGATTTGAGTCCAAATTTCAGCCTTTTGAAATTATTGCTTTGATTGTTGATTGGGCAATATGTAAAATTAGCATTTCTGTTTAGACTTTTAAAAATAGAAATTCTGTTCTTAGAGGGAAAATAAGCTGGGTTTTACACATAGAAATCCAGTTCTACTTCCAAGGTTATTGTGGTCCCTTGATCACTTCCTAGGTGATATTTCACTCCAGAAAATTAAGAATCAAGTATTTAAAGAAACATCTACAGACAGAGCACCCATAAATCTCCTAACTCTTTTCTTCTGGGTTTATGTGTGGCAGGATGGACAAGAAACTCAGATCTACATAATAAAAGAAGCCAATATATCCTTTCTAATAGCAGGCTTGCTGCCACTGGAATTACTGTCCTAAATAAATGCTATTTTAAAATATCTCCTGGGTTTCATTTTATTTTGGCTGACTTCCTGACTTTCCAAAATAGTGATAGAAGTCAAGACCCCAAAGGGAGAATAGAGCCAGAAAAGAAGGAGGATTCATGTCACATAGACATAACACAGATCAGCTCAAACCATCTTCACCTATCAAACACTAGATAGTGGAGACAGGAAATAGAACCGCTGTACTTCATAGAAGGAGCACAGCTAGCTCCAAACATCCATGCTGTGTATATGCTCATAATTCAGTTCTTTTGTTTAGTCTTTACATCTGCAATCAAACAAAGTAAGGAAAGAAAAGGAAAGCAAAAGAAGAGAAAAGAAAATAAAAGAGAAAAAAAGGAAAGGAAAGAAAAGAACCTACAGAACTTGGATTTTGGAAAGTCTAACCCAGCATTAACTTGAGGTCCTGGATTATGAAATGTGGAAGCATAGGTTTTCTCTTTCAGTAGCCTGAAGAAAGGAGAAGTGGTTTCCAATAGATTTCTTTAGACTTTTCAAAACAGTACTGTAGCAAACAAAATCAAAACACACTGGCATTCATAGAAAAACGTTATGATTCATCTGCAATAGCCAGAGGTTTGCTTAATTGCCATTGCTGATTGTAAATGATCAAATCTTGAGGGTTCAGGAAAAAAAAAAAAGATTTTCATTTATAAAGCCAGTACTTTTGTCTCTAGTTTTTAAAATGAGGTCAAATGTCATTCTTTGGTTTATTTGATTTGACTCTAGGAATACATTATTTTCATGTATGGAAGATGTAAAAGTAATTCTGATTGCCTTATCTCTTTAGAGTTAGGAAACTGCATGAAAACCTTGTATATATAAATCTTATCAAATAAATATACTGATATTTTGTAAAGTAATATGAAGTGTTGAATATATAAATAAATCTATCTAGCAGACTGTTGTATCTGTCAGAAGAGATTCCATCTAAAATATCAGTCGTGACTCAGACTTTAAAAATTTACATTTGACTTGTTGCTTCATTTATATTCTTAGTCTGTAGAATTCACTGTGTCTTTTGCATCCCTCCAAGTGTTAGGAATACTGTGGGGTTTGTTTGTTGTTTGGTTGCTTTTTGTTTGTTTGTTTTTTAGACCAGGGTATTTACTAAGTAGTCCTGGCTGTTTTTGAACTGTGCAGAAATCTATCTGCCTCTGTTTATGCCTCCTGAGTTCTGAAATTGAAGATGAGCACCATCACACCCACCATGAAAGAAGTATTCTGAGTAACTGCCTGTCAGTTCTAGAATCCTGCCGGTTTGGGATTCCTAAGAGCACTAACTTGGCTGATGTCTCCACTGGCTTTATCCCTGTGTTCGAGATGCTTGACCTCATCATTTGGTGTCTTACAGATATCCTAAACTTAACATGTTTTAAATTAATCTATTGATCATCTACCTCATATTTATCCTTTTTGGTCCTTTTTTCTAGAGAGCACTGAAATCCATTTGTTACCCAAAGGCCTAGCAGCAATTTTATCTCTCTCATCCTTAACTCCTACATCCAAACTATTACCAAGACATGTGAATCATATCTCAAAACATAGTGTACCCATGCACTATCATCTTTTACATTTCCATCACCACTTTCTTTAGAGATGAGCCAACGATGGCTTGCCTAAAACACTGTGACAGTGTGACAGTCTCCCATTTTTTTTTCTTCCAATAGCCAGATAATCTTAGCTTACAGCCTGGATCACCCTTTGCCCCCAAAATAAAAAAAAATCCTAAGTGTTTAGAATAAATTCCAGGTTCCCCCCCACCATGCTCTCTCCCTCCCCTCCTCTCAAAATATCTGGAAGTTGCCTTCTATTTATGCTCCTTTGCATTGTAGATGACCAATCCCATGCATATCAATTGCCATCGCCATGGAGGAGCTTGCCTGATCACCATCCCTCAATCAAATTCTACCTCCCACAAGCTCTTGTACAGTTTTCCTTTCCTACCATTTATGTGTTTATTACTCCTCTTTGGTGATGCAGTCCTATAAATCACACATTCTTGATGGCAGTGATTTTCCATGCTTTACTAAGCATGCTGCTGCATTGGCTCAGTATATTTGCATACTGAACTTTTAATGATGCTCTTTGAATAAAGGAATGATATCAGACACTGAGGACACATTAAAAAACAAACAGAAAAGAATTCATACTTATAAGGATCTGAAGTTCAATAAAGAAGATATAACCAGAGTCACTTGCTATATTAAGGGACAGAAGTATGTACAAATTAAAAATACTAACATGAAAACCTTTTATATTCCTTTGTACATGAAATGGAAGTTAACCACTTACCATGTAAGGAGCTGTGTTATTGGATCATTTGTAAACTTACAGAACAGTGGGAATTTTTTGTCACCAGTTTCTTGGGATGAATGATTGATAGATCTCAACACCAAGAGATATTTTTAAATGCACAATGAGAAGCCATATATGCTTATATGCAGCTGCTCATCCACCAATTGATAAGCTAAAATGACAGTGCTTTTTCTGATTTACTGACAAAAATCAAAGCTGAGGATGGAATCCATGAAGTTAGTCCCACAAGGAGCCTTACAAAAGAAAACTTCAAAACATTTACACTAACAAAGTTGAATGACAAGCTATTGAAACCATATTTTGGACTGAGAATGAGGTGTGATTGGTAGCCTGTTTGCCCAGCATTCACAAAGCCCTAGGATCAATCCCCAGCAAGAGATGTGTTGATGCACACCTATAATCTCAGCACCTTAGGGGTGCTGAAAAGATAAGAAGTGCAAGATCATTCTTGACTACAAGAAGAGTTCAAGGCCTGTCTGTCACACATGCAACCCTTTCTCAAAAAGGAGTGAAAAAACTAAACAGAGTCTTCTAACATACCACTTCAGAACATTGTCAGAATATCTTAAATGTAAAATGTCAGAAACATTTTACAGAAGTGCTAGAAAAAAGGGAAAGCCTCTATATCCAAGTTCAGAGTAAACTCCCAGGTTGTAGCAGTGCCAATTAGACACTAAAGAGGACCCAGTGGTGAAGAAAAAGACCAACAATGTGCCATGTTTTCTTCACCAAAAGCCAGTGAGTCCAGTCCACTTTAATTTGAGTCCACCTCACACTCTACAAGGAAAACATTGTCCTGATTTCCACTGCCTTGAAAGCACAAGATCCTGCATAAAAATGTCAGCATCAGATTTCTAAGCAAATGTTTCCTTTTACAATACAGCACACATCATAACTCCTTTGCTCTGGTTCTCCCTGGAAAGGGGGGAGTATAACCCACTAACTAACAGACACTCTTCTTCTAAAAATGCAGTGAAAAGAGATGAAATATAGCACCTACAAAACGAGGTGTCCGGAGCAAAGGTCTTATCCTGGATTTATCATTTGTTTATACTTCCTTTAAAAATCTGTAGGTATATTCTTTTTTTAAAAAAAAGTAGAAGACACTTAGTAAATTTGTCATAGAAGCATTTTCTACAAACAATGCAATTAGATTCGTAACAAACAATTGCTGGAAAAATTTTATTGTGTTCAAGTTATAGTGTTATGTACCTGTTAGACTTCAATTCTAACACTTAAGGCAATTGTTTCAAAATGAAGAAAATTTTCCTTGCAAAAAACGTGCATTTTTAATGGAGAATGAGTTTCTTCTAGGTCCATGTGTGCCTCACTTTTTCCTTTTCCCTGTGAATTTACCTAGTTTCACACTGAGCTGCCCTGTGCCAATTGCAGACCACTGTTTTTCTAAAAATGTTATAAGCCTGATTTGACTGTAAAAATACTCACATCTTTAACCATTATCAACATCACTGAAAAGAGCAATACATCTTTTAGTTAACTTCAAGAGCTATGCAGAAACTTTTACTTCAATTTCATTCCATTGTCTCTGAAGACTCAAAAGGAAAACATCTTAGCATAATACTGTTAAGTTTACCACTCAGGATAGTGGAAACTTTCAGATAAGTGTGGATAATTGTTTTGTCCCAAGAGGCCCTTGCAAGCCCAGTAGATCTACATGGGAACAGTCTTTTATAAGCTATTAACATTTACAACTCTCCATAGTTTACCTCAACTGTGACACTAGGAAATTAGAAAGGATCCATCAATCATTCCTGCATTTCACCTAGCCCAAAGTAAAGTACTGCCAAACAAAGACACAAGTAATGCCTGTGGACTGTAAAAAACATATAGTATGCCTTTACAAAGTCTCCTATGGTTTATGAATAATGCTATTATATTCTCCTTTCTCTGAAAGTTTCTCTATAAAATCTACTGTCATGAACTCTTGATTTCTTTTTGATATCTGTAATAGCAATACTCCTACTACTGTGAAATATGAAAAAAAAGAAACTACTGATATTCTCTTCCAAAGAAAGAATAGGAATGTGCTTATCAAGAGATAAGATATCAAGATACCAAGCCATCAGAGATAAAGCTTAGGCTAGAAACACAGACAATAAATAAAAACAGAGGATTATCTTTAATTCAATTTTTCCAATGACTTAATATTAAATGCAGTGTGTGTGTGTTGGATGAGATAGTGGTGTGTGCATGTGAATATGTAGCTGTCTGTGCACATATGTGTGCATATGGAAGCCAGAGAAGGACATGGGATATCATCAGTCCCTGCTTTTTTCCTACTCTATAACAGGATCTGTCACTGAACAAGAAGCTTGTTAGTTAGACTAGGATCGATGACCAGAAAGCTTCTGGGATTCACCTGTATCTATCACCAAATGCTCAGGTTGTAGACATGTATAGCTATATGTGCCTATTTTGAGGAGATGGAAGAAGGGATTCTGAGGATTCAAACTCAGATCTTCATGCTTGCATGCTTTTAGAACAGACCGTCAAATGCAGTTTGAACCATTTTCAAACCCCAAATGCAGCTGTTTCATGGCTGATGGCCTGACATTTTTGTCTCATGTAAAAACTAATGTGCTGCATTTTTATCTCTACTATGCGCTTATTATTTTTACCTACAAAAAATGATTATTGGAAGCTGACACATTATAGGTAACAGTCTGACACAAAATCACTAAGATTTTAAGGGCTGTCAATCCAAGAAACAAAATTTGCAAGGACCTGTTCATGTCTTTCAAAAATAAATACAGCATTTGACAACATATGGTTAAATAAAGCTAGATTCATTAAATAAACATTTATCAAATATATTATCTTCAAGTCTTTCTTTAAGTGACTAAATAGTGAGAAAAATAGCATGAGGTTTTATGACTTAAAAGAGCTTTGATGGTGTGGCTAACCCCAAATTGTTAAGATATATGCCATCTGATGTAGAGTAAACAAAGATTTTATGTCACCAGGAGTTAAAACTGTACATGAAAATCATGCAATTTATAGCTCAATATTGTAAATAGACAGCCCAGCTTCTACATGCTGAGTACTACAGGCAAATAACGCAGTACTGCAGACAGATAATCCTGTATAAGATGCTTAGTACTGTAGATAGCTAACCCAGTATATGCTGCTCAATAATGAAGGTAGTTAAGGTAGTTAACCCAGTGTATGCTGCTCAGTACTATAGATAAGTAATCTAATATATGCTGCTCAATACTGTAGGTAGATTACCCAGCTTGTAGCTGCTCAGTACTGTAGATAGATAACCCAGGTTATAGATCCTCCATACTGTGGGTAGATAACCCAGCTCATAGTTATTTAGTACCAAAGTTTGAAGCACTGTCTTATAAATATGCTTAGCTTTGCTGCATTGCATTATTGTTGACTTCATTTTTTCCCTTCAGTTCTTAGCTCTTGTTTTGAATGCTTTCACAATTAACATAAAATAAAACAATAAGTCCTGTATTCTCATGAGCATTTTTCACATGAATCAAGATATTTCTTGTGTTAAATAACATGAAATATAACAGCAAAATAATGTTGTTACAATATGACAGTTATTCTGTAAGAGACTTGAAAATCTTAGGAGAGAACAATAAGAACATTTGAGAGTCAATGCAAGATTTGTTTAAAAGAAACAAAGGCACAAATTGAACAAACTGCTTAAGGTAACATTTAACAATTTTATAAAATGACATAGCACAATGAGTATATTGTAAAGATCACATACTCAGTATTACCTTCCATAGACTAACTAATTTGAGCTACTCATTCATCCTATCCTGTGTTTCCTATTGCTGTGGCACTATGTGTATCATCTCAGGTTACTCTTTACCCTCCTCCTCTTGAGCATCCATAGCCATCTCATATTCTACATCTATCTTCATCTCATTTCTGCTCAAGTACTAGCAGCATATGCTGTCTGTACACAAAGAGAGACCACTGAACTTCCAGATGGAAGATGGCTTGCCATCAAGGAAAAAAACATACTGAAATTTCTAGAAACAATCATAATGACCCAAACCCAGGAAATATCCATGAGGCTAGCTAGCTAGGAGGTTGGATCTAATATCAGTGATGATCTTGAGAAACTGTAAGGGATGAACCTACAGCAATATGTTGCTTGTTATGTCAAAACAAAAGGTAGAGATGGATAGGTATAATAAACAAAGAAAAAAATAAGAAATGGCTTTTATTTTAGGAAAGCACTTTCCAAACCAAATAGGCAGAAATTCAGTGTTTCTGAGTAATCAGAAATGCTAGTCTAATGATTTCATTTAAAGCAAGAAAATGTCTTTTTAAAAAGAGAACAGTTTTTTCAATGTTAGATTAATCTGAAATGGGTAAAAATATATCTCATAAAAAGGGTATAGATTGTAATGAAGATTTGCTGTCTGACATAAAAAGTTTAAGCAGTACATTGAAAGAAAAAAATAATAAATTGAGAAAATGCAAGGAGTTGGGGGTAAAAGAAGAATAAAAGAAGTATGAGACACATTTAAAGCTATTTTTACACCATTTTAGCAAACATTGCATGTATATCCTCCCTCATAGCAGTCAAGATTTATGGCACATCCATGGTTACAATCAGGAATACTCCAGGAGCTGCAATGCACATCAGCTTTAACAATTCGGAGGGAGGCTACAGACAGGAACATAGGTATAAAGAAAGTCTCAGAAAAGTGAGCCTTTTAGAGGGAATGCTTAGGAAGGATTTGAAAGGCAAAGTGTAGGATTTGAGGTGCAGAAAATGAGGATTCTTCAAGTAGTCTGGAGTAGTTCTTTGAAAAGAGAAGCCTATTTGTCTGGTCATGAACTCTCTGGCAAAGACAAAGAACTGGAGGCAGCAATGTGGATGCCACAGGACAGAGGCACAGGAGACTGTGTCCCCATCCTCCTCAGCATCGCGAACAGGAAGATTGGGACAGAGCTTATTTAGAAACTGAAAGGATGAAAGAGACAAAAGAGATTTTGAAGTTGTACACAAACTCTAATGTTGGATATTTTACATATCCTCAGTCTATCTCATACCCTTTCTCTCTTTTCCCTACTCCAGTCTCCCAGCGAGAGTCTCTTTTAGGTTCTATTTGGGTTAATATACATTCACATGCTACCTAAGCTCATGTATTATTAAAATAAAACTGCATTTGCAATATACAATTGCAAGCTCTTTTGAAGTAAATTGTATTTGGCTCTCCTTTATAGAATAATAGTATTTGTGAGTATCTTGCATTCCTTCCTCTCAGGATACATCAAGTAAGAGATGAGAGGTGCTCTGGATGGAAGAGCAAGAGTGTCTGCTTCAAGCCAGGGAACTAAACTCCCACATGGCCTGAATCCCAGGAAACACCATATCAATGCTCAATTTCCTCAGCACATTGACTGGAAAAGAGAGAGCATAACTGGATGCCTGACCAGTTGCTTACTCCACGCTTTAGAATCTTCTGGTTACACACACCAGTGAAAACACTTTGAGGTAACAGGTTTCAAAAAATGTGAGTGAAAAAGGAAAAATTTAACTCAAGCTAAATTAACCATAAACTAGAATCCAAGACAAATGCAAATAATAGGTTATAGTCAATACTTGGTAAACATGAAACCATAACTAATCAACAATAATTTTTATTCAGATATTATTCTCTGACACCCTCAACACACTTTGGTCTCATGACAATAATAATTTGGTGATCTGACCAAAATCTTCAAGAATGCTAAGACTTAATTTCAGTATTCAAGAGGCTGAGGCAGGAGGATCTCTGTGAATTCCAGGCTATACTGATCTACATAGTGAGTCACATTCACCTAGGATTATAGTGATATTCTATGAAAGACAGGGAGGGAGGGAGAGAGAGAAAGAGAGAGAGAGAGAAAGAGAGAGGGGGGGAGAGAGAGAGAGAGAGAGAGAAGGGATAAAAATGCTGCATTAGTCTCTCATTTTATGAAAAGCTTTTCTATAAAGAAGCAGAAATTCTTCAGAAATTTTACAATAGTGATGTGTCTGTGTGTATCTGTCTGTCTGTGTGTGTGTGTGTGTGTGTGTGTGTGTGTGTGTGTGTGTGTGTGTGTGTAACTGAGGGAGGGGGGACAAAACTGGATTTGCCAGGAGTAGAGACTGATCTAAGCATTATTGGGTAGGTAGGACCATAGGACTGTCTGCTCCCTGCCCAGGGAGGGGATGGGGAGTTGTGGAGAAGAAAAATGATCAGATGTGGCAGGAGGGGGAAGGGACTTTGAATAAGGATATACAGGGATAGCAAAAAAAATTCACAGGGAAAGCTGAACACAAAGTAAATATATGTGTAGCAATCTTATTTGCATTATATAAAAAATAAATTGTTCTGTCCTAAGGGAAAATAAAATAAAATAAAAGGCCTGTCATCTGGAAAAAAAAAAGAATATCTGAATTTCTCAAACTGCCATTCGAAGTCTGTTTCAGTGTCAGTCCATGTGATAATAAGTATTGTATTAAACTCATTAAATATGTGGGCAAGTTATCCTTTTAAAAGAGAACATACACTCAATGTCCTCTGACTTCTATGGCATTATTGACTTTCATAGAATAAAATGCTATTCTTTCTTCATATGTGCAGTCCATAAAGCAGACTGAGCAGTCTAATAATCAAGTTTAGAAGACATGGATAGACATGCTTCCCTCAGCTCCTCTGCCTTGGTCTCTTTAGGGGACTGCATGCCTCAGAGAGCATAAGCTGGAGGCTGTGCAGAGTCATTCACTCTAGTATTAGACAGTGATAATCATCAGCATAGGTTAATACCTGTTCCTACTAGACAATCTGGAACACACTGCATATTCAAAAATGAACTTTCTTATATCATCCTCATAAAATAATTGCTGTGATTCCTTGTGTAAAGTGCTTTTCTTCTATTCTTTTGTTTCATTTCTTTTTATTTTAATTACTATCTGTAACCTTCTAGAGCTAATTCCACAACCCACTAGTGAGTAATAAATACTATAAAGTCTCAAAGAACTTCCCAATCTCCTCCCACTTGGCCTTTTCATAAAAGCAGAATCTTACTCCTGTCTGACTCCCTGGTGTTCCCAGAACACCAGGTTTTAGGTTTTATTCTCCTTTACCTCTCTAGAACATAAGTGCATAATCTACTGGTGTCTCACTGGAACTATCCCAATAGTACAAACAGTGACGGTAATTCCCCTCTCAGAGCTTACCACATAACAGGAGGCTGGTCTCAAAGTGTTGCATGTGTAATATTGCTTATATTGAAAACAACAGTCTTCGATCATCTTTCTAAACTTGTAGATGTACATAAGACTTTTCCATCAGGCTTCTAAATTTGTTCCAACAGAGTCATTTGAAATGCAAATAAAAACACATCAGTCTAATATTTGAAGTGACCTCAATTTAAAGAATGAGCTCCTTAGCAGAAAGTATCAGTCTTATCGGGACCTCCCAAGCCTGTCTGCTTCCCTTTAGCTAGAACCTTCTGTTCAAATTGCTCTCCCTCCCCATGCCCTGCTTTGATGCCTCCATCCTCCTGATTTAGTCATCCTCTGTGTTCCTACAGGCTGTGGTCATATCCTTGATCCATCTTCTTCTTGGTTTTATGTGTTTTCCTACTGCCTTCCACTGGACTTTAAGGCCCTGGAGCATCAGCACTGCTACCATTTTATCTCTGTGCTGCTCTTTTTATTGCCAAATTCTACAGGCTATGCCAACTGCATCCCTATTGGACCATGGGACAATTTTCCTGCTCCTAATGCCATTGAGTGCCACTTTGGTAACATTAAGACTATAAGTTGCATCCTGCTCAAGCAATAGTTTGAATCTAATTCTAATGTAATTAATATAGCAAGAGATAGTTATGTACTTTTAATTATGTTATAACATTTGTGGCATATATAATATGCTGCTGCATTGGTGTTATTAGATTTAGGGATATATAAAACTTGGTTACACTTGGTTCAAGGTCCTCAATTGTCTTTTTGTTGTTATTTACATTGCCTACAGAGCCCACAGTTCTTATATGTGATTGTTTTCTTTTTTTTTAACATTCTTGGTCAAAGGACAATATAAAACTACAATCATTTATATTAAAGAATAGTTAGCTTTAACACTCATTTATAAAGAAAAAAGGAAAGAAATTAAGACCTTCCCTTGGCAAAAAGATCTGAATGCCTGATTACATACTTTTGAAACTGAAATAAAATAACCTTTTTTCCTATTTGATGGGGTTATATAATCAGCAAATTAAGTAATCTTAGATAGAAGGAACATTCTGAATTATAATTGTACATGGGCATATGTTATATTATTAACTTCTTCTAAAACCCTTTTGCTACTACATTTATTATAAAATTTATTTATAAAATATTAAATTTATTTATAAATTAAGAATATTAAAGAAAAATAAATAATATAAGATCAAGTTAGAGAATATGAATGACATCACAAATGCACTAGATTAGGGGTTCTCAGTCTTCCTTATACTATGATCCTTTAATACAGTTCCTCATATTATAATGATACCCCCTGTTGGTTTCACGAGTGAGAAGAGATACATACTACCAAGGCCACACAAGGGTTTATATAAGAGAATTCTCAGGTGGGTACAGAAACAAAAGCAGGACAGAAGGAGATAAGAAGAGTTTAGTACACACATAGCAAGCAGGCCATTCTGAATTTAAGCAGTTTATGCAGACAAACTGTAACTGTATATCTGGTAGTTAAAAAGTGGCTATGAGACCAGAAATTCTAAATCTAATTTCTGGTTCTATGAATTTCTAACTGAATCACCTTGTTCAAGTCAATCTGAATGTCTGATTCTATACTTTTGAAACTAAAATAAAATTACCTTTCTTCCTATTTTATAGGATTATATAATCAACAGATCAAGTAATATGGGCTAGAAGAAATGCTTTGTAAACTATAATTGTACACAAGCATATGTTATTAGCTTTTTTCTAAAATTCCTTTGATACCACATAAGTGCACAAATTTATTACAAAAATATTAAGGAATAACCAATAATGCAATATCAATTTAGAGAACATGAGTGCTTTTTCTTTTTTCAAAAGAACCATCCTGAGTCAGAAATATTTAATAACATTTTAATGGCACTGATAGATTTGGGAGGAGTTCAATATGAGTGGCTTCATGCTGTGTAGGGAGCTAAGCAACTTGAGAAAATAATCACACTTTAAAACTACCTTGAAAAATAAACTGAAAAAATGAAAATAAAACTGTAATCTGAACAAGTAGAAAGAGAAAGGCAAACATGATGATAAAGACTTGGTAACAGGCAAATACAGCATAAACAAAAGACAGAAATATAGAGCTCATCTGAGTCATTAATGCTGAGCTAACGTTTAAAACTGCATTGATAATAAAGTGAAATAAATAGGATTTTAGCGTGTGGGAGTTCCTAGACAAACTTTCCACCAGCCTCAGAATTTTATCATTCTGAAAACGACTTATCAACCACCTACTGCATGAAAGGCGTGGTGGTAAAGAAATGTGTCTGGTTTGAGGCCTTAAAAATGAGGTGTGGACTCCTTGGATGGGGTCCCAAAAGAAGCAGTAAAATGATTCATAGTTTGCAAACTAAGGGCCCTCAAGTAGAAGTTAAAAGGATTAGGTTTATTTAGGAGTGAGGAAGAAAAAGCAGGGATGCGGAGGCTGGATGAGATTAACACATATCTGGACCTACAAGAAAGAATGTAGAGATAGAACAAGAGACACAGCAGTGTACTGGCCACTGGAAGAATTTGTCTTGGACAATGCAAGGCATTACTAGTGAATGCCATGGAATGGCATCTGGCCAAGAGAGGACTTCTGTTATCGTGTCCTGAGCAACTGTGTGTTTGATGAAGGCTAGTCCATGCAGCTGACAATGAAGTCTAAATTTATTGAAATTGTCTTCAGAGTCCTCATTTTTTCTGTTCTGTTTGTGAAAGCTTTGTTGCTTTTGACATCTTATTGCTTCCCAGTTTCCCAGTCCATTCCTTTATGCAAACTGGACTCCATCAATCAACCTTGGTTTCTCCTTTCCATTTTGTTACCAACTCCTGAATTCCTCTTATGTTTCTGTCTTCTCAGCCTACACATCTTTTCTTAAAATAAATTTTATCATACAACATATTCGGATCAAGGTTTCCTCTGTCATCTCCTCCCAAGTCCTCCCCACCCTTCCAAATCCACACATTCTTTCTCTCTTTAGAAAATAGGCAAGTCTTCACTGATAACTGACTGTACCTCGCCTACCAGTCTTCTCAAACAAGGTTCTTCTAGCTTCATCTATCACAAGGATAAATCCAATCACCCTGACTGGGAAACTTGTCTGTGATTGGCACCTCGAGATCACATGAGTGCTGTTTTTCCCTTTCTCTCATGCTCTACTATTGCTCTTCTTCCCTCTCGATCTGAATGGCTTTTTCTTCTCTTCGCAAATCAGTTCCAAGGTCTCTCTATATGCTCTGCTGGGATAACTTTCCTGAACCCTTGTCTTAAGAGCCATTATCACACACAATATATCTGTTCCTTAAATACCTAGTTATGTGACCATCTTCCCCAGATAATTGAGCACCTGGCAGGCAAAATCAGGAACCTAGGCTGAATTATTTTGGATCTCCTAATGCCCTCCTGCACAGAATCTGCTAAAATAAATGTTGGACATATTTTTAAAGACCTTTTATAAAGTATAATTGAAGGAATGAAAACAAAAGTATTGTCTGTTTTCATTAAAATTCTTTATAAATGTTTCAATTGTCTTTTAAATTTAGAACTGGAGAAGGAGCCCAGTAGCTAAGCTATCTTTGCTTAGCAAGCACTATGCCCTGGATTCAATTCCTAGCACTTCAAGGAGAAAAATAACTTTCAGTGTGACTTAAAACTCCCCCATGACCCTTTCTTCTTTTCTGATTATATATTTTAAAAACCTTTAGTGAGAGTTCCTGCACTGGAAGTCAGTCAATGGCTTGCTCAGGACCACACTATAGCAACAAGGCATTTATATTTGATAACACATATTGTTGTTAGAACTTTGAAGACAATGGAAAATATAAATAACAATTTTACTCCACATTAAATATTAGAAATTTTATTATAAAATATTTAAACTAAGATGAATTTAAGTTCTACTGAAACAGAATATCTGCACATATATAACAGGCAAATTATATATATATATATTTTTTTCATCTTGTCAGTCTAAATAGCTATATAAAATGACTCAGTATATAATAGAAAATATTCTTGAATGAAAGCCAAAACAAAACATGAAATATGAGGATAACCATGAGGCACTTCCAAATTGGAAACTTGAGAACTTTCAGATGTGAATCTTGAAAAGTATTGGAAATTTGGCATTCTCAAGATAAAAACTGGACAAATGTACTTGTTCATGTGAACAAGCTGAGGAGAATCCATTCTTCCCATTTGATAGGAAGAGGCAAACTCCTGCATTTTTTGATTCCCACCTTCTTCACTACTCATCATCACACTTTCCTTCTCCCAGAGCTGTCTGCTGCCTAGACCATGCTCTGCCTGCTCTTTGCCACTCAGTCAAGGAGGTACTGGGTTTAAATGTATTCCACAGCTTGCTGAACAACTCCTACATCATTATACAATATGCATCCATCAGGAAGAAAGAGCCAGTAAAAGGACTAGGTAGACAAGCAAAAGGTTGACTTGGTTTACTTCCTGCTCTATTGTCTGGTAGACTCTCTCTTAGGCCAAGCATGGAGACTTATAATTGCTACCTCTATGCCACAAAGTGTTTCTGTCCTTTACAGGTTCATTCTTCATCTTTCAGTTTGAGACCCCCATTCACAACCTGATTCCTACCTCTCCAAAAGAACAGTTCTACAGTCAGTAAGCTTTTGTCAACCTCTAAACTCACTTCTAAGTATGTTTCTATGGGATCCTTAGATTTATGGCTTTCCCACTGTATCAGAAACTCCATAAGGCAACTATGGAATCTACCTTTACTAGTATTAAAGCCTCAGAATGCATAACATGTGTCAAATAATTTATGGGATTAATAAGTTAATTCCTGAAGAGCATATAAGGACATATAATAATTAAATTGCTCTATTTCATTGACAAATTATTAAGTTGACATATAAAATAAAATCTAGAATAGTAGTCTGTCCTCTCTACATTTTGATTAGTTCTTCATTTTTCTTGATTCATCATTGCAGTGATAGACTCACCGTCAAAGTTTGGTGTTATAATAATAGACTAATAATTGATTTTAAGATCTTAGAACTCAGAAGAATGAAGTCTTGTTCATTCATTTCATCATTCATCAAAACAGTCAGTTTAACACAGACTTCCTAGACAAGTTGATAATCTTAAAATGTATGCCTACTGAATAATGAAGTCAATACAAATTTCAGTAATAAAGACAGGTTGATTATAACTGTAAACCACATGCTTATATACTTACTTAGGACTTTTACAGCTTTTAATTTATCAAAGGAAATAATTAGCACACCGTGGCAGCGAGTGATGGAATTTATTCATTTGAAAGGCCATGGGTTTCCTGTCATTAAAACTACATCATTCCCTTCCTTTTCTATTAAACTTCCTCTAAGGGTAGTAAGAAGTCACCAAGAGGAAATGAAGAGGGGTTTTGGCAACATTCTCCTACAATGATTTAATACTCTTAAAAGATAGCAAACCCGTAATGTATGCCAACAAGTGTACTATATAAGATGGGGGACCCAATTACCACATTATTTCTTTTATTTGAAGTTTCATTTGTGTCTCAATTAGCTGCTATTTGCAAAGTTGTGTCAATAAATTTAGATTCTTTTTTTTAACTAATGCACTTTTTGTTTTAATTAGAAATGCTTTGCCACAGCAAAGGAATAGATACATATTCTATAAGCACCACATAAAGATTTATATGCCAAAGGCTATTACTTTTCTCCTGGGATAATCAGTGGCAACTCATTAGCCATAGAATCATTGTAGTTAAAGCTCAGACATGTTTTCCTGCCTCCCTGGAGGGCTCTTCAGGGAGATAAATAGCAAATTCTGATATTTGTTTTATTTAAATAGAACTAAGGGTTGATGTAACTCTGTGCCAAATGCTGGAATTATATATAGCTCCTAATAAATGGTATCCAGTTTGGGAAGTTTTTCCTAAGGTCTAAAATAGGTCTGTGGGGGAGGTAGAATTGGCCTCTCAACCCCAGAAGTGGGTGGTCCTTTGAAGCCACAAACAAGTACACTGTGGGTAAAGGTTTTAGTCATAGAACTCCATTAAGGCTCTTGCAAGAGAAGAGGAATTCACAGAAGCTGTGATGGGGCTGTTTGGCCTAAATGTAAACAAACAGTGGGGGAGGGGGAATTCTTCATTCAACTTCATATAGTCCTTTTGCTTGGCACATACTAAGAAGCAAAAATGTCTTTTCAACTTAAAGGACTGAGTAGCATCCAAGACTCTGAAAGCTTGGTTAAAACTTAAGTCAGAGTAATGAGTACTCCTAAAGTTAGCACATGACAATTTTATCTGAGATTATTGGTAGTTTGAATTTTTTTTAGGCCAAATTTTATTGAAATGATTGTCATATAGATAATACAAATTCTTCTCACCCCATCACCATGATTCCTATCTGCATCTTACTCGATTCCTTGTAAAACTGAAAGGTTGACATTTAATATATTAATATTTAAAGAAGTAATTTCATTATTTAAATTTTCCTTTTTAAAAAGAAAAGTTCTTTTTTTCAACACAGCAGACATTTTATAGAATTTCTATGACTACATCATTAATATCAAGATAATTTTCCTTGAATCACTTAGAACAGGAACCAAGATTGCTGCTGAGTTTGAAAATTGAGATGTAAGATCAGAGCCTGGTGAGATTGTCATATCATCTCCTTTAATTTGGAAAAGTAGAGCGGGGCTAGAGAGAGAGAGACTCATAAAACAGACTTTATGACTCTCTCTGAGACAGATATGGAAGCCCATGCTCCAACCCTTTTGCCCAGCTTCTGCAATTACACTTCCGCAGGAGGAAAGAGAAGGGATTAGAACAGGATAATGTAGTCTTAAATCACTACTCTTACCCTTTGCCTTCTTGTGGGAGCCCTGAGTTTTTATGACATGGACCTCATATTGTATAGTGTGACACAACAGAAAACACAAGTTGTTTGACCCTTCCCCAATAAAAAATCATTTTGTCAGACATCCTATAAAACCTGTGCACAAGTCCATACTAAGCTCAGTGTCTCCTCCAATTGGCAAAAGAGAAATATTGTGAGCACATCCAGTGCCACTAGAGATGTTTCAACACGGATCCTGAAGAGCTAGTTATTTCACATTTCTGAGGTACCATTCCTAAATCTGAAGTAGACTGTCAATCACCAATATGGAAAATTATCACAAGTGTGGGACATTGTCATGGCAACCACTGTTTGAGTTTCTTCAGAATTGTCTTATGTCCTTTGTAAGTTATATTAAAATGTTTTCAGAATACAAATATGATTGTTTCACTGCCAAATTTGTAGCACACCAACTAGTTGACAAAATTGACTATCTTGCACTCACGAGAGGTGGATGATGAATGTGACACATTAAAGTATTTTTCCCCAGAGCACACTTGCCCCCCCCCCAAGCTTTTCCCATCACTACTTACTAGAACATCAACAGTGTCAAGAAAGCAGGCCTTGTGTGACTGAGCATGTGCAGAAGAAGCCTCATAATCTCTGCTCCCCACTGGTTTACTATAAGGCCAGTCCAAATGATAAAGAGAATTAGGAGAATCCATGATTCACAGCTAGTCTACATAGTTCAAATATACAGTTCCTCTGAGCTGAGCATCTACATGTTCTGGTACTAGCAAACAACTACAAAGCCTACATTAACAGTTACATGATGTGTTGTCATGTGACTATTTTTCATAAGAGTTCCACATGTGTACCACAGTGTGGTTATTAGTTTAATGAAATCAGAAAACAGTATTTCAAAGTATACAACCCTTCATTTTTCTAGCAGTATTTTGAATTGTGAAAACAGAGATTTTTGCCCTTCAAAGTGAAAATAGCTATATAATATATTGCATAATAAAAATTGCCCCTTTAGTTAACATATGAGCATCTCTCCAGTTTTTGTCATTGATAAAGATTTTATTGCAAAATGCCATAATCTTTATTTTACTGTGAATTAAAATTAGTACATTAATTATAAATAAAAAAGCATTTAATTAACTTTTAACAAAACTACAACACTGCTCAAAGATAGAAAAACCTAGGTTTTTTTTCCTGTCTCTACCACGTATAGAAATTAGCCTCATCTGCCTTCTTAAATGTCTTACACCTCAGTTCCTCCTCAAACAGAATAAGAAAGAGCAAAAACAGGAGACAAAAAATGTTATTTTGTATAGTTGACTTAAATTTAAACTTTACCATCGTCTTACATTGAAATTGTGTGTGTCACAACCCATGCAAACAAAAATCAGAATTCTTTTTACTTACATAACAATAGATGGATCAAATCTAGTTTGGATTATAAAGCAAAGTGAAAATGGAAAGAATCATTTTCTAAGGGTTTGGTATTATACATTATAACATACTCTAAGTTATGTTTATAATAAGCAATTACTTTCCTGAATACAACAGTGAGTCTGTTTCCTACAGAACTGAACATACAATAAAACATTTAAGATCTGAAATCCTGATCTTTTCTTTCTCTATATAAAACTAAACATTGTTAATACTTGTAATACATTTAAAAGATGCCGTTTACACGTCTATTGTTGTGGTTTTTCATTCCTAAGGCATGCTGCGTAGATTTGGCCGTAAAGAAAAACAATCCTTCATCAATTATGGTTAAGGATCCCCAAACTGAAACACATGGCCAGTCCACCCTTGTCTGGTGGGAGGTGGGGGCAGGGAAGAGGAGATAAATGGCCCAAATGATTGATTTCAACTAAGACCAAAATCTTAGAGGACAATTATTGGATTTACTATTTGTTTTTCAACAATTTTGAAGTTTGGGAAGCAAAAAAAGTGCTCGCAAAAATCAAAGAGAGGTGAGCCAGCTTAAAAAAAAAATGTATGTGTGTGTTTTTCTAAATTTTTTAAAATTTATCTTACCTGACACAAAGCATTGGAAATCATCATCTTTGGTAAAATTGTCAGTCATAAGACTTCAAGTGTGAGGCTGGTGCCAAACATGGTCCAGTGCATATTTCTACAATATATACATCTACTGTGCGTTGTAAAGTTTCAGTGTTAAAATACTTTAAATTTTCACTCACCTTTTGTCATCTGACTTTTCTTTTTCTGAAAAGCTAATTCTTTCCATTTTGTCCAAAGAGAGGTATTACATCTAATTAACATATCAACTTGTCTCCTCCTGTAACTGACAAATGTTAAGTGCTTTATCAGTCTGGCACCAAAAATGATGTCGTCTCGGGCTTTCCCAGACTGCCCTGTCTGAAACGATACATGAAAAGCTTTAATGATCATATATTAGGTGGGAACTTTAGCCTTCTTTGTCCCAGGTCAATTGAGTAGGTCATTAGAAAAGTCAGCTCCACTTGTAATCCATTCAAAAGGAAACTTAGATTTACACTTAGAAATGTGGCTTTTTAGTCATAGAAAAAGTTCAGGGCAACGCAGAAGGGCAAAATGGGACATGATCACACTGGATATCACATTTCATTCATTTATTTAATGACATGTGGTAAAATATTAAAATAAGAACAAATATCCAGCACAAACAAAAATCTTTTCACATTGTATGCCTTCCTTCTGAATAATGGAGAAATTTAATTTCATTTAAAATTTAAATATAAATAAGTAAGTTATTGAAAGTTGATTATGTACCTGAAACTATGTGGTTTTTTTTTTCCACATACACACACAAAGGATCACTTTATTTCACTCTCAAAACAAACCTCATAGAAGGCAGACACTCATAACCACATTATAGCTATCACTTATATAGTAGCATAGTTAGGTCGAGACCTGATACCTCACTCATATCTATCACTTATTACCTACATAACCTAAGGCAGGTGAATTCACTTCCTGATGTATCCTTAAGAAAATAAATGTTACAGTATCCACTTTATGGGGATGCATGAGGAACAGAAGACAGCTGATGGCATGTTCCACAGAAGTAGGTTTTTGATGTTGTTGTTCCAAAGATAATTAAGCAGAGATTGGAAGAGGTTTTAAAACTTGTCCAACCACAGTTAAGTTGCAGGACAGTTAAACCCAGTTAACAGGGGCTTTCTTGTTCTTGTGGAACCTACAAATTAGAAAACAAAAACAAACAAATTAAAACAAAACAAGATGTACATATTACCTTGATTTTGAAGTGAGAAATAGGCATTCAAGGTTTCCCAGTGGTAAAGCAACAGATAGGCTTCCAACTCAATAGAGCACTCCATGAGGGTATATGAAGCAAGGCAGAGGCTTTCAGCTGTCTGGAAGATGAGACAGATCTGTGGTCAGATGTCCAGGGACAGGCTCGGATGCAGGTAGAACACAAAAAACTACCGTCCATTTCCATTCTTTCACTGTGACTAACAGTTGAAGTCACAGGCAGGATTGACCATGTTTCATCAGGTCCTATAGATGGAATCTGAGTCATATAATTCTCTCCCCAAATGTGTAGCATTTCAAATACTCCAGCTTCTATAAGCGAACACTTTCCTGTGTGCTATGCATAATAATGTAAAACAATTACTTTCAGGCTAGATGGCAATTTTCTGTGTGCAATCAGTGAGACTTGATATAATTTGGCCCTGAAGTAGCCTCTCACCTTGGAGCAGCCTCATCAACCTCCATCCACTTGGGGTCTCCTTGGAGCTACAGAGTTTTTAGAGATGTTATTCTCATTGTTTAGAACACTTCTCTACACCTACACTATCCCCTACCAACATTTGTATCTCAGCTCCAGAATCACTCACTAAAGGAAGTCCTTAGTCAGAAAAGAATCTCTCTGAGGAGCATTTGGGAAAGAAAATGGTCTGAGGGAAAGGTGAGCAAGGAAAACAAATGAAAGCAGGGGGAAATGTGTATGAGAAAAATAGTTAATATGAATGCACAAAATAAAAACATTACAATGAAGCCCATTAACTTGTATGATAATGATAAATATATGCTAATAAAATAACCACATTTTCTTCCTTCTCCTTATTTTCTTTCCTGGTCTCTATTTTTCTTGCCTTCTTTTCCCTTTCATCTTCATCTTTTTTCTTTAAATATGTTCTGATAGATCCTAGAATTTCCTGCCCCTTTATCCATTAGACAAACTGCCCCATTTAGCAGTTACTTAGCCTTGGGAATGCACAAGTGAGGGCCAGTTCCTGCTTCTACCATTTGTTTCCTACATTAATTTAATTCACACCCCTTCCCCAGCAAGCCTGTGATTTCTAGGACCTGTACCTAAGGATAGCATTGCTGTTTATCAACCCCAATTGTTTCCTCTGAGTCTTCCATAAGGTGCAGCTCATAGAATATAATTAATGAATGGGCCATCAAAGATTGACTTTAGACTATGTCATTTATGGACATCTTGGTATTCATCCATCCCCTTCAGAGACATTGGCTTGTAAAATGTTGCAAAGCCAAGCTTTGTGTTTGGAGGGTGCGAGTGAGGAATCTGCCTGAAGATGCAGCATCAATTCTAAGAAGCTTGAAACCCAGGAAGCCCGACTGTAACACTTCAGAAAATCAGACATGCTTATCTCTGGCAGTTGTTTCTCGAGTTACTTAAATGAAACCCATTGACTATTGATATACATATATATCAAGATTACAAAAAAAATAAAATGGACCCCCCCCAAAAAAGAATATAATTAATGAGCAATGACTGGAGAAGTTACAAATGAAATCAGTAAGAATGAAATCCAAAGTTTGTGTTATGGTTTTGAATATAAAATATTCCCCACAAAATCATGATTTGAATGCTTGACTCCTAGTTGCAGATCAAAGCTACTTTGGGAGGTGGTGCCTACATAAAGGATGTGGGTCAGAATGGTATTGATTTGATGATTATAGTTGGTCCGTGGCTCCTTGCTCACCTTCTCCTTCCTCTCTATGTGGAGCTGAAAGAAATGGGTAGAAGTGGGTATATGTAAAGGTAGAGGGGGTATT
This sequence comes from Sigmodon hispidus, assembly GCA_004025045.1. Taxonomy (NCBI): domain Eukaryota; kingdom Metazoa; phylum Chordata; class Mammalia; order Rodentia; family Cricetidae; genus Sigmodon; species Sigmodon hispidus. The sequence continues at coordinate 60,783 of PVIH01001092.1, read as the reverse complement.
TACTTGAAATTATGCCTGCTGATTAAGATGCACTGATGCCATTCATAATTTGTGTTTTCAATAGATAAAGTGGAACAAAATTTCATTCTCCAGTATACATGTTTTGCTACTTGTACTTATAATAATAAAATCAGAGTGACTTTTAATTTTTAAGTGAAATAATCAAGTAGCCAGGACATGTGTGATTGGGGGGAAAAAAAACAGAATGACTTCAAATAACTAAGTGAAGTAAACAAGTAGGCAGGATATGTGTGATTAAATTAGTGAGATTAAAATTAACATAAGGATCATAAACAGAGCAAAACTGAATAGGTGAGTGAAGTCCATAGATGATACTATGAAAAACATTTGAACTGTATCAAGTACCAAAGGTTAGAAACAGATAAAAGTCTTCTAAGAATGACAATGTCCACTCATGGATGTAAGAGGAATTCCAGATCTTATCAAAATTAAATTAACCAAGCAGAGTAAAAGACCAGAGCCAAAAACAGATGTGAGTTCTCAAAACCAGAAAAGAGTGATGGAAAAATAGGGGAATCAGGATTGTACTGAGCATAATAATCAAGGCACACTAAAGCCCTATTCTCTCTTCTAAATCTCTAGCACAAAGCAAAATATTCTCTGGTAATACAGAGAGCTGAGAAACATAGAGAGTGGTAGCTCAGTAGTAGGACACTTTCCTAGCAGGCCTGAGGTCCTGATTTCAATATAAATATATATATATACTGCAAAAAGAAGAAATATAATCAGGAAAAGAGAGCATAGGTAGAGACACAGCATTGGAAAATGACTTACTGATACATTTTAGCTAAAGTACACAAATTCATGGGCATATGAACTGTACACAGAAGCATGTAATTTGGTTGGAATCATAATAGCTATTACATCAGAGTGCTTCAATGATCCTGATAGCATCAGAGGGGCATTCATATTGATGAAATTAAGCAGTCTCTTTATAACTTGATTTTATTATAATCAACATATGTAGTTTGTTTTATGCAAGTTTTTAATTGAAATATACTCACTTCAAAATTTAGCAGAAAATCTAATTTGAAACTATATAAAGTTTATTTCTAAAGCCACCAAGAATGTCATTCACCATATCTTTCATTTCTGTTGATAGTTCATAACATTTTATTTTTTGTTTGTCTGTATGTATGTAGTAAATACATCAATATGTATGCATATATGCTGGGAGCTGTGTACATGCATTGTGTGGGTGGGGGTTCCAATCAGATGTCTTCCTGGATTATTTTCTATCTTATTTTTTTGAGGCAGGACTGCTCATAAAACCTAGAGCTCACCTATGCAGCTAGTCATGCAAAACAGCAAGCTCCTTCAATCTACCTGTCCCTACCCCTCAGGACTGGTATTACAGACATGTGCACCAGTGCCCACCTTTAACAAGTATGTCAACACTTTACCACTGAATGATCCTCCCAGCCATCAAATGACCTTATCTACTTTTCTTTGGTGGATTACCTTCCCTTTGAGAAAAAGTAGGAAAAGATTTAGCATTGCATCTATTTTCTTGATGCTAAATGTAAGTCAGGCAGCAAAAGAAAAGAATAAAAATACAAACAGTAACAACAGCCACACACAGAACAAGTTCCCTTAAATACTGTTCAGCTTGTAGTGACTGAGAAACTGTGCACTTAAGGCTTCGCAAATGCTATGTATTTAAAGTAATTTTTGTGATTCATATTAGTGTAGATCATTCTAGTGGAATGAAACAATGTATTACTACAAATGCAAGTTAAATTAATGTTTATGAAAAGTATTACTCCATAACACAAATTTCTCCTGGGCATTGTGTGTGTGTGTATGTGTGTGTGATGTGATAAGATAGAACACATTAGTTTTGCTTAGTTATTGCTTATATGAAGTTTTTTCTTTTTATTTAAATTTTTAAAATTCATTTCACATACCAACCACAAATTCCCCTCTCATTCCTTCTGCTCCCCAACCTCTCCCACCCATCTACCTCCTGTCTTCTCCCCCAGAAAGGTAAGGCCTCCCATGGGCCTTATTTACTTTACTTACTTACTTTAAAGTTGAGGCAGAGCCAAATCCCTTTCGCCTGAATCAAGGCTGAGCAAGGAGTCCCAGCATAGATAATGCGCTCCAAAAAGCCAGCTCACGCACCAGAGAAAGAACCTGATCCCACCGCCAGGGGCCCCTTAAACAGACCAAGCTACACAACTGTATCCCACATGCAGAGGACCTCGTCTGGTCCCATGCAGGCTCCACAGCTCTCTGTCTAAAGTTTGTAAGTTTCCACTAGCTTGATTTCCCTTGCTCATATAATGCCTCTTCCTTCTCTGCTACTGGACTACCAGAGCTCAACCTGGTGCTTGCTGTGGATCTCTGCATCTGCTTCCATCAGTTATTGGATGAAGGCTCTATGATGAGAGTCAACACTCCACTCTCACCAATGGACAGGTCTGTCAGACAGAAACCTAACAAAGAAATAAGAGAACTTATCTGAAGTGTTTATTTCTAACTTATTTTTAGGGACATTTTTCGCTTCCTGCAGAATTTTGGCTTCACTGTTTTCCTTTTGTTCAGAAATTTAAAGGTGTTGCTATTGAACTTCCAGTCCCCTGTTACTTATGTAAGGAACTTGCAAGTAACCATCACACCTTCTCAATATGTTGGAAAGATGGGAAAGCTGAAAAGTCAAAAAATTCTTCTTAGATTGGATTCTGAGAGCATGAGATGTAAGGGCTGCAGTCATGAGGCGTATGTCATTTTTTTTCTCCTCTCTGTGAGACAGAACAACTAGTGAGAAGGTGTGGTACCTCAGGTGGCAGGAAATGAAGCAAAGACTTCTCACATCACAGCAAACAGGACTCAGAAAGCACACACAGTACACCCAGAAATGGTTATGACCTTTCAGGGTCTGCCCCAGTAAAGCCCCGCCCTCCCCCCCCCTCCCCAGCCTTTCAAACAAACAGCATCATAAGGCAGACACTTTATCTGGCCTTGCCTACTTCTTCCTTGAAGTGTACTCAATAAAATCCCAGAGAATGGGCAGTGCACAATCTGGAAACTGAGCAACCAGACAGACCCAAACCATAACGAGGTTGCTCCATTTCTGAGACTTCTTCAAAAAAAGAACTATTTATTTTCATTTTAAGCATGTTAGTGCTTTGGCTGAATGGTTAAGCAAATATGGTATAATACAGATCCTGTGGAAGCCAGAAGAGGGTGTCAGATCTGGAATAGAAGTTACAGACAATAGTGATCTTCTATGTGGGTGCCAGAAACAAACCTGATCTTTTTTTTTTTTCAATCTCTTTTTAATTTAAGAATTTTTTAAAATTCATTTTACATATCAACCAGAGATCCCTCTCTCATACCTCTCCCCATCTCCTACCCCTACTCACCCCCATGACCTCCTCTGAAAAGGTTAGAGGGAGTCACAAAACCTTATCTTTGAAAGCACCTTAAACATTTTTAACTGCTGAGCCATCCCTCCAGCCTGTTTGTCTCTCAAAACTTAGAGGGTTTTTATGAGAAATATTGGGGAACCATTCCTGGTGATTTTGGCAGAAGAAGAGAAACAGGGGCTTTTGGACCCATGAGTGTTGTGTTCTTAACAAGGGAAACCCTCAGAAGAACCCATTCAACCAATTCCTAACCCCTCAGGTTATCAGAGTGGAGGGGACCTGTAAGATAGGAAGTGGCCCTGCTCCAGCCCCACCTTGCTGTTCTGTACCCCTGCTTTTGAGAGACAGGCGCTGGGAAAAAAATGCTTATGAAGTTCAGATCCCAGTAGCAGGGACTTACTGAAGCAAGACTGCTGTCCAGGTTGGAGAGTGCTTCTTCTCCCTTACTTCATCATGTCAAGTCCAGTTTCTCAAAAAAATTACAAGGAGAAACAGACACGAAGGCTTGAAGCGATCACATGCTATACAGCTAGGACCTGCCCCCAAAACAAAATGCTGTAGGAAGCAGGCAAGTCTAGAGGCTTAAAGGAATGTTTTTAAATAGGCAAAGCTTTGGCATGGAGAGTTACACCTACCATCTCAGCTCTTGGATGACTAAAACAGCATGATTTTTCTGGAAGTCTGAGGCTAGCCTGGGCTACATAATGAGTTCTAGGCCAGCTTTGGCTATAGAGTGAGAACCTGGCTCAAAAATAAATCTCATGACAACAACTAAAAAGACAGTTAATTTTGAAAATACAGGAAAAACTAAATTATCCAAATATTTATCTCTATTGTCTTTTCTTTTTCTTTTTTTTTTAGGCAGTGTTTTGCTGTGTAATAATCCTGCTCTCAGAATTCTCTTTGGAGACAAGGCTGATCTGGGGCTCACAGGGATTTGCCTGCCTCTGCCTCCCAGGTGCTGGTATTAAAGGTATGTGCCACCAAGTCCAGCTATGTTATCTTTTAAATGTACTTGCATTCATATTTTTTGAGACAGAGTTTTGCTCTAAATCTCAGGTTTGCCTGAAGCTTGCAACTACAGCCCAAACTAAACTAAAACTCACAGCAGTCTGTGGGTACTGGAAATACAGATGCTAGACACTGCCTGGCAAGCACATATTTTTCTAAAATCTTTATTAAGAAAATATCAAAATTAGAAAAACAAAGTGATCCATGTACATTTTCAAGCAGATGAAGAGGAGGGAAGCAGAGCAAAACTCTGAATCAGTATTGCCCTGAAGCAGCAGTTACTCATCCAGCAAACATTTATTAAATTACTAACTTGTGCCAGGCAAGAAAATATGAGAACTAAAAGTAAGGGGTGATTAAAGATATAAGAAAAATGATTTTATTCTCACTAAAGTAGAAAGTAGTGTCAGCAACTGGTTTTAAGGCTAAGAACATTGAGAATTAAATAAATAAATCTGAAACAAGCCTTGTTGGCTTTTGTTTGCTTGTTTTTTGTTTATTTGTTTTTCCTGTTGAATCCAAGAGCAAAAGTAGAGAAGATAGAGTAGAGGGGCCTAAGGATGGAGGAGACAGGCTGGGATGTGATTCAGTGACAGTCCCTGTCTATGCAAAGCAGAGTTTCCTTCCTGAGCATAACAAAACAGAATGAAAAGAAGAGAGAGAGAATAAAAAAAAGAGTAATTAATGCACATGGATGGAGACAAAAGAAAGATCCTGGAGTTAACTCCTGATCTTGGTGTCACAGAATGCAAAAGAATTCTCTGGAATAATGAAGTCCTGAATGGAGATGGGATGTTCAATGGGGTTATTTATAAAGACCACATTTATTCTGTATATAGAATTGACTTTCTCTATAAGAACATTAATCCATCACACTCCCACCATGACACCCAAGGCTATTTTTGAAATATAATTAGGATTTTGAGACAACTCAGATATGACATGCTGAAGTATCCAACGTCATTGACATTTTTTATTTAAGTTTCCCATTTTTGGTGAGTATAGTACACTTATTAGTGAACGGGTGTTATATTCCCTTGGGTCTCACATTCCATTTCAGTTAGCAAATCTGTCAGTTAAAGACGCACACTTAACTGGTCCATCAAGGGGCCCTCCTGGGCTCACACTCCATCCAAGCATGCTCATTTGCCTCAGTTCTTGCTGGGACTGAATGCTTAGTGCCTGAAGTACAAAGAAAGACACTGGCTTGTTTGATTTGGCAGTAATTGTCTCTCTTCCCTGAAACAGGCCCTAAAATTGCTTCTATGTTTAGAACAAGATTGCTTTGTTGTTGCTACTGGTCAGAGACACTTACCTCTAAGAGTTGCTGTTTGACTGATAAACAGACATTTGTTGGACACAAGCTACAGACACAGAAACCCTTATTATATGCATTCCCATTGAGCCCCTTATGACTTTCCTATGAGAACATTAGTTGTGGGAGTTATACTGCTTAGTAACACTTTGACTAACTATAATGATGATGTCAAGTTTCTGGTTGTTTTTTGTTTGTTTTGATTCTGGCTGAGCTGGGCATTCATCCTGTGGCTTTTAAGAACCCTGGCAAGTGCTCTGCCACTGAACTCCAACTGAGTTTCTGATATATTTGATTGAATGAGGACAATTTATTGGTTAAATAAAAAGGCACTCGAGCAAATATGCAAAAAGTAAATCCCAATTCAGTAACTCTCAGTTGTACAAATAGGGAGGTAAATACGGCCAGCCCACATTTAATATTCTTGTGGCTAAAGAGTCCCTAGGCCATTTATTCACATCCTCCTCTTTATGTCACACAGGGACCACCACCAGTGTTTCTGACTCACCAATGCAGCTAGAATCTCTGTTGGTGGACATCTTGACTATTCTTCAATCTGCAGCCTAACTCACCCATGCATTAGTGCTTCGGGGCTCAGTAAGTACTTTCCATTAATATAATCTTGCCCCAGACATTTTAAAACCCCAGATAGCTTCTTCTTTATTTAAATTAAACATATGTTCCCTGGCCTCCATACCAGAAAATTATTCCTGTTAAGAAAAGAGGAAAAATCGATGAAACAGTGTGCACACAGATTAACTGCAGAGATTTTCTATGTTATCATAAGCAACTGAAACTTATTGTCCTTTTGATTTGTGGTAAACAAAAATCTTACTTGGTATGTTAAAGATACTAGTCCTCCAGAAGAAATTCTATGCAAAATAATGTGAGCCTCCACAAGCCTACATTAAAGTTCTCTAGACTTGTTTACTTTTGAAAATGAAAAGTGCTGCCCTCCTTACGATAACATGAAATTGCTGCTGCCTCACCCTTCCCATGCACTCTGGAGCCCTCTCCTCCACAAAGCCTTCCCAATAATAACTCCATTTTCCTAAGAACTCAGGCCTAAGGATATTGAATCATCCTTGGCTCCTTCCTGACTATATCAGTCAAGCCTGCACACTTTGCCTGCAGGATATGTTCAAAGTCTAAGCAATCCTTTGTTTTGAATAATATTTTTTATTCTTTGACTGTTTCATACATTTGTGCAAAATATGCTGATTATATACCCCCAACAAAACCTCCCTCCAAAATGTCCCAGTACCCAATCTCCTTCCAAGATTTATGCCATCTTTGACTTAATGCTTTGTTTCTGAACCCAAATAGTGCTTTGCAAATGCAGAGATGTGTGGCCCTACACTGGAAAATGAGCAACTTCCATTGTCCACATCTCAAAAGGAGATTGACAGCCCCTCCCTTAGCTGTTGTCATCTGCAAAAAATAGCTCCTCTGACAGGTGAGAGGTCTCAGGGGATCCACTCTCCATATGTGCAGGAGTTTTGACTGGCTCACTCAGGTCTTGTTCATGTAACTACAACTACTGTGAATTGATGTATTCAACAGCCATGCCATATCCAGAAGTCATCATTACATAGCTCCTATTCCCATCTGTTAGGTCCTCCATTCTTTCCATCGCCTCTTGCATGAATTTCCTGAACTCCTGACAATGAGAGCTTGATTTAGATGACCCACTCATAGCCAAGCACTTGGGTGTCTTTACAGATAACATGTTGACCACTTATGAGTCTCTATTAATCACTACTCACTGCAAAAGCAGAAGCTTTTCTGACCATAGTTAATTACAGCTCATATATGGTTATAAATAAAAATATTTATAATGTAGGTTAACATCATTAGCATTTTGCAAGAAAATAACAGTATATTTCCATCAGGGACTATAATAACCCCCAGTCATGGGATTTGGATCATGTTTTCAGCTCCAGATATAAACTCCAGTATAACAGGGCTCATCATATACAAACAGAAAGTACTTGGTCACTTTCATAGCTGCTATGCCATTATCACACCAGTGAACACATTATGCTGGTAGGTCATCACTGTAATATAAAAGGTACAATTTTGGGAAACCAACCAGTGACTTCTGCTCTCTGAATCCAGGCTCTGAAACAGGGTGCAGCTTCAGCGGGACAAAGCCTGCCAAACCACAGATGGCAGAATAGCAGCAAAACAGCACAGGTGCAGCTGACCGTCTGAACACACAGCTGATTAAGAGCCCTCAGACCAACAAGCCACTAAGAGCCAACTAAGAACTAAGAGTGAATTGAGAAAGCAATGGGCAGATGCTAGTGCAAGAATATATACTACAACTCAAAGATCAACAAGATACCTACAGAAGAAGCAAGCGGTTCTATAGCTTCAAGACCTGAATATAACAATGAAGAGGAAACAGAAGGAAATGACCTTAAAAACAGCTTTATGAAGCTAAAACAAGCCTGAAAAGAGGATATAAAAAACTCCCTTAAAGAAATATAAGAAAATACAAACAGAAAATAAAGAAAACAAACAGGTGAAACAAACATCCAAAGAATTAAAAATTGAAATATAAGCAATAAAGAGGGTGCAAATTGAGACAAAGCTGGAAATAGAAAAATCTGAGAAAAAGATCAAGAACCACAGACTCAAACATAACCAATGGAATCCAAGAGATGGAAGAGACAATCTCTGGAGCAGAAGACTCAATAGTGGTAACAGATACATAACTTAAAGAAAACACCAAAACCAAAAAAGTAATAGCACAAAATCTCTAGAAAATCTGAGATACCATGAAAAGGCCAAATCTGAGAATAATTGGACTTGAAAAAGGAGAAAAACACCAGCTCAAAGGCACAGAAAATATATTCAACAAAATTATAGAAGAAAACGTCCCTAACCTGAAGAAGAAAATGCCTATAAAGATAAAGGAAGCCTACAGAACACCAAATAAGCTAGACCCACAAAGAAAGTCTTCTTGCCATATAATAATCAAGCCATAAAACATACAAAACAAAGAAAAAATACTAAGAGATGCAAAAGAAAAAGGCCAAAACACCTATAAAGGCAGACCCATCAGAATAACACCCCACTATTCATTGGAAACAATGAAAACAAGAAGGTCCTGGTCAGTCATTATATAGACACTAAAACTGCATGGCTGTCAACCTAGACTACTGTACCCAGCAAAACTACCAATCACCATGGATGAAATAAAAAAGATATTTCACAACAAAACCAGATTTAAACAATACCTAACCACAAATCCGACTACAAAAAGCCCTACAGGGAAAACTCTAATCTAAGAAAACCAGAAACACCCATGTAACCACAAACAATTGATAAGCCCACAGAAGAACCCCTTCTCAAAAAAAGAAAATACAAGCTACTACCAAAAATACCAAGAAAGCTTTTTTGCTTCCTCTTCTTCCTTTTCTCCCTTCTTTCTTTCTTTCTTTCTTTCCCTCTTTCTTTCTCTATTTTCCCCTCCTTCCCTTCTCCAGATATCTGAACTCCCTAAATAAACTCTCTGTGTGGCAAAAAAAAAAAATACCAAGAAATATTGATCATTGGTCATTCATATCCCTTAATATTAATGGACTCAATTCAACTATGAAAAGATACACCCTAGCACAATGGATATAAAAACAAAAACCATCCTTCTGCTGCATATAAGAAATGCACCTCAACTTTAAAGACAGACAAAGGCACAGAGTGAAGGGTTGCTTGGGAAAAGTCTTTCCAATCAAATGGCCCTAGGAAACAAGCTGGTGTAGCCATTCTAATATCTAACAAAATAAACTTTAAACAAAAAATGAATAAAAAGAGACTAGGAAGGTCACTATTCATTCATCTAAGGAAAAATCCACCAAGGCAAAATTTCAATCCTGAATATCTTTGCCTCTAACACAGGGGCACCTACATATGTAAAAGAAGCACTACTAAAGCCTAAACCTCATATCAAACCTTACACACTAATAGTAGGAAACATCAATATCCTACTTTAACCCTTGAATAGGTCAACCAGACAGAAACTTAACAGAGAAATAAGGTATCTAACAGAAGTTATGACTCAAATGAACTTAATAGATATATACCGAACTTTCCACCCAAACAAAAAGGAATATATATATTTCTCAGTACCCCATGGACTTTCACTAAAATTAACCACATACTAGTTCATAAAGAAAATGTCAACAGATATTAAAAAAATGGGTGTGACTCCTTGTACCATATCATATCACCATGGTCTAAAGCTAAAGTTCAACAACATCAAAAATCACAGAAAGCCTACAAACTCATGGAAACTAAACATCACTCAACTGAACCACCTCTGGGTCAAGAAAGAAATTAAGAAAGAAACCAAAGACTTTAACAAAAATGAATCCACAACATACCCAAATTTATAGGACACAATGAAAGCAGTCTTCAGAGGCAAATTCATAGCACTAGATGCCTACATGAAAAGATTAGAGAAATCTCACACAAGAGAACTATCAGCACAGCTGAAAGCCCTAGAACAATAAGAAGTGTACTTGCTTAGAAGGAGTTGAAGGCAAGAAATAATCAAACTTAGAGCTGAAATCAAAACAAGTGAAACAAAAAGAACAATACAAAGAATCAGTAAATCAAAGAGTTGGTTCTTTGAGAAACTCAACAAGATAGATAAACCCTTATCCAAACTAACCACAAAGCAGAGAGTAATCAAATTAACAAAATCAGAAATGAAAAAGGAGACAGAACAACAGACTCCCAGGAAATCCAGAGTACTATCAGGTCATACTTTGAAAATCTATAGTCCACAAAAATGGAAAACCTAGAAGAAATGGACAGTTTTCTGGACAGGTACCATTTACCAAAATTAAATTAAGATAGGATTAAAGACCAAAACAATGGTCTCAAAACAAACAAACAAGAAAAAAAAAAGCCAAACATGCCCAAGCAGCAAACCACAACCACTGAATAGCTTGAGATCAGAAACACCATGGACTGACCCTTCAAACCCCAGTCCATCTATAGGAACACCTGACTCACTCTTGAGGGAGGGGGGACAAAACTGGATTTGGCCGGGAGTGAAGACTGATCCAAGCATTGTTGGGCCAGTGTGACCGTAGGACTGTCTGCTCCCTGCCAAGGGAGGGGATGGGGAGTTGCAGAGAAGAAAAATGATCAGATGTGGTGGGAGGGGGAAGAGACCTTCAATAAGGATATACAGGGATGGAAAAAAAATTCAGAGGGAAAGCTGAACACAAAGAAAATATATGTGTAGTAATCTTATTTGCATTTCCACCCTTGATAAGCCATGCTTAT